>CAUYLG010011324.1:0-429409 GCA_963573385.1 Cacajao melanocephalus | reverse complement strand
GGGGAGTTGGGGAGAGAGAGCATGGGGAGAAATGCCAGATATAGGTGATGGGGAGGAAGGCAGCAAATCACACTGCCATGTGTGTACCTATGCAACAATCTTGCATGTTCTTCACATGTACCCCAAAACCTAAAATGCAATAAATAAATAGATAAATAAATAAATAAATAAAAATGAATTGATGGCATTTGCAGCAATCTGGATGAGATTGGAGACTATTATTCTAAGTGAAGTAACTCAGAAATGAAAAACCAAACATCATATGTTCTCACTGATATGTGGGAGCTAAGCTATGAGGACGCAAAGGCTTAAGAATGACACGATTGACTTGGGGACTTGGGGAGAAAGGTGGGAGGGGGGCAAAGGATAAAAGACTACAAATAGGATGCTGTGTATACCGCTTAGGAGGTGGTGCACCAAAATCTCACAAATCACCACTAAAGAACTTATGTAACCAAATGCTGCCTGTACCCCAATAACTTATGAAAAAAATAAAGCAAAATTTTCCCTGGATTTTCTGTCTCAAGACTATGGTCTTTGGTATTGGTAAGGACATTCAGTACCTTGGCCATACATGGGCACAACTGTCAATTTGGAGAAAACTGTACGTGGAGTCCCATCTCTACATTTCATTTCACTCCCGGAGCTTGGCATTTGATCTTCCCTCCTGTCTCCCTATTTCCCTATGGCTTTCCAGAGGCCCTCCTCCCATATCACACTCTGAGAAGTAGACTTTCATTAGAAAAAGGAACAGCAATTTTATTTTCTCAGAATCCTGTGAGATGGCCAGTGAGCTGATTGATAAGCCAATTCAAGATAAAATGTCTATGGCTGATAATGACTTAATCTCCTTCTTCACATCCCACAGCACTCCTAGAATAACATATATGCCCTGATTCAAGGAATATTTCTTTTTAAGAGGTTTGAGTGGTAAGACTTTCTTGGCCCTCAACTAATATTATAAGGCTGGTGCCAGACCCACCTATGCACACCCACAACCAAACACCATTATTTGAAAGTGTCTGAATTGTTGGCATGACAATACAGAAAAGGGTTCTTAATTAAGAACCCTGAATCTAGATGTCTACAATAATGTCCTTCATGGGATACGCTACCTTGAGCAAGTTTATAACATAATCTCTGAAAACTCCAATTCTTCCACAAACAATAAACATGAGAGATAATAGAATTCATTTTTAAAGGTGTTATATGAATTCAATGAGATTGTGTTTCTTTAAAAAAGCACATGGCCTCATAGCTGGCATATTGTAAGTGCTCAGTAGACAATAATAGCTGTTTTTTTGGTTTTTTTTTTGGCGACATGGTCTTGCTCTGTCACCGTCACCCAACCTGAGCTGCAGTGGCATGATGTCACCTCACTGCAACCTGTCTCCAAGACTCAAGCAATCCTCCCACCTCAACCTCCCTCCCAAGTAGCTGGGACTACAGGCATGTGCCACCACACCTGGCTAATTTCTGTATTTTTCATGGAGACAGGGTTTTGTTGTGTTGGCCAGGCTGGTTTTGAACTCCTGGGCTCAACCAATCTGCCTTAGCCTCCCAAAGTGCTGGGGTTACAGGCATGAGCCACCGTGCCTGGCTTGGCTTAAGATTTTTAATTCTTAGAATCCCGGGACTTGAATGCAATTGTTTATGTGGATAAACAAAGTCCCTAAGGTTCCACAATACCCCTAATCACAACCAACTTTAGCAACAGAGTGAGAGACCCAGTAAAGATAGCTGAGTAAGCATAAGAAGTAAACGATACCTTTAACATTGATTCAGAAAAAAATATATGCAGGTTGTTTTCAGCAGAAATTAAATTACGGGTAAAAACTTCTTTAAACTTCATCTTTTTTTAACGTCTTTTTCTTAAAATTATGCTTACTCCTTTCTAATTAAAAATAAATTGTAGTTTCAAGACGCATTGGCATATTTGCCTTTTATCTTCTTAAAATGTAAAAATTATAAAGATATTGGTATATTTTAAAATCACTTCCTGAGTGGCTTCAGTTTGGAGATTATAGTTATAGAAGTTATGCTGTTATTTAGGAGTTTTTCTCTTCTCTCTTGTGTGTCTTCCTCAACTCATCACAGAGAGAATAGAGTCATTCCAATGCTATCCTCCAATTCTCATTTGCTATTCTGTTCTCCTACCAGAAAAAGTAAGATAATTTTCTGTTCTTATTCACTTCTTAAATCACTAAGAGGGAGAGAGAAAGAGAATAGAAGAAAAGATTATAAGAAAATGTACCCAAATTTCAACAGAATTGCACTCTGGGCAGTAGAATTATAAATGATTTTTTATTTTTTATATTTTCCTGAACTTTCCAAATAATCTATAATAAGCATGCATTACTTTTAGAGTCAGATGAAATACTCTTTAAAGATATAGATATCTGCAGGTAACAAAGAGGAGAAACTGTTCATTTTAATAGACACATAATCTCACAAACATTTTCAAAATGGTCCTCAGACTACCCTGATAAAAGTGATGAAACAGTTCAATAGAGTTTGAGATCAATGAACACTGGAGAGCAAGCCTGGGAAGTGTAAATGAGGTATTTATTTATATCCCACTTCATTTCAAGATGATGTGAAGCAGCTTTCATTTTTAAAAGACAAAGAATGATTATATACCACTCTTTTCTCCACCCATTTTCTAAGTTGGTTGGGTCCCTGTAAGGAGGAAGACATCTTTATTTGATTCCAAAGACGAGCTGGGGTGTAAAAGTCAAAGACAGGTAAGTGCTGAGTGTTCTTGATAGTACAGGTTGGGAAGGGTAGAATTCTGTGTGGAGGTGGAAGCAAGATGAAAGGAACTGAAATTGACAAAGACATGGGGCTTCGTGATGGGAAAGCATTGAGAACAACTCCTCATGCTGCAGGTTCAGTGGAAAAGAAGGAACCTTGAGAGCAGATAGTTTGGATGAGAAATGTCAGTAGACTGCTGTGCAGTGTGCAACATAACCTCCCTCCTCTGTCCCTTCCATAACGTCTTTAGTGAAATCTGCATTGTTAACTAATCTTTGGGTGCCAGTGGATTCTTTCTAGAAAATGTGAAGAGGTTTTTTTGTTCTCTATCAGTGTTGGTATGGGGTGAAAACACTGTATATAATTATAAATTATCAATATACATGCACTTTTAAAAGATTCTATATATAAATAAAGCAGAAGTCAAATAAGTCTAAAAGTCAGGATACTGTGTTAGCCTAGTTTGTTGAGAATGCACAGCACAGTAACCTTGAGTAAAGAGACTTACTGGAAACATGATCATGTTCTAGTCAGGAGCCTGGGATTCAGCACAAGGCAAATCCAGATCTCCAAGCACGCTCTTCACTCAGCAGTCATGTGACCTTCTGAATGCCCATCTGTAAAATGAGGAAAGCAATGCAAGGTTAGGTGAGACAGCGTAAGTAAAGCATTTAGTACAATGAATGACTCAATATTGGCAGTTACCGTTACAATCATCAGTCAAAAGTGTTTGGCCTTTCTGGGGTCCCTGATACCAACTTTCTTGGTGGCTTCTCCAGCATCTCAAATTCCTTCTCTTTTTTATTATTATAAACAACTTTAAAAAAATTAACTATCTCTATATAAAGTACCAGGTGTGATGCTAGCACTGGTTGTATGATGTTTCTAGTGCTAACAGCAACCAATAAGGTGATTATCATTTCTATCTTTCAGACAAGGAAACTGAGGCTCAATACAATTAAACTACTTTACCTAAAGACACAAATGCTTGTCTGACTTCACTGCCAATGTTCCTATCAATAGTGAGATCACAACTTTTGAAAGTTAAATGGAAACTCTAGTATCATGTAATCTAACTCCCTTACTTAAAAAGTATGGAAAGATTCTCTTCAATAAATTCAATTCTCTCACTTCTAAGTTGTATCCCCAATTACAGTCTCGATCTGTCCCTGCACTCCTGTTTGTTCTTGTCCTTCTCTTTTTGGTCTTCCTTCCCAATTAGTGGAGTAAATGGCATAAGGTACGGGAGAGGGCCAGAGGCCAGAGAGAAACAGCAGAAGGAAGGACAAACAGATGTAGAGGTCTTTGTGGTCTATCCCGCTTGTGATCAGTTGATTGTGAACATTTTATCCTTTTTGGCAATACCTGGTTCAAGAATGGCCAATCCTGACCAAGAAACACGAAAGGAAGTCTGCTGATGAATTTCCACAAAAGGCTTCCTTTTTTTCTAAAAGGATACGTAGAAAGAAGTGATGGCTCTTCTCCCTCCGGATTTTGTCCTGTCTGGATGTGTACTGGATCTTGCTACCAGCCTGATATTAAAACAAGTTCTGAGCTTGGTAAGGGAAGATGGAAAAATATCCTCAAGGATATTCTTGAGTCACAAAATCAAACAACTCTAGACTCCACATGACCTCAGATTTGCTGTGGGGAGAGATGGCAAGTTTTCTAAGTTAGTTTGTATTAGGGTTTCTGTTAAGTGTAGCCAAGAATATTCCAGTAGCAAGATGTGGTTTTATGGATGGTGTTGATTAGGTTTGGAGGAAGGCAAAGGAAGCCTGAGGGCCTTTGGACATGCAGAAGTTTCAGAGGGTTATTGTACAGAGAAATGAGTTAATGATGGAGATTTATTTTCTAGGCCTCTAAAAATAGAACAGATTCTCATTCTGGTATGTTTCAGTGACTCCTGATGAAACACAGAGGGAAGGGTTAGAATAGTTGACCTCTAAGAAGTCAAGTTTGGAGAGGTCAAAATCCCTGCTTTGATAACACTCTGAAGCCTTGACTTTATCTGTTTGATTTTTTAGCAGTAGATTCTCCTGAAATAACATTTTTTTAAAGGTGCAAGACAGAAGAAAATAAGACAGTGATCATATGCCTACTGTTATGTAACCTGGTGCCAGGGAAATACTAAAGTATTTTCTATGTTCTTAAATCCCAGAATCTGACTTTATAGTGCTTTCCATGAATCTTCACAATAAATGATTTCAACTCCCTCTATCTTATCCTAGAGGGATTATGACTGGGTTATATAAGGCATTGTCTTTAAAAATTATATTACTAAAAATGTAGAGTCTTGCCAGGGTAAGTTTTCTTTCTGATTCAAGGCACAATTTCTGTAGCTGGGAGAACATTGACAAATGCTGAATCAATTTAATTGAAGTAATATAGCTCTGGGCTTCCAATAAATGGGATGAACAGGGTTTTTTCCTAATGTAAGGAGCTAGCTGCATGGCTCACAATTTTGAGCACCTGATGGAAATGGTCAGAAATGGCCTCTGGTGAATCATAAAACAGAACAATCACCAGGGGCCCATAATCTGGCACTATTTGGGCAGTATATTCATCCCTAACATGCAGACAAGAGACAGGTTAATTAGCACTGGTTTTCAATAAGTCCTAATCCCCCCAGAGAGACAGAATGTTTTTGTGGAAGTATAGTCAATATAGACATTCAGACTTTCATAAAATCTTTGAGGTCTTGTTCTTTCAGTGTATACTTATGGGCTTCTCATAGGAACCAGGTGCTGGACATGGCACTGGGAACATTAAAAAGAAAATGCATGGGCCCCATTCATCAGGAACTTATGGTTTATTCATATCATAATATTAATAAAAAGCAGTTGCAATACAAATGGACAGTGTTATAACTGAGGTGTTTATGGCAACTCATGGGATGGTAGAATGGACAATATCTAATATGTTTAGGGGAGACTTTTACAGAAAAAATAACTCTAGAACTGAGACCTATATTCAGAGACGTGTCAGAAGGTATAGAGTAAGGGAAAGCATTTCAGCCAGAGGGAACAGTACCAGCCAGGAGGAACTGCATGGAGGTTAAAGAAAGAAAGCATGGCACATTAGAAGTGGTGAACTGGGGTATAGCACAGAATGTGTGGAAGACGCTAGAGCTGGATCTTGTGGGAAGGGAGTTAAGCTCCAGGTAATAGTCTCATAGGAAATATTAAAAAGTGAGGATTATATTTTATGGGTAATGGAGAGCCATTGCACAGTTTTAAATCTGGGTGTGATATAATAGTGTTTGCATTTTAGAGAGATTACTCACTCAGGATAGCATGGAGTATGTATTGCAGGAAACTGAATCCAGAGATGAGGAGCTTCACTGAGAGGCTATTGTATTTCTAGACTAAGAGAGCAGTCATGGGTTTAGGGAGAAGGAAGCATATTTACAAAAACAAAGAAGAGAGTTGGTGGGTCTCTGCTGATGCTCAGCAGCACATGCCCCAGCCTTTGACTCTCCTTCTTAAAGCGCTCTTCTCAGTTGTTTCCATCCTGGACATTAAACTCCTAGTTTTCCTTGAACTGCACTGGCTGCTCCCTCTTCAGTCTCCTTTGCTATCTCCTCTGCCTTTTCCTGACCTCTAAATGTTGGAAGACACCAGTCCTGAGCCTCATGTTTTCTCTCTCCATTCTCCCTAAGATATCTTCCTTAGTTTCACGGCATCAAGGGTTATCCATACACTGATAACTCCCCACATTCTATCTCCAGACCCAGCCTCTCCCCACACGTGTACCCAGTGGCATAATCAACCTCTAAAACTCAACCTCCCCACAGAACGGTTGGTTTTCTCCCAGGCAAACTCATTCCTTCCCTAATATTTTGCATCTCACTAAATGAGATCATCATCTACCCAGTTGCTCATAAACCAACAGAAAGCCTCATATGTCTAAATAGAGAAGATTCTTAAGATTTCTCCTAATTCAGTGAGCACTGCCCCTGTTGTGCAAAGCCAGCTGGCACCACTTGCACTGCAATCTGTGCAAATGACAACTCCTTTCCATGTGTGCCACAGTTGCGCTACAATACTTCTCTTCATCCTATTTTTTAGAAAAACGAAAGGAAGATTTTTTAAAATGACATTTCATGCTCCAGTATTTTCCTAAAATGTCTTCTTTCAAACAAGGTTACAATTGTGCCTTGTTTCACAATTTCAAAGAATTGCACCTGACAGAGTACAATTGACCCTTTGTAGTTGTATTTCACAAAAATTTAAACCTCCTCTAGTAGTTGTTAACCAATAACTTATAATGAATTCTGCTAAGGACCATACTATAGGACTCTGCTTATGTTGGCATTTCAGTAACTACTGAAGAATTGGCTCTCATATTCCAGGCTACAGTCTCATTTAGTTGATAAGAAATATCTTCTCTCTTCTTCACCTAATATTGTTTCTATTTATCACCATTCAATTTCTTTTTATCCAGTGTTTGTCTCTCCATCATCATGAAGGATTCTAGTAGGCTTAGCTGCAATAGAGAGCCACTGTCTTCTAGAACACAAACAAATTACTAAATAATGTAATCACAGGTACATGCAAAAATATGCCATGCCATGTAGTTTAATTACAGCATTGCCTAGTATATGTGGAGACAAAAGTGACTCCATCTTGAATGCCAATCAGCCATGTTGATGTCTGATTAGACCCAGTCCTGTGAACGTCTCCTGGTTTCTACTTTATTTACTGTTCCTAATGTAAGAAAAAAGCAACCTTGTTGTTATCACACAAGTTATAGGCTGAGACACACAGCATTCTTGCCTGTTCTCAAGAATTGTCTTTAACTGTCTTGGTAGAGCACAAATACCTCTTTCCTAAGATATATAGGCCTTGAGTCTGAGGGACAACAATGTGGAGCTCTACCTGTCCTGCAGCCACCCAAGACCACACTTCTGTCTGTAAGTTCTCTCAATGTATCACCCAACAGCGACAAACTGGATTTGTCTGCCTCTTTTGGATTCTTGGCTCCTTCAGCATTTGGGAGTTGCTTCACATAAATAATCATTTTACCGGGCAGTATGTAACCATCTGTCTCAAGAGTCAGTCTAACTCAGGTGTGCATCTTAGAGCACTGCATGCTGTGTGTGGCCTGGGCAAGTTAATCTCTGAAACAAGCTTATTCATCTGAAAATAAAATCGAACTCACATGGTTGTTGTGCACATAACCACATGAGGCTAATATGTGCAAAATGCCTGGAATCTAGCAGACAATAAATGGTAGTCATTTTGTTGAATTATTATTGTTTATTTTCTCTGCATGATTTGGGATGCTCAGCCTGCCTAATAAATCAGAAGCAGTCCCATCTCAGTTGATCTTTATGGAACATCTTATCCTGAATACACTCAGATTGAAAAATGGTCAAACTGTAGCTCTCAAAGTCCAGATTTTTTATCCGTTTTTAAAAGAAGAAGCCAGGCATGACTCAGGAATTAATCTGAATATGTGGGTAATGAAGTTGTTTCCAATCTAAGAATGAATCTACACAGAAAATGAAAAATCGAGCAAGCATCAAGTGAATGTAGAGGCACACACTGCTCCCAAAATATTAAAAACAGTGTGTGCGTTCATTTGGGCTCTTTGTCCCCATCTCTCCTGAAGAGCAGGAACAACATATGCTTCAGAACAGAGAGTGTTGCTCTTCTTATCAGAACAGTGGGAGCACTTCATGGTGAGAAATCAAATTGCTATTTCTAAAAGAAGCCAAAGCTACCTGTGTCACAGCCACGAATCAGAAAGCCCTGAGCAGCTCTGCATAGCGATTTTCCTGTTCACCTAACATTCTAGGCAAAGTGCTTTGTTCAAAATTAAGGGTAGTTTCAGCACATCGCCCTCTTTACAAGACATATTTCCTATCATTCTACCTGGACACCAACCTTGCTAGGATTTCCAATCCAGAGCATAGAGTTGCTTTTGCCTTTTGGTTCATTCTTACATATCAGGCACAAGAAGATTCAGCTTGCTAAAACTGGCCACTGTAGCTGACCTATAAGAAAATGTTCCTCCCCTAAATTTACCATTCCACTTTCCCCAGAGGCCAGGTAGCACGCTGGAACTTTTATAATTATCCATACATTAAGGGGTGGAGGAAGGAAAAAAGCAATACCATTGTACATCTTGTAGTTTAGGTGTCAAATAGAAGCTATTTCTGGGTGTAATGGCACTGGAGTGATACATTTGGGGGCTTTCATATATTTCTGTTTATTCTTAACGAACTTATAAAGTGAGTTTACAGCATTCTGTTTGAGAATCTGTTGAGACTCCAAGGCATGAAATGGTAGGTGCTCCAGATCTTCACTGTTCCAGATCCAGCCCTCAAAGCTTGCTCAGAGATTCTGGAGATGTCCTGAGGGAACTGAGTCCCATCACACCCACATCTCTGAAGGTACCCAGCTTGAGGTGGTAGCATCAGAAGAAACACAACAACAACCACAAATGGCTTTGAAATCCCAAAGGAATTCCCAAAATGTCACTTCATTTCCACTTAAAGTTGAAAATAAAACTAATGGTATGTAAAAACCCACAATGACAGTTGAATTAACATTTGTGTGGAGACGTGGCATTCTCAGTTGTCATGAAAACACTGATGCCTCTCAGCTCCTTCAGGTGTTGCATCTAATTTAGAATTTAACCTGCCAGCTGACAAAAAGGCTTAGAGATCTTGAAATATCTACTTGTTCTATCAATTAAGATGACATACAAATGTTGAGAAGGTGTTCATTCCCAAGGAAAGCCTTCACCCAGGCAGTGGTTTCTATAGAGACGCTATTTCCAAGCCAACACTGCTAAAAATAAGTGTTTACACATTGAAAAAGGACAGAGGAGGGGATTTCTGTAATGCAGGTGTGAACTGGAGATTCTATTCCTTTCACGGCTTTTTGACAAGTTTTCATGAGTGCCCAGCAAACTACTAATAATTATTTTTCAACTGAGAAATGAGATTAGAATTAGTAATTAGAATGCAGAATTTTTTTAAGCAGGCTTTCTGATGTCTCTTCTTCTTTTTAATTTTTTTTTTATTTTTTGTTATACTTTAAGTTCTTGGATACATGTGCAGAACATGCAGGTTTGTTACATAGGTATACATGTGACATGGTGGCTTGCTGCACCAATCAAGTTGTCATTGACATTAAGTATTTCTCCTAATGCTATCCCTCCCCTTGACCCCCACTCGCTACAGGGCCCAGTGTGTGATGTTCCTTTCCCTGTGCCCATATGTTCCCATTGTCCAACTCCCACTTAAGAGTGAGAACATGTGGTGTTTGATTTTCTGCTCCTGTATTAGTTTGCTGAGAATGATGGCTTCCAGCTTCATCCATGTGCCTGCAAAGGACGTGAACTCATTCTTTTTTATGGTTGCACAGTATTCCATGGTGTATATGTGCCACATTTTCTTTATCTGGTCTATCACTGATGGGCATTTGGGTTGGTTCCAAGTCTTTGCTATTGTGAACAGTGCCACAATAAACATATGTGTGCAGTGTGCATGTATCTTTATAATAGAATGATTTATAATCCTTTGGGTATATGCCCAGTAATGGGATTGCTGGGTCAAATAGTATTTCTATTTCCAGATCCTTGAGGAATCGCCATGCTGTCTTCCACAATGTTGAACTAATTTACACTCCCACCAACAGGGTAAACGTGTTCCTATTTTTCCACATCCTCTCCATCATCTGTTGTTTCTTGATATCCCCTTTATCTTTTATATTGTGTCTATTTGATTCTTCTCTCTTTTCTTCTTTATTAGTCTGGCTAGAGGTCTATCTATTTTGTTAATCTGTTCAAAAAATCATCTCCTGGATTCATTGATTTTTTCAAGGGTTTAATGTGTCTCTATCTCCTTCAGTTCTGCTCTGATCTTAGTTATTTCTTCTCTTCTGCTAGCTTTTGAATTTCTTTGCTTTTTCTTCTCTAGTTCTTTTAATTGTGATGGTAGGCTGTCAATTTTAGATCTTTCCTGCTTTCTCATGTGAGCATCTAGTGCTGTAAATATCTCTCTAAACACTTCTTTGGCTGTGTCCCAGAGATTCTGGTATGTTGTGTCTTTGTCCTCATTGGTTTCAAAGAACCTATTTATTTCTGCCTTAATTTCATTATTTACCTAGTAGTCATTCAGGAGCAGGTTGTTCAGTGTCCATGCAGTTGTGTGGCTTTGAGTGAGTTTCTTAATCCTAAGTTCTAATTTGACTGTTTTGTGGTCTAAGAGACTGCTTGCTGTGGTTTTTGTTCTTTTGTATTTGCTGAAGAGTGTTTACTTCCAATTATGTGGTTAATTTTAGAATAAGTGCTATGTGGTGCTGAGAATGTATATTCTGTTGATTTATGGTGGAGAGCTCTGTAGATGGCTATTAGGTCTGCTTGGTCCAGGGCTGAGTTCATATCCTGAATATCCTTGTTAATTTTCTGTCCACTTGATCTAATATTGACAGTGGGGTGTTAAAGTCTCCCAGTATTATTGTGTAGGAGTCTAAGTCTCTTTGTAGGTCTCTAAGAACTTGCTTTATGAATCTGGATGCTCCTGAATTAGGTGCATATATATATTTAGGATAATTAGCTCTTCTTGTTGCATTGATCCCTTTACCATTATGTAATGTCCCCCCCTTTTTTTTTTAATCTTTGTTAGTTTAAAGTCTGTTTTATCAGAAACTAGGATTTCATCCTCAGCTTTTTTTGGCTTTCCATTTGCTTGGTAAATATTTCTTCAAACCTTTATTTTGAGCCAATGTGTGTCTTTCCACATGAGTTGGGTCTCCTGAATATACCACCCTGATGGGTCTTAACTCTTTATCCAATTTGCCAGTTTGTGTCTTTTACTTAGGGCATTTAGCCTATTTACATTTAAGGTTAATATTGTTAAATGTGAATTTGATCCTGTCATTATGTTACTCACCAGTTATTTTGCACATTAGTTGATGCAGTTTCTTCATAGTGTCAATGGTCTTTGCATTTTGGTATGTTTTTGCAGTGGCTGGTATCAGTTTTTCCTTTCCACATTTAGTGCTTCCTTCAGGAGCTCTTGTAAGGCAGGCCTGGTGGTGACAAAATTCCTCAGCAATTGCCTGTCTCTAAAGGGTTTTATTTCTCCTTCACTTATGAAGCTTAGTTTAGCTGGATATAAAATTCTGGGTTGAAAATTCTTTAAGAATGTTGAAGATTGCCCGTGACTCTCTTCTGGCTTGTAGGGTTTCTCCAGAGAGATCTGCTGTTAGTCTAATGGGCTTCCCTTTGTGGGTAACCCAATCTTTCTCTCAGGCTGACCTTAAGGTTTTTTTCTTAATTTCAACCTTGATGAATCTGATGATTATGTATCTTGAGGTTGCTCTTCTCGAGGAGTATCTTTGTGGTGTTCTCTGTATTTCCTGAATTTGAATGTTGGCCTGTCTTGCTAGTTTGAGGAAGTTCTCCTGGATAATTTCCTGCAGTGTGTTTTCCAACTTGGTTCCATTCTTCTCGTCACTTTCAGGTGCACCAGTTGAATGTAGATTTGGTCTTTTCACATAGTCCCATATTTCTTGGAGGTGTTGTTCCTTAGTTTTCATTCTTTTTTCTCTAATCTTATCTTCATGCTTTATTTCATTAAGTTGATCTTCAATCTCTGATACCCCCTTTTTTTTTTTTTGAGATGGAATCTCACCATGTCGCCAGGCTGGAGTGTAGTGGTGTGATCGCAGCTCACTGCAACTTCTGCCTCCCAGGTTCAAGCAATTCTACTGCCTCAGCCTCTCAGGTAGCTAGAACTACAGGTGCACATCACCAAGCTCAGCTTATTTTTGTATTTTTAGTAGAGATGAGGTTTCATCATGTTGACCAGGATGGTCTCAATCTCTTGACCTCAGGATCTGCCCACCTTGGCCTCCCAGAGTGCTGGGATTACAGGCGTGAACCACTGCACTTGGCCTCTGATGTCCTTTCTTCTGCTTGATTGATTCAGCTATTGATGCTTATGTATGCTTCACAAAGTTCTCATGCTGTGTTTTTCAGCACTATTAGGTCATTTATGTTCCTCTCTATGCTAGTTATTCTAGTTAGCAGTTCCTGTAACCTTTTATCAAGGCTCTTAGCTTCCTTGCATTGAGCTAGAACATGCTCCTTTAGCTAAGAAGAGTTTGTTATTACCCATCTTGTGAAGCCTACTTTTGTCAATTCATCAAACTCATTCTCTGTCCAGTTTTGTTCCCTTGCTGGCAAGGAGTTGTGATCCTTTGGAGGAGAAGATGCATTCTGGTTTGTGGAATTTTCAGCCTTTTTGTGCTGTTTTTTCCTCATCTTCATGGATTGTCTATCTTTAGTCTTTGATATTGATGACATTCAGATTGGGTTTTTGTGTGGGCATCCTTTTTGTTGATGTTGATGCTATTGCTTTCTGTTTGTTAGTTTTTCTTCTAACAGTAAGGCTGCTCTTCTGCAGGTTTGCTGGAGTTTGCTGGAGGTCCACTCCAGACTCTGCTTGCCTGGGTATCACCAACAGAAGCTGCAGAACAGCAAATATTGCTACCTGCTTCTTCCTCTGGAAGCTTCACCCCAGAGGGGCACCTGCCAGATACCAGCTAGAGCACTCTTGTATGAGGTGTCTGTTGGCCTCTGCTGGGAAATGTCTTCCTGTCAGGAGGCATAGGGGTCAGGGTCCCACATGAGGGGGTGTCTGTCCCTTAGCAGAGCTTAAGCACTGTGCTGGGAGATCTGCTGCTCTCTACAGAGCCAGCAGGCAGGAATGTTTAAGTCTGCTGAAGCTACACACACAGCCACCCCTTCCCCCAGGTGCTCTGTCCCAGAAAGATGGGAGTTTCATCTATAAGCCCCTGACTGGGGCCACTGCCTTTCTTTCAGAGATGCCCTGCCCAGAGAGGAAGAAATCTAGAGAGGCAGTCTGGCCCAGTAGCTTTGCCACACTGCTGTGTGTTCTGCACCCAATTTGAACTTCCCAGATTTGTTTACACCGTTAGAGGAAAATTGCCTATTTAAGCTTCCTTAATGGCAGATGCTCCTCCCCCAACCAAGGTCTAGCATCCTAGGTCAATTTCAGACTCCTGTGCTGGCAGTGAGAATTTCAAGCCAGTGGATTTTAGCTTGTTGGGCTCCATGGGAGTGGGATCTGCCGAGCAAGACTACTCAGCTCCCTGGATTTGGCCCCCTTTCCAGGGGAGTGAATGGTTTTGTCTTTCCGGCATTCCAGGCGTCACTGGAGTATGGAAAAAAAAAAAACTCCTGCAGCTAGTTCAGTGTCTGCCCAAACGGCCACCCAGTTTTGTGCTTGAAACCCAGGGCCCTGGTGGTGTAGGCACCCAAGGGAATCTCTTGGTCTGTGGATTGCAAAGACCATGAGAAAAGCATAGTATCTGGGCTGGATAGCACTGTCCATCATGGCACAGTCCCTCAAGGCTTCCCTTGGCTATGGGAGAAAATTCTCCAATCCCTTGCACTTCCTGGGTGAGATGATGCCCCACACTTGGGATGCAGAGTTTTTTAAGGATGAAGAAAATATAAAGGACTTCTGGATGGGCACTTATTTTCAAATGAGGAAATGAAAAGAACCCGGGAAGGGAGACAACTAGCTCAAGTCACTGACTTCTCTGGGGTCAGAGTAGATTCTGTTCTTCCAGCACCCAGTGAAGTGCTTCAACCCACTCCACCCACAGCAGTATCTTTGTATCACCACTTCTAAACATTTGAACACTTGAGTAAAAGCTACAGGTAAAGGAACTTCCAGATGCCTCTTTAAGAATGCATAATCTTCACCTAGGAAAAAAGTCCCTTCTTTTTGAGTCATTTAGAAAAATTAAAGCTGACTCTGAACAGTGACAAATTTTCTTAATTTCAAATGTGAGTTCAGGCATTCTCGTTATATGCATAGAGTGATGAATATCAAACGTGAAGAATTAAACCAGATACATATGAAAAATTTTTGCAATGTAATTTCTATTATTAAAATATTTTTGTTCCCCTTCATCTAAGTCCAGAGACATAAATCATTTGTAGCCAATATAAAGAAGCCATTTTCATGAAAAATATTTTATTTACATATATTTTTTCTATCCTCTAGCTGATTAAACAGGTACCTTACACTTATAAATTTGGAGGAAAAATAATAGTAGCTGCTTGTCATATCCTCTCACTTTGAAGAGTCTCTACTTTAAATTTTTTAAAATGAAAATTCCTTGTTCTGTGCTTCCAGAGGTTGAAACTTCAAAAAATAAAATAAAAATTCTTTTGATAGGATTTTGGAGAATTTGATAAATAGAAAGACCTTCATTATCTTGGCTGAGCATGGTGGCTCATGCCTGTAATCCCAGCATTTTTGGAGGCTGAGGCGGGCAGATCATGAAGTCAGGAGTTTGAGACCAGCCCAGCCAATATGGTGAAACCCTGTCTCTACTAAAAAATACAACAGGCATGGTGGTGTGCACTTGTAGTCCTAGCTACTCAGGAGGCTGAGGCAGGAGAATCACTTGAGCCAAGGAGATGGAGGTTGCAGTGAGCCGAGATCATGCCACTGTGCTCCAGCCTTGGTGACAGAGTGAGACTCTGTCTCAAAAAAAAAAAAAAAGAGAAAAGGAAAAAGAAAGACCTTCAGTATCTAGTAAAAAATTTATTTTAGTGTAAATGTTTGTATGTATTTCATTACTTTTATCTCCAAAACACTTAATGTGAAGATTTTAAGACAAGAATGATTCTTTCTAAAGATGCTCATTTCCTTCACAGAGAACAGCATGCTACAGTTATCAACTTGAAGTCAGAACCTCTGAGCTAAACTTTCTCTTTAATTTGATAGAACTTAAGACAGGCTTTATTAAGGATTTATTTTGTTACAGCCAGAATTTAAAAGCATGTATCAAACCGAAAAGCAAGGATTATACATGTGGCAAAAACTAGGGAAAAGAGAACATAAATGAGAAGAGACACAGAATGTATTGGGTACTCGTTATGGGTAAATATATAGATTTAGATAAGCCCTTAGCATACTGCAGAGAATATTTGAAATTTTAGGAAGCTATTCAGCATTGAAATCCTCATTCTTTTGAAAGGAATCCTCCAATTGTTTCAGTCTCGGTAAGAGAGAGGCTCTCATCCTGCTACAGCCTAAGAGACTCCTACTACAGTCTCTTCCTCTCCCCATCCCCTGGCAGCTAAAATATAGTCATGTATCTTGGACTCAGCCAATCAGACACTCAAACCTGGAAAGTTGGTATTTGAGGCAGTATTTTGCAAGTAAACTGGCTCTTTGGGGGAAAAAAAAATACAAAACCTAGACCTGATTGTACTGTTTGTCAGTTTCCATGGTGTAAATAACTCCCGCCATGGCTGATTTCAAACTAAAATTCTTTCACACCAGAGAAGTTAAATGACTTGCTTAAGGTGAATTTCCTTAATGTTTAGCAGTTGTCTCTCATAAGCAGTTTCCATTCAGGTTCAAGTTATCATCGAAAGAGGATGATGCCTAGACTCAGTGGAGTTGAGAGTGCCATGGCATCAATGTCTGACCCACCCAGGCAGCAGCAGCAGCAGGGAAATGACCTTGATGGTGGAGGAGCCAGTTGCGGGGAAGTAGTAGGGGAATCCCAACCAGCCATTCCTAGTGTTGACGATGGATTTCATTTTTATTTGCTTGACTTCCCTTAGCAGCTGCTCATTTTCTAGCCCTGGTTTTTTCACCTTTCTGTCAATTCTGTGAGCAACTCAGTCGCCTCCCAATAATTCCTTTTCTGATTAAGTCAGCCAGAACGGGTTCCTACTGCCTGAAACAAAGAGCCATGACACACTTTTAATTAAGCCTAATGACCGTTTGAGTAAGGTCCTATGATTATTATCTCCAGTTTACAGATGAGGAAATGAGATTCAGAGAAGTTAAATGACTTGCTTAAGGTAACAAGGCAGCTGGTAAGTAACACAAGCCAAATGCTTTCCTCTCAAAACTTTTGTCTGAAAAACCAAGACAATCTCTCTTCTGCATATCCAGTATTCATGGCATGCCCTTGGTTTCATTCTCTGGCAAGCCTATATTACACAAGGAACATTATTTGGTATGGAAAATTTTGGAATAAAATAAATAACTTCTTGAACATTACCCCCAAGTAATCATTGCCCTTTAGAGCAAACAGAATAAAATGTGGGAAATCTATTTGTAAAGAGTAACTTATTTTTTGTAGTCTATCTCTGAAGGGATTTTTCTTCTTTAATAAGTCACACTCCAGAACCTTCAGGGTTTAACTAAGGAAGGAAAATTCCCTAGGATAGAGGGGCTGCTGAACAAGTAGTCTTGACTCAGTCTTCTGAAATGTAACACCCTCTCTTGGGGTTCTCCTGCTTTCATAATTTCAGCCACAAGTGTGCTATCTTGCAAGTGTGTTTTGCTCTAGCTTTAACATTCTGCACAATATAGACAAAACTTTTCATTTGCATATGACACAGCACTAATCTGGCTGGGATAAGAAAATGTGAATAAAGAATTTAAAGAATATCAGTCGTTCTATAGAGAAAGCAATGCATTCTGATTCTACCATGACTAGCTGGATCTCAGTATTGGTCAAGGTCCTTAGTTGCAGACAACAAATTCACTCTAGTTAGTTAAAACAGAAGAAATGCATTAAGGAATATTAGAAAGGTCACAGAATCACTGGAAGATCTGGAAGAATAGCATTTAGATTAAGCTACCAGGGACAACCCCCAGAACAAGTCCACAGAAGTGGCCTAGTAATAGGATAGCTGCTATCATCAACTCTAGAACCACTCAACTTTTTCTGTGACCAAGAGGTTGCCTCCGCTACTGTCAACCCCAGGAATACCTTGTCTTGTTCATTCCCACACCGGCGACTCAGGTGCCCCAATGCTCCGCCAGTTTCCTCAGGTAGTGTGCCTCTAATCCATGCATCTGTTTGGAAGAATCTAAGGTACATATCTGAATCCTAGGGCCAAGGGAGATTAGAAAATATAATTCCTTTGTTGAGGGGTGGGGAGGGCTCAACAGAGGGAGAACTATGAAAATGTGAAGATATTCAAAATATATGAAAATGTCCATTCACTCCTACAAATGGCACTACTTTTCCACATACCAGGAGGGAGAAGCTTTGAGTTCCAAGTTGCTGGCATAATTTCATAGACAGATTGCTTGTGTTCCTCACTTTCATGTGAGGGACTGCTTTTTAAGCATCTCAACTCTTTTCAGTCAATTCTAAGATTAAGAGAGAAATCAAGTGAGAGACAGACAATGATGGATTGCCCTCTGTCTTTGATCTTTTTGTCTCAGTTCTTGCTTCCGAATAGCAACTAGCATCTTCCTCAGGATATTTACTCCATAAATTCTTCCATCCTTCTTCTGAGATCTCATCCCTTTCCTTTGGCTGTGGTGGGGGTAGCAAGGGGAAGGGTCTATGTTCCTCCTTCAGGTCCAATAGCATAACGACACCCATCCCTAACATGGCCTGATACTTGCCAAAATCTACGATCTCCTTCCCTTCCTGGATGCATAAGGAAGCCACAGTTCCCAGGCTTTGCAGGTGTGGCTGCAGAACTGAGTTCTAGCCAATGGAATACATAAAGGATGCACTGAGTTTCTCAGCCAAGGCTTTTACAAAGTGACTTTACTTTCCCCACACTCTTTTCCTCTTTCTGCCTGATAGATGCAGATGACAATGAAGGCCTAAGAGATAGCAGAGCCACAGATGTAGGAAGCCTAGGTCCCTTAAACATTTCATAGAGGAAATATACCTGTCATCCAGAAACACCTATTTGAACTTTTATATAAATGACAGACTAATTTCTCTCATATTTGAGCCATCATTAGTTTTGGGGTCTATTTATGCTTTGACTTAATCTATTCCAACTAATACATTCAGAATGCAAACAATTTTAATTCCCATTTAGTAAGAAGGCTTGTGTACAGTAATTCTTTCTTTGTAACATCAAATACAAATATAAAATGGTCTTACCCTTAGTGGTGGCAAGTTAAACACCACACTTCCATTTCTGAATATTGTCCACTAGCTCAATAGTTTTACGTTATAGAGTTACAGAGGTCAAGACTGAAGGTACATAGCCATCATAGACTAGTTAGCTCACTCAGTTCCAATGTCCGATGCCCTGATGCCTTTCAGCTGTCTTGCAAAAGTGTTTCTTTGGTCACCGAGAGTTAGTAGAGGAAGAGAGGGAATAGAATATTGCAAACCTATTATAATTTTTGAAAAAATTTCTCAAAATTTCCATGCTATTGTGAAGTTAGTGACATTACTTTTTACTTGTCATGGACAGCCATCTTTTTACAGTAATAATGTAAGCCTCACTTAGCAGTCCTAGCCAATGAATAGAAAAAGAGTTGGAGAATATGTGCATTATAGTTCTCATCATACTTAGTATAGAAGAGTGAACTATTTTTCCCTTTTGAAGTTGCATTAACTTGGTCTACTAATGGTATACTATTCAGTGAATTGAAAGAGGTAGTTTACTGAATGGACTTATGTAGGCTTTCCCCAAAAAGAATGAATGCATGTATAAAAAGTGAGCAATTTACTTCCTTTTCATAAGTAGAAAAGTTCTTTTGAGAGATAATTTCTCCACTTCTAAAAATGGAAGAAACAACAGCCACTAACAATTGTCTGTTGATTATTCTTGCTTTTATTTGAGAATATATAGCAAAGATGAACAAACATGCAAGTATATGTTCCTCTCTCCATGTAACTGCATATGTGCATATATATATATATATATTTACATTACTCTCTCTCTATATATATATATAGAGTAAGTTCTTCTTGTTCATGGTAGTTTGTGTTACACAGATTATAGTATTAATTCCTGAGAACAATTCATCTTGGTAGATTCTTTTCACTTTATTTTACAAAAAGGAAAATTGTGGTCAGAAGTGTTAAATGACTTGCCTGAGGACGCCCCACCATCAGGTGCCAGAATTGAGATTCAAACCTGGTCTAGTTGGCCCCAGATCCAGAGCTTCTTGCTCTGTCCTGCGCCACCCTGCACTGGCTTCAGCCTCTGGCCGTCTCTGAACAAGAAGGCAGAACAGTTCCCTGTTGGACCTCAGCTGGGAACGCACATGTCTGGGCGAATCAAATTTTTCACCACTCTGCATACATCCGCAAATGACTGGAGAAGCACCAAGAATATTGATTTTGGGATTACACATGTTAAGCAAATTCACATAGTGAGTAAGCAAATTCGCAAATATGGAATCTACAAATGATGAGGATTGACTATATATAAATATATGACATGCTTTTATGTCCATATTTGTAAACTACCAGCTTTTATTCATACAGATGTACGTATATGTATATGCATATATATACACGGTTTGGGAAATAGATGAAATTATCTTAGATTTAGGGTGGACTCTAAATCTAATGACTAGTGTCTTGATAAGAAAAAGGGGAGAGGCATTTGACACACAGGGACACAGAAAAGGAGGCACAGATATGAAGACAGAGGCAGAATTTGCAGTGACGCACAAGCCAAGGAACTCCTGGAGCCACCAGAAGCTGAAAGAATCCCAGAAGAATTCTCCTCTAGAGCCTTCAGAGGGGATGTGGCCCTGCTGACGCTTTGGTTTATCTCGCCTCCAGAATTGTGAGAGAATACATTTCTGTTGTTTTAAGCCATCAAATTTGTGGTAATTTATTACAACAGTCCTGGGAAACTAAGACAGATGTCACATATGGAAATTTGTTTTAATTCATTTCTTCCTCCCTATATGCATGGTGGTCACAGCTCAAAGATGTTCTATAAAACAAGCCTCCAAAAAGAATGAAGCACAGAGCAGCTGCAGCTCCTGTGGCTTCTGAAGAAATCACCTCTGCTGTCTCAGCCATCGAGAGTGAGACAGACTCACAGAGGCTTCCCTCAGAAAAGGTGTCCATAGTATTTCAGCCCCCAGTGAAATTGATGAGTCCCAACTCAGCTCAGGAACTCAAACACCCAAACTCATAACATTTTCAAGAAACTTTCACTGGATAAAAACGGAAGACTTTTTGCAATTCTTTTATGAATAGACTTTTTGGAACTCTGTCCAGTATTTTATGTAAGTATTTGGTTTGGGAGTTCTGAGAGGGTTGCAGTCATCATCTCTCTGCAGAGTCCTGGACAGCATTACCTCCTACAGGATACAATAAGTGACAATATTCAGAGTTTTGCCAACCAGAGAAGCTCACCCAAACTTTAGCATACAGAGTTTTCACTGGGGCTTTATTACATAGGCATGATTGACTAATTCACTGGCAGTGTAATTAATAATATTTACAGCCCAGAAAAATCTCTGGGAGGGTGGTTGTATTAGTCTGTTCTCATGCTGCTATGAAGAAACACCCAAGACTGGGTAATTTAAAAAGGAAAGAGGTTTAATTGACTCACAGTTCTGCATGGGTGGGGAGGCCTCAGGAAACTTACAATCAAGGTGGAAGGGAAAGCAAACATGTCCTTCCTCACGTAGCAGCAGAAGAGAGAAGCCAAGGAGGGGAAAGCCCCTTGTAAAACCATCAGACCTCATGAGAACTCACTCACTATCAGGAAAATAGCATGGGGGAACCGCCCCCGTGATCTAATCACTTCCCGCAAGGTCCCTCTCCCAACACATGAGGATTATAATTCAGATTACAATTCAAGATGAGATTTTTGGTAGAAATGCAGCCAAAATATCAGTGATTTTGTGTTGGAGGTGAGGCTGCTCTGCATGCTAGGGTATCTATGTAGACAGGGGCTGAGTGTAGACTGAACACAGGACACTTTAATGGAACTATCAGCTGAAAGCAAAGTTAATGTGTATCCATTCTGGCTGCATGGCATTAAAAAAAAAAACCCTGTAGTTCTCAAATGGGAAAGCACATGTTTTCTGAGCCAGTAGCTATAAAATTGACTCACATCTGCATCTTAATTGCATTTACACATTCTGTGTTTAGCGCCTATTAATTAAAGTTCAAGATGAATAAGTTTTGAGAGGCTCACAGAATTCTTTCCTGGGAGTTTTCTTTCTTAAGGAGTCTGTATCCAGCTCTCCATTAGCCTGGATGCCCAGCTTTCTTTGACACATTTCTGATGTGTCAAATCTAGCTTTTGGGCTGGGATGTACTGATAATATAAAGTGAGCTTCTCCCCTTAGTGACTCCTGCTTATATACAAACAGGAACGTCACAGCATGGTTACACCTACCACAGAGAATGAAAAATAGCGAGGGGAATTTCCCCTCTCCCATCTAAATATGAAACATAGAAACATTGAAACTTTGGAAAGACAGATTACAGGGTTGTCATTTGCTTTGCACAAGGCACCTCCAGCAGGTGTTTGTTTGTGGCAAACTTCCCACTGTTACCGGTGAACAGCAACTACCCAGAGTTAAGTGAGACCTCACAGGTTAAGGGAACAGTCCTCTATAAGACTTGTCTCATTTTCAGATACCAGCTGCAAGTTTTGGGTCCCCAGGTCCACCCTCACTTCTGATAAGCTGGCTACAAATCTTGGGGTCCCCATGAACTCCCTCACATTCAATAATTCCCTAGAATGACTGACTCATAGAACTCAGGAAAGAGCTATGCTTACAATTACATTTTGTTAGAGCAAAACGATCCAAGTCCCAACCAGCCAAGGGAGAGACACAGAGAGGGGGTTCTGGGAGGGTCCCAATCATCCTCTCTCTAGAGTCCCACACAGCATTACCTCCTCCAGGATATGATGTGTATACTCAAAGTGTTTTGCCAGAGAAGCTCACCCAAACTTCAGCATGCAGAGTTTTTATTGGGGCTTCATTACATAGGCATGATTGATTGATTCATTGGCAATATGATTAAACTCAGTCTCCAATTCCTCTCTCTTCCCTGGAGGTTGGGCTCAAAGCCCCAAACCTCTAATCATAGGATTGGTCTTTCCAGTGTGGCCAGCCCCCATGCTGAGCATAAATCGTCAGATGTGATCTGAGGGGCCCACCATGGGTAAGAGATAATCCTACCACTCAAGGAAATGTCCGGAGTTTACAGAGCCCTTCCCAGGAATGAGGGACAAATGCTAGCCAACTTATTTGTGTAGTTGTTTGGTTATGTTCCTTAAAAGATATTAAAACTCAGCTTTTATTTGTTCAGTTACAAAAACTTAAAGTTTAAATGTTTGCTGTATTTCTTCTCAGAGCAAAGATGTACTTCTATATTACTATCCTGTATAAATTTGTTACCCAAGATGGCTACTTGTATGAAAGGAGAGGGATGAGGGTAATGGATGGAAATGATTGCTACACGACAGTCCATCCATCCAAATCTACTGGGACAGCGGAGTGGTAGGGGGAGAGAGATGGTTCCACAGAGGCTCCTGTGGGTAAATGATGGATGTGTCCCTCTCTGAAGTCAGGCTGTACCTATACTTCCCAGTCCTCTAAGAGATATCATTCAGGCCACCTCGCTCAGCCCAGACCCTAATGCCATTCATGTTCCCTTTCCTCATGGGCTGCTCCTGTGCCTGACTTCCATCATGACTCGTTCTGATTAGGCCCCTGGTGTCTATACCAGCCTTATATCATTAAGACAAAGACACACTTGCTGTCTTCAAACCTGTGCCTGGCAAGTAAAATCAAACAAAAAATGTTGGGAAGTCTTGGAGTATCACTTTATATCCTTACTAATCACTTCTAGATCACATATTTTCTGATCACAGTTCCATATGGTGTTAACTTTTTCATATACAATGTGCATGTAGTAAAGAGTGTTTCTCAAGGTGTATCAGTAGGAGATCAGCTAAGTTCGAGGGAGGCTTATCTTGCTACCTTGGTCTAAGGATCACCTAAAGGCTCAAGCTTGAACCCTGTGCAGCCGGTTAGTTTCTTTGCTCCATGACCACAGTCCTTACCTGAAGCTTAGCCAAGTCACTCCCAAGAGGATCAAGCCCTAAAGTAATAATGGATCAGCACAAATTCATCACTCAGTAATACCAGAGGGAGACAAAAAAATGCATGCTCACTGGAAGTATTATCTGTGTATGTGTGTATATGTTAATATGCTTTTCTGTACATTAGACAAATGCCATTGGCAAATTTGAAACAACTCAGATGGCTAAATTTGGAGTTGCACTGCCTTTATTTTATTTTAAATTATTCAATGAACTCCACATCTTCCATGTTCTTCTACAGCCTCAGCATCTTCCACATTCTTCTACAGCCTCTGCAATACTTGGCAAACTCAATGAGTGAATCCCCACCATGAGTGAACCACTTTATCCTCATAGCCATTCTCTAGGAATCTACTGCAGCATTCTTCCCAGTGCATAACTTTTCCGTTCTCTACCAACACAAACTTCTATTCCACCACTGCACCTGTTGGCAGGAAAACAGTATGAGATTAGAACTCATCCTTGCAATAGTAGGGTGTGATGTAAGTGTTCCATCTCCCAAGATTCTCATGGTCTTCAGTTACTGCAATGAATTGTACATCAGTGCTTGTGATATAATGGATCTGGAACCTGACACAACTTACTGAAGCTCTGAAGATATTGCTACTACCATTTTTTGTTTTCCCTTGCACTCTTGCTTCCACAAGAGTACTCCTGCCATTGTCCATTTACTGCTGTAGGTTTAACCCTGACCCTCAAAACCACCACCAGACCAACATCTCCCCAAGAACAGTGCCTAGGCAATATTTCCCAGTACTTATAGTCAGCCAAGTCCAATTGTGCTAGGCTCTCTTCTTCTTTGGCTCTGTCTTTGAGCAAGTTGCTAGAAGGCAACTTCCCTGCAAAACATGTAGCTGCTTTAGCAGATGTCTCTTGTTCTTTTCAGAATCCCCATTCTCCTACAGGAGATTCATGTCTTTCATTTCTTGAAACTTCAGAATAACTCCTCAAGTTACCAGTCTCAAAGGTAGCTAGAGCTTCCGTGTCTGAAATCTGTCCAGCAGGAACATGTTCTCTTGAATTGGCACAGACGTCTCCATGCTGCTTCCTGCAGGTCTTCTGTCTTAGAAATCAAATGTCCACTGCTTTATTGAAGATGCTCTGGTTTGGTGAACAGTTCCTGCCTGGGATGTCCAGGGCTAAGTTCACAACTGACTTCCCAATTGCCTCCAAGAACCGCAGCCTCCCAGAGAGGAGCATCCTTCTCTTGTTTTATGTCCCAGTCTTTCCTCATGTTTCTGTCCTTCCTCATGTTCCCAGGCTGCCCTGCAGCAGCCAGACAAAAAGCATTCTGGCAAGACCCTCTCCAACAAACAGGGCAGATGAGATGGCACCAATGGCTGAGAAATTGTGACTCCAGGAGACAATGGGGACCAAGACAGGGGCTCAGCTACCCAAATCCTTTATTATATACTCCTATACACAGAGGACTCATCTCTAAAATTAGGAGAATAATAATGCCCCCTACATCGGCATTTCATAAATATTAAAGTAATATATATTTCTGGAGTATAATGCTTATTCCATATCTTCCAGGCAGGAGCTGTTCACCAAACCAGCTAACACTCAAAGGTGTTAGCTATTGTTATTATCTTTCTGAATATGTGGTTGTTAAACTTCCAGACACATCCACTGCTAACTCTATTGTAAGCACCTGAGTGTAGGGGAAATATTTTACTTATTTTTATATACTTCACAGTAACTGTCTTGAGTAAAAGGTTTTCAACACATATTTATTGGTTTATTTTAAAAATATATCTACATTTAAGGTTAGTGCATTTAAGATTAATATCTATTTGGCCTTATTTGATTTAAATATCAGAATACCTTTGTATGAGAGATCAGAGGAGCAGCAGAAGCTGCATTTAGAACAATTTGAGCAATAGGTAACTCCAGGGCTACTCAAACACTGGGGAGAATACACCTGACATCATGAAGAAAAAATGTTTGTATGCATTTCTGTCTACCCTTCTAAAGCTTTAAAGACATATTCTCAGCATTGAAAAGAATAAGTTCTGTTATGGAAAAAGATTTAAAATGTCCTATCCTATCCCATATACCCGAAGAAAAAGTAATTTTAAAATGCTACTTGCAACAACAACAAAACTGTAAAGTACTTCAAATGAATTTAACAAAATGTACAAGACACTGTAAATTATTCCTGAAAAGTAAATCAGGTTATGAGTGAGAAGATTCAATATTTGTAAACATTCAATTATCCACAAATTTATCTGTAAATTCAGTGCAATTCTAATAAAAATCCCCAACTTACTTTTTATATAAGTTGGCAGGATTGTGCTAAAATTCATATGTAAGAGTAAACACAGAGCAGTAATAAAGGTAATTTTGGAAATGAAGAATAAATTCTAGTTCTTTAATTTCTAATACCAAACTTTATTACAAGGTAGAGTAACAAGCAATATAGTACTGAAGTGAGAATAGACAAGTGGATCTTTGCAATAGAACAGAAAGCACACATATGCTGTATATGGAAATTTAGTAAATGCTAAAGATGGTATTTCAAATCTGTGGGTAGATAATTATTTAATAAGTCATATTAGATCGACTGGGTATCCATTGGCAAAAAGAAATGCAATATATTATTTTTTCATGCTAATTACAAAATAAATTCCAACAGATTAAAATACTAAGGGTAAGATTAAAAAGTGTTTGAAAGTGTTCAAAACAAATAAATAAAAATACATGTGTGACATGGAGTAGACATATCCTTCTTAGGATTTTTTTTTAATCATAAGAGAAAGAGCTGGTAAATTGACTACTTTAAAATAAAACTTTTATATGAAAAATAATATAGAGAAAGTTTTTTTTTAAATAGAAGACTAACAGAAGATACATCAACATATGATAGTTAGAAGATTGGTTTCTGGATAGACAAAGGAAAAGTCTCTAAAAATGGAAGTAAGTACAAACAATCTAATGTAAAAATTGACCAAAAGAAAAAAAAAAAAACTAAGTGGGCAATTCACAGAAGGGAAACACAAATAGGGCATTAAACATACAGAAAACAATGTTCAATTCCATTAGAAATCAAGAAAATGAAAATTAAACAATCACTTACTCTTTTTTTACCCTTTAGATTGGCAGAAAAAAATTGTTTGATAATATCAACTGTAGCAGAGAGTATAGGTAAATATGTATTCTCATAACCAGCTAACAGGATTCTAAGTGCGGCATATCTTATGTTCTGGTAATTTTGTTTTTTATGTTCAAGGTACATCAGGGTGAGGTTGGAGACATGCTAAATGTCCACCAATAGAGGAATGGCCAAATAACTTACTCACATCTTTACAATAGCTGATGTTTAAGTGGGTAATGTGAGATATGTACTCTACACATACTGACATGGAAGATCTTGAACATAGACTGTTGATGGAAAAAAACAGTTGCAAAAATACATGTATAGAATGTAATCATTGTGTTAAAAATACATATTCACCAAAACTAGTATATATTTTCTACATGTACTAAATGTTTGTGACTGCATAAGTAAATATATTTAAGAAAGCACACAAATTTTTCCTACGCAGGGAGCACTAGCATTTGAGGAAGTAGACAAAAAAGAATGTAGCCTTATCTGTAACATTTTAATTTTTACAAGGTGGATGGTCTACTATATTATACCTGCAATAGCAATAACTGGAGAAAAGATATCCTGTCTCCTCCCTAGATGTTAGGGCACTGTTTCCTGTATCCTTGGTTCATTGTGATTTTAAGCATTTGAAACTCAGTGAAATCAGTTCTGCAATTCTCATTCTATTGATAACCAGACATTGGATTATACTGGGCTTCACTGTTTTTTCCCAGTTTCATTATTCAAGTTCTCTACATCGTGTTTAATGCATTCTTTAAGAGATTTTTTAAATCTCACATTCTACTTTAGGACAGAATGACAGAGAAGTTTTTGATGCCTAATTTTCTTCTCAGCCTCAATTCACTCTAATAATTCTCTCTTTCTCTCTCTTATTATAATCCAAAAGGATTTATCTTGAGAAATAGTCTTGAGGAAAAAGCAAATATTTTTTGTATCTCAAGAGACTTCACAGAATAAAAAATAATCCCTTTGTTGTTTTTTTCTGGGCTTATATTCATACCCCAAATATTTCACAGTTGTCTTCAGAAACATTGTGTACTTTAAGAGCTTAGCAAATATTTTCTTTAAAAATGACAGAGAACACAAGCCGTTAGCCCATTTGTTTCCACTCCAGACCCAGGTGAAATCCATCTACTCTGATGCTCATAAAATGCAGATCTTCCCGTCCAGAACATCATTTCTCTCTGAGTATTTTTCTCATCCTTTTAAGTTATTTTCCTGCTTTTGTCATTGTAAAGAGTTATCTTGAATCATAAAGAAAGCCCTATTTTTTATAGATCTAAAAAAGACAAGGATATAATTGAACTCTACCCACAGGTACAAAATAAAATAAGCCCATAAATATAGCTATAACACTGGGAAAAGGATAGGAAATGGGTCTATTTTCATCATTTTAGGAAACAAGGCTTTAAGCAGCAAACAGCATATAAATCTGAACTGACAGGTAATATGAAAATGAGCAGAAGGAAGCAAATAAGGTGTGAATCATCCCTAGGGTCCTTTATCTCCAGGGAACAGGCTACAAGCACTTCTGAGCTTCTGCCCCTTGGTGGGGAGTACCTGAGGGGTAGGGGGCAAGGCACCCACCAGCAAGCATTACAAGCTCTAAGAAGTGCCCACTGACCTTCTGGGTTGGGAGGCTTCCTGTCCTCCTTCCTTCCACACCAGAGAATTTCCCAGGGCCCTGATGCTTTGAACCCTAACAAACGGTGCTATAGCTATTCAGCCTAATCCATTTTAAACTCACAGGCTCTGCCGCCACCTCAGCATCTGTCACTCTCTAATGATCTTATATATCCAGTCACAGAGATGTCAGGATGTAGTAGTGAAAATGCCTTTTCTCCCTCTCAGGGTAACCCAGGGTCTCAGGTCTGGCACATACAAGTATCAAAATGAAAATGGAAGCAAGAAGAGGTATATAGGCAAAACAACAACAACAACAACAACAACACACACACACAAAGAGGTGACAATAGCAGGAATGAAATCACATTTGAAAAATTATATGACAATGAGACAAATCTGACATAGCTGACTCCATCTTGCTTCTAACATCACAAGCTAATGATCTTTGCTCATTCCTGGGGACAGGTTAAGTTAACTATGGGAGGAATTTAGTTTATAGTTTAACTTTAAAAACAAAGATATTAGTCCCTTCCCAAAACTAACCCTCTTCTTGCTTGGGAATCAGAACCACCTTTGTAAAACTAACAAACTGGCCACAAGATTAGAATATGGTTCAAAAGGCATGTAGCCAGAGGTCAAAAGATTTGTAACCTCCTCAATTGCTCTTTTAGATAACATTGCAATTGTAAAACCTAAGACTGATGTTTGAGGTATTTTTCAGAACTTGCATTTTAATGGACCAGCTGGCACCACCCAGAGCAGCAACCCATACCAAGAAACTGACCCAACTTGTCTTGTGACTCCCACCCAGGAATTGACTCAGTGTAGGGAGACAGCTTTGACCCCCTATAATTTCATCCAACACAACCAATCAGCATTCTTCATTCCCTGCCCCACTACCCACCAAACTATTCTTGAAAAACCCTATCCTCTGAATTTTCTAGGAGGTGGATTTGAGAATTATTTCCCATACTCTTATTTGGTTGGTCTCGTGATTATTAATCTCTTTCTTTGCTGCAAAATCTGCTGTTCTCAGTGCATTAGCTTTTCTGGGCAGTGAGCAAGAACCCAGTTGGGTGATTAAGGGAATTCTTTTTAAGTAGGAAACCTCCAATTAAATTGTGTATTCCCTACCCACCAAATATGCCTTGAGGTTGACCTCTTTCAAGTCTTTGCTCTGGCCAGAGTCAGAAATACAAACTATCTATTCATACCCTGCCCTCAGGGCCAAAGCTGCACTGCCAACTGATTGATGCAGCATTCTTTTTCATGTCAGAACAGCCAATGCAAGGGCTAACATATGCTGGAAAGATTCTCCTGCCCATATCCTCAGTCCTACATCTACCTGCCTGTTCCATTGCCATTCTCTGCCTCCCATGTAAATACCCAAACAACTGCAAGAAAAATGACACATTGAGCTGCTGTTGGCCTTTAATGAGTTTTGTAGCCATGAAGAAGTTGGTCTCCAGGCAGTCAATTTGAGAACTCTGCCCTCCTTCTTGGAAGGATCAGGAAGTAGTGGATCGGTTGGGGTCATCCCCAGGATATTGGACTATGTGCTCTGTCTCAGAGGTGAGGCGGAATGAAGCTGGGCTTGGAGGACTTGTCTTCAGGGCCCTCATGGGTGAGAGAAGGCACCAGCTGTGGTGAAAGAAGTAGGGTGTTCCTCCGTCCCCAAGAAAAGTGCTTGGATGAGGGGCTGTGGCAGTTTCACTGAGATCCTGTCACTGAAGAGGGTGAAGCCTGCCTCAGTGGCCACAGCCTCGGCGAGGGTTAGTAAACCTGCATCCCTCTCATACACCAGTCTTCCCAGGGCTCACCCATCTCTGGTGGTGATAGCCTGCACCTAGCTCATGCCTCAGCCCAAGCTGCACGAGTTCCTATCTAGCTTGCGACTAATTCCCAGCAGCAACCCCTGCCCTGCTCAGATCGCAGTCTCAGTCCTGGCAGTGCTCATTTCCCAGCACCAGCAGCTGCAGCTTACACCTCATTTGCTTCTCAGCCCCAGCTATGGGAGCCTGCTCCCAACTTGCACGCTGGCAGCAACAGCCCAAGTATGCCTGACACCTCAGTCCCAGCACCACTGTGCCCAGGGGATCATGCAGTCTGCCAGAGGCTAGGATTGAAAAATCCTAGCACCTTGTTGTAGCCACCTTGGTCTTAGAAAAGATATAGATCCCAGCACAAGTTCTCTCCCTGAAGCAGTTTTATCTCATGATCTCCTAGAAGCTCCCTATGTTAGTTTCATGGCTTGGAGAGTCAAGGGGCTTGCTTGTGACCAGAATTACATGATTCCATGGTTGGGATATGGGCCACTGGAAGTCTCTTACTTACCCTTTCCCCACGCTGGGAAGATTCTCTTGGTGCTCAGCCAATCCTGACCAAGCAGGCTGCCTCTCTTCCTTCTACTTCCTTGCTTTTGGTGTTTCCTTTCACTGTTCTCTGAATTCTAGTGTTCTTTCTTAGTTAAGGTATTTGAAGTGTGATTGTCTATACACTATTTTGGTTCTTGTAAGTGGAGGAGATGAGCATGATATGCTTCTAGTTTGCCATCTTGAAGCTCTTTCTAAATAATTTCTTTTTACTTTTCTTATTCCCAATTAATCTAAGAGAAAATTGTTCAGCATTAACCTCTCTGGTAAACAATTTCTTCTCTCTTTAGCCCTCACACCTCCACCACAATGACTGTGCCCACAATCTGATATAGGCTTTGGAGGTCTCTTCTTATTTTCTCTTTCTATTCAATTTTTAAAGAGGAATTGAAGAAAAAGAGAAAATTAAGAATGGGTGTATACATATGAATTAAATTTAAAAATAGATAAAGCTCCCCCAAAAATAAAGCACTGGACTCTCACTTCGACACTGACCCCTCTCTTTGGAAAGTGAAGCTGCTTCAGGTAAGACCTCTTGTGGATAGATCTACCACTCAGAGAAGGCAATGCAAGTAAATTCTTTGGACTTTCATTTCATTCATGCAACTCCCTTTCCTTGATCACAGATAATTAGAGAAGAAGACAATGCCTGATTAACAGGCAGACAAACAATAGGCTGGACAGGGGCCCATAGTCCAATAAGAAGGATGGTGACTTCCTGGTTCAGTTAGATTTTCTCTCTTCAAGAGTTTGAATGTAGCTTCATAGTAAAGAGCTAGCAGTTGATACTGGGAAAAAATAGAAGGATCACACATAGATAATTCAGTAATATAGGATATGAGGAAGCAGTAGTTTTGTACCAAGAAGGATCCCTGAGTGACTACATTAAGCAGAATGCCTGGCCAACCTGTGTTGGACACGTTTTGTGGATGAGAAATAAACTTTTGTGATGTTTAACCACAAAGATTTTGAGCTTGTTTTTAGTACAGCATAACTTGACCTGAATGACACAATCCCTTTATTTCTTTTTACTCTCACAGTGGAAATGGCTCTAAAGCTGTCCTTTTTTTTGTTGTTTTATCCTTTCTCTCTGTTTACTCTCAAGTGTGATCATCATTTTGTGTACCTTTCAATACCACTTTTTTAAAGGAATGATTCCCAGGAAACCCATTTCTCCAACTGCTTCCTGCTTCACTTGACTTTCCAGCCATCGCCATAAACTCCAAACAATTCAATAATTCAATTCAATGGATGTATGCTGAGTATTCACTAGACATCTGGTTTTGTGCTGAGTGCTGAAGATGCTGAAGTGACTCTGTCCTCATGACATTTATAGCCCATTAGGTAAAACATTAAATTGGTAGTTAAATGAGCTATTTTAATCTGGACTCAACAACTGCAAAGCAAACGTCCCTTATCTCCTACAGAAATTGACACAATTACTAAAAGACCAGATTGCTACCATGGACAGCTCTTTTACCTTCTCCCAGTTTAGGAAGTATAAGAGGCACCATGGGCTCTTCTCTCATTTTTCCCCAAATCAAAACGGACATGAAGTCCTTTTGTCTCCTCTGGGAAATTTTAATAGAGTCCCCCTTTACTCTTCTTCCCTCCAACCCAGCTTGAGTCCATCTTCTTTGCACCACACTCCAGATACCCCTTAACCCACTCCTATTGGCTTCTCTGTCTCTCACATCTGTCTCAGGTTAAGATATCTAAACCAGTATTTCTAAAGCATCATTCCTTAATATCCCAGTTCCAGAACACTAAATGATTTGTTGAATGTTTCCAACCCTATTAAATCTCAACTACTCATTGTGAAAACATGAAAGCATAATCTACCTCAAATATAACTTTCATTACTCTTTCATTAAATCCTTACTAAAATCCCATGAAATTTTAGGATGATTGTCCTCATTTTACAGACAAGGAAACGAAGGCTAGGAGATGCTAACCATGCCCAAAGTTAAATAGTAAGTGGTTTCTAAACCTAGGTCCTAAATCATGCTCCCTTCCATAACTTGGAAGCAGAGATTATACTTTTTATTTGCTTGTAAACCAACAGTTTTGAGGGCAGTGGTGGATACATGTTATGTTTTCAATAACTATTGATTGATTGGCATACTCTCTCTTGTCTATTCTGGTAAATGAATAAGATATTAGATTTCTGAGATCACCTCTGCAGGGAATACTGTTGCAGAACAATATATGTTGAGTTATTTTTTCCTGAGAGAAGGAAAAACCCATGAGAGATCAGGAGATAGGTCCGAGCAGTAGCATGAAAGTTTACCAAAAAAAGGGCAAGATAATCATAAAGGAGTCAAAGTGTTAGTGTGTACTCTCTACTTCTTTTTAAATATTAAGAGATTTTATATACCAGATATCGCCTTGAAAAATTCCAGTAAACGGAGCTTAGAAGGGCTGGAGAAAAAGACTAATGGACACAGAGATGGAGGTGGCAGGAAAGGGTAATGTGGCCCTGGAAATGCCTATAACTCCTAAACTGGTCTGGTTTTGAATGATACTGAGACTGAGATGAGGTTAGGAAGTGTTACCATGTGTAGCTCACAAGAATGACCATTTTTCAGGAGTTGGAATGTGATGAGATGAATCTAACACTAAACACAATTGTACCTTTTGGTCTCTTGGGTCATCACTAGAAACATCAATCAACCTGATATAAACAAACTGAAAATGCAAACGAGGCCGGGAGTGGTGGCTCAAGCCTGTAATTCCAGCACTTTGGGAGGCCAAGGCGAGCGAATCACCTGAGGTCAGGAGTTCGAGACCAGCCTGGCTGACATGGTGAAACCCCGTCTCTATTAAAAATACAAAAATCAGGGTGTGATGGCAGTCACCTGTAATCCCAGCTACTCAGGAAGCTTAGACAGGGAGAATCACTTGAACTCAGGAGACAGAGGTTGCAGTGAGCTGAGATCGTGCATTGCACTCCAGCCTGAAAGACAAAGTTAAACTGCATCTCAAAAAAAAGAAAGAAAAAAAAGAGAAAACTCCAACTAATAATTATCCCAGTTTGATAGACACTGAATAGAATAGTAAGGACAGTGAAAAGGAAAGAAGTCAGACCTGGCGATAGACATGAAGAGCCCTGGTTTTGCCCTTAGCTTGCTGGATGGTTTCATGCCTGTCACTCCAAGGCACTGATTTTTTTTTAACCCTGTGAAAGAATTTTGGGCAGCCTCCAGCTTCCTGTCCCTTACAACTCAAAATAAGTATATTAAGATATTATAAAACATGTTTTTTTAAAAAAATCAAAGAAACTAGGATGAAAAATTAAAATCGCTATAGAACATTATGATTTCCCCTTTTACTTACTAAATTCCTTAATACTATTTGAGGAAGAATATTAGAACTCTTCAGCAAATTATGCAAAAGCCTACAGGATAAAGTTTTCTTTAGGAAATACATGGTAAAGAAAAGAGTACAAAGAAGGGGAATGAAATGTATAGATTGGAAAAGGTTTGAGAGACATATCAATCAATTGCAATGTATGAACCTTGTTTCAATCATGATTAAAACAAACCATAATAAATAATATATAAATCAATACTGAGAAAATTGGGGAAACGTGTATACTGACTGTATATTAAATGTTATTAAGGAATTTCTGTTAGTCTTTTCTTAGGACAATTGTGCATTCTAACAAGGGTCTATTACTTTCAAAGATACTGAAATACTTACAAATCAGTAAAAAGATGTCTGGGATTTGCTTTAAAATAATCCGGTGAGGAGAAGAGGGCATAGGGGTTATGCATGAAACAAGATTGGCCAGGAGTTGATAATTATGGAAGCTAATCATACACTAAAGCAGTACTACTCCCCGCCCCCACACTCACACCCATAGGCCCTGGGTGTGAGTGTGGGGGCGGGGAGTAGTACTGCTTTAGTATATGATTAAAATCCTTCGTGATAAAAAGCTTAAACAAAACATTGTTACTTTACAGCTATTAGGAAATACTAAAATATGAGGCATTAATATATTATTACAAGCTTGCTTTTGATTTTATAAAAAGGCACGTAAACATTTGGAAAAGAAAGCACTAGCCACAACCATGCACATTCTAAGTGCTATATGTCAGACTAATTTACAGCGTCTCTCACTGCCTACCCTGCATGGAGATGACTTGCCACTGTTCGGCAAGACTGCAATAACAGGCTTACCTAAAAAGAGGAGAGGCAGTATTTTCTGGAAAACAACTGAGATTAGCAAGTGAAAACTTGCCACAGGACTACACTTCTCCAAGAAAGGAAGTGTGTTAAGTGGGCTTGAGATGACTCAGAAATCCCCCAAGAAGGTGCTGCATGTTTGCCAGTGGGAATATCTGCGACTATCTTAGAATCTGAGCACAGGACTTTTTCCTTTTAATAATAGAAAAAAAATGCTTAGAAGTTAATTCTGTAACTTCTCAGAATTAATACTTCCTTCTTCCAGAATTAGCAACAGTCACCATGTAGGTGCTTACTATGTGCAGATACTGTACTAAGAACATCACACGCACAGTCTCGTTTATCTCCCCAACTCATTCGTTACTTATCCATTCATTCAGAAAATATTTAGTGGCTACCTAAACTGAGGCAAACATTATTCTAGGCTCTGAGGACATATGATTTGCTTATAATATAGAGAGAGATTCAGATATTAACTGAATAGTCACATACATATGTCATTATAAACCATACTAAGGTCTGGGTGCAGTAGCTTACACCTGCAATCCCAGCATTTTGGGAGGCTGACGTGGGCGGATCACTTGAGGTCAGGAGTTCGAGACCAGTCTAGCCAACATGGTGAAACCCTGACTTTACCAAAAATACAAAAAAATTAGCCAGGCATGGGTGGGACACGCCTGAAATCCCAGCTACTCAGGAGGCTGAGGCAGGAGAATTGCTTGAACCTAGAGGCAGAGGTTGCAGTGAGTCGAGATTGCACCACTGCACTCCAGCCTGGGCAAAAGTGCGAGACTCCGTCTGAAAAAGAAAAGTGCTAAGTGCTATGAAAGAAAAGCACAAGCCCTAACTGCAGGACTGTGCCTGGTCTAGGGAGTGAGCCTGAAAGTCTTTCTTGAGGAGTTGATGTTACAGCTGAAATGTACAAGATAGATCAGAGTAAACCAGGTAGAGTGAGGAAAAGAGCATCTCAGAAGGAACAGCCTGTGCAAATGCCCTGGGCAGAAGGCAGCACGGTGGGTTTGAGGAACTGAATGAAGGCTACTGTGGCTTTCCTCAGTGCACCTGAATCACAATTAAAGCTCTCATCATAGAACAGAGCATGAATCTTTTATTCCTCAGCCTTGAAAAGAAGTCCTGGATTCATTCATTCTGAAAATCAATAGAAATGTTTTCAGCAAGGTCTAGGAGGGGAAGGTTGTTACTGGGGCCATGACTGGAGTTGCGTTTCCAAGAGGTCACTCCTCTGGCTGCAGAAGAGTGTAGAAAGTGGGCTGAGGAAGAGCCAGATTGGGTCCAGGGAGATTGGCGAGAGGTCAGATGGAAGTTGATGACCTCTTGGACCATCTATGGGCAGCAGGGATGGAGCCATGTATGAGTGTGAGAGAGAGTTGAAAAGCAAAATCAATGGGATTTGCTGATGGATTAAATATTGGGACTGGGGAAAGGGAGGTACCAAGGATGACTCCCAGGTTCCTGACTTCCAGAGCTGCTGGATGGTGGTAGCACTTACTGATGCAGTCAACATCAGAAGAGAGCCAGGTTTGCATGGTAAGAGCAGATTTTAGATATGCTGAGCTTTCAATGCCTTTGAGTTTGTCAAGTAGTTTCCAGAAATGTCTGCTTAATGAGTGAATACATAGCCCAGCCAATACTGAAGAGGTGTGAAACTCAGTAGCAATGCTTCTTAAACATTTTTGGGTCATGGATTCTCTTGTGAATATATTGAAAGCCGTTAGCTCTCAGTCTCACATAAACATAGTTTCTTATATAACTTCAGAGCGATTCACAAAACCCCTAGGGATACTTAGATGCCAGGTGAAGAATTTCTGGATGCTTTTTATTATTACAATTATATCCCCTTTGTCTGGAACTTGATAGCTCTCTCTACAAAGTACAAATGGTGAAAATTAGGATGCTTGTCCTGAAATTAGTCTTTCTTGCATTCTTGTGCTCTAACACAACACCAATCTCAAAAATTAAGGACAAGTTCAGCCTTTCCTTGCTCTTTTAGCATCATGACATTCCTATTATGTAGGAATTTCCCAATTTTATAGATGAGAAACCTAATGCCTAAAAAGGTTAGGTAAGTTGTTCAATGCCACACAACAAATAAGTGGTAGAGATAGAATTTGAAAAGGTAGTCTAGCCCTATGTTTAACTACTCAGCTACTGTTATTTCTCCCAGACTGAGAAAAGAAAAACCCTCCTTGGTATGCAAGTAAAAAAAAAAGATTTATTACAGGGAATTATGTGCTTTCAAAACTGTTAGAGGGACTGAAAGAACAAATGTCAGGAGGGGATGCCAATAGGAGGTTGTTTTGGTCATATGGCCGCAAGCTAAGATCCAGAGCTCAAGAAGCTGCTCTTGCCAGTGAGAGGTCAGAAAGCTACGAAGACACTGCTGAAGTCAATGTTGTCCCCCAATCCCAAAGCCAGTGATTGACAGTGGGACACAGATTGTGGGAAACACTAAACTTGCATCCACTGAAACCCATATGTCAGCTGCCATTGATGCTGGAGGATGAGTGGCTTCCACTTCCTTCTGCCTCCCAAATATCATCTCATTGGCCAAATCTAAACTGTAGCCAGAATCCTGCTAGGAAGAAAGTCTGAGAAATGTAGTTCCCAGGCTTTCAGCTTCTGTGATACAGGAGGAAGCGTGGAAGGAGGTGGAAAGAGTTATGAGATGGTAAGCATAGTAAACAGAAAATATCCAGTACCTAGAGATGATGTGGCAGCTAGCCTCCAAGGTGGCCTTCGATGACATGTGCCTCCTGATATTCACATACCTGTAGTAGGCAAAACCCACAATTTACCAGGGTTAGTCCCTGTGACCAACAAAATGTGGCAGAAGTGATGATATGTAACTTCTGAAGTTAGATTATAAAAAAACAGACTGTGGCTTCTGTCTTGGGAGTGCTCTCTCTCTAATCTCTGGTTCCGAGAAATGCACGCTGCAATTTTCTGGAGATAATAGATTAGTTGCTAAAGAAAGGGGAGACGAGAGGATGTGCAAAGAGGAACAGAGAAGGAGTGGAGTAAGGTACTGAGTCCTAAAGCAAGGAAAGCATTCAAGTGAGGACCAGAAAACCCTACGGCTTGCATCCCTGAGTGGCTATGCATTCTGAGGACCTCTGGTCACATGTTCTATTGGAAACTGGTTGTTTTTATCTTATTTCAGTGTCCATGAGTCCTGCACATGTCACTAAGTCCCTAATTCTCCCTAGAATCCTACATGCAAGTTCCCCATTACTTGAGGTAGCATGAATGAACCTCTGCCTCTGGCATCGGGACAGCCTGACCAGTGCATATTGTTGTGACTGCTTTTCCTTATTAGATATTTAGGAGAGTCTTTCAGCCCTCAGTGATTTGGTCAACAGAAAATCCATGCTTGGGACACTGTGGTTGAGACCTGCTTTCTTTGTTGCTGGCACAGAGTGAGAGGCCCTTGTTGGGAGAATTGGCCTGGCTTCTTCGTGGCTCATCTTTTAAGGGGGTGGCTTTCTCTGCAGAAGAAAGATTCACCTCCAATAACTGAGAAGCAAGGGGCCAGGATGGAGGTCCTCTGCAACCAGAAGAGCATAATCAGCCACTAAGTGCATTATGGCACTCAGCTTCTTTCTTCTCACTGAAGTCTAAATTGATACAAAAGTTATCCTGATTAAAATCCTTACATCTTAGCTGTCACCCCTTACCCGCCACACCACTCCCCGGCTTTGCCTTGGTACTCTTCGTTCTTTAAGGAATCTTGTCTTTTATTTACTTTTTCAATTGAACATTTTTTGCAGGATCTGAATAGACATTTTCCTTGGTCTTCTTTAACCCAAGTGCCTTGGCTCTTGACGTCTGCTCTCATCCTCCCTTCCCGTCTCCAGTAAAGTGCCATGCACATCTATCCTAACAAGAACCATTCTGCTTTTGTGCCCTGAGTGCTACCTGCAGGAAGATAAATGCTATGAGTGCCATTGGCAAGTCTAGGGTAAAGATGAGGTAAAAACAAAACTGAGGAAGCCAGACAAAGGCACGAAAAAGAAGGAAGAGCCAGGGAGAAAAGGAGGGAAGAAGGTGACTTTTCCAGCCTGAGCCACGTTGCACAAGAGCAACCCCCAGGCCCTTCTCATGGCCATGGTGGTGTGGCATTTAACTCAGGTGGGACATTTTTCTCAAAGATATCCCCTTGCAAATGTTGGAAATGCTGTATCATTACAAACTCTGTTCTTCTCTTGTCAAAGCAGAGATAGCTGCAATAACTATCATACCCACTCCTTCAGTCTTGTAGTACCATCTTCCTGACATTTCTTCAAGGCAGGGTTCAGAAAGGTTGAAGGACTCTGATTCCCAAGTGAGACTTCTGGGTGCATATCTAGCCCTGCACCTCCTGGAGGCCTGGCTTTAGGAATGTCGGGAACACGCTGAAGGGGTCACTTAGCTGGAGACCTCTGACAAATGTGGAAGGATGGAGAAGCGGTCTGTGTGGGGGTTTGGGATGAGAAGCTCCTTTAATAGTGCTTGAGTTTGTTGTCTGTTTCGGTGCTGCTGCTGCTGTGTCAGCTTGGAGAGTGGGTAATCACCCACTTGGAAACTGCCTATTTTCAAAATTACACTGTGTTTTCTGTCTATTAATTTTGTTTTCCACATGTTCAACTTATTCATCAGGTTATAAATTTGCAGATCTAGAAAAACATATAATTTTAAACACATCTTTAGAAATAAGCGAATGCGTTTTCCTCCTTCCACTTCAGAGAATAACCTACCAGTTTTGGGAGATCCAGGGAAGTGGGCAGTATGCGGGCCCCCACCACAGTGGAGGTTACTGCAGGACAGAGCTTCTTCTCTGTCTTGCAATGAAGGGCAGAGTGAGCGGCTGACACTTTCCGGGATAATGGCCCCATCTGGGCACTGGGGGCCGGGCCGGCAGCTGGGGAGGAGGAGCATAAGCTCATGCCTTGTCATTGCAGTGCAGGGTAAGGAGGCCTGAAACAGCAGGCCAGCTAACACTTTTAGCCATGGCCCTGTCATCGGGTGTGGAGGTAGGCAGAGAAACCCAGTGGGTACCACCGAGACAGAGGCATATATGCAGCTTGGTGGGAAGGAGAGAGACTCCCAAGGGTGAGAAGCCAGAAGAGACTTTCCTCTTGGAGGAATGGCTATTTATATTTAGGAGAGCCTAGGTGTTGTGGAGGGGAAGGGCAGTGGCACAGAGAGAGGGTCTTTGGTTATGACCCTCATGGAAGAATTCAGGTGGCTTACTGGAGGACAGTGAAAGCTGGCCCAGGAAGGTTCCACACGCTTACACCAAGAACTCAGCGATGCCATAATCAGGGATTTTTGTCAGTCATTTCCTGACTTTGTGCTGATGACATGCCCTTTTCTTTGTAATTAAGCTTTCATATTATTATTACTTATAACCCATATGTGTGCATCACAGAAAATTAGAAATCCAGTGCTTTTTTTCTCTGACTTACATCCTTTTGGGATTAGACATTGGACTCCCGGTGCCCATTCTGTCTGGTTCTGTCTTGGTCCTGTATCAATGACTATACCTCTTTATCGGTTTTCACATAAAAATCAGACATTTTTGGAATTTTAAAACTTTGTTAGGATTAACTGAAGTTTGGGTGAGGGGAGCTGGCAAGAGGGATCACACTGCACAGCACACATAATTTCACCCTAAAGACCTCCCTCTTGCCCTCCACCCCCCACCCCACCTCAATGCACACGCTGCTTCTCGGAAACTACAGAGCCACCTCGGGAGGCTCAGATTCCTCGCCAAAGCAAGCTTATCACAGTATCTTCTCAACAAATGTAGGTGTCTCCATAGAGATACCCACAAACCATTTGTGAAGGGAGGGATTTCTCCATTATGTTGCATTTCCAATAGTCTGGGGGTAAGAGTTACAGCAGGTGAGTTTGGTTTTTCTCTGCCTATTCCACACTTCTGAAGTTTCCAGGAGTATAGGGAATAGAAGAAATGTGTCTGCAAAGATAACATCCCATGAGATAATTATCTGGAAATTCACATATCGACATGAATTAGAGGCTGGACATAGTGGCTCACACCTGTAATCCCAGCCCTTTGGGAGGCCATGGTGGGCAGATAGCTTGAAGCCAGAAGTTCGAGACCAGCCTGGCCAACATGGCAAAACACTGTCTCTACTAAAAATACAAAAATTATCCAGGTGTGGTGGTATGCACCTGTAATCCCAGCTACATAGGTATATAAGAATTACATAGATGTATAAGAATTTAGTTAACAAACATGAAGTGCTTAGAACATTGCCTGCCACATAGTGAATGCTTAAAGTTTAGCTATTATGATTATTTTTTATCCATATTAATATACACAGTTCCCTCCAGGATATGTCACTCATATCTGCTAGGTATATGGGGGAGTCTGAGAGTGCCCTTATTTTGTCAACTGCCACATAGAGCAAGGTTGGTGGATCTTACTACCCCCAATAGCAGATGGGGCTGATGAGCATCTCCGAGCCCCCACTCACTTGGGTGGCTTAGGGGACAAGGTACACTGAGGTCCTGCAAGAGATTAGCTAAAGCAAGTAAAAGATAAAAATCAGCATGTTATAAAGTTGCCAGATACCTCATATGACATTTTGGCCATACATACTTTCTGAAATGATACTTTCTGCAGCTTCTCTCTGAGCTTTTACGTTACGGAGACAGCTTCTTTCCCTAAACCTCAAGACCAACCTCTGCTAGCTTCCAACTTTTCTTCTGCAGCTTCCTCACCTCTCTTGGCCTTCACAGACTTGAAGAGAGTTAGAGCCTTGATCTGCATTAGGCTTTGGCTTGAGAGAATGTTGTGGCTGGTTTGGTCTTCTCTCCAGACCACTCAAACCTTTTCGCTATCATTAAGAAGGTTGTTTCACTTTCTTATTACTTTTATGTTTGTTGCAGCAGCACTTTTAAATTTCTTCAAGAACTTTTCCTTTGCATTCATAACTTGGCTAACTGTTTAGCACAAGAGGCCTAGCTTTTGGCCTCTCTCAGGTTTTAACATGACTTCTTCACTAAACGTAATCATTTCTAGATCTTAACTTAAAGTAAGAGACATGCAACTCTTTCACGTGAACACTTCATTGGCATTGTAGGGCTATTAATTGGCCTAACTTCAATATTCTTGTGTTTCAGGGAATAGGGAGGCCAGAGGAGATGGAGAGAGATGGAGGAGCAGCTGGTTTACGGAGCCATCAGAACACACACAATACTTATCAATGAAGTTTGCAGTCCTGTATGGGCACGGTTCATAGTGCCCCAAACAATGACAATAATAATGTCAAAGATCACTGGTCACAGATCATCACAACAGATGTAATAATGAAAAGGTTTGAAATATTATGAGAATTACTAAAATGTAACACAGAGATACAAAACGAACACATTAGCTTAGTGTAAAAACTGGTGAGATCCAAATAAAGTCTGAAATTTAATTAACAGTAAAGTACCAATGTTAATTTATTAGTTTTGACTAATGTACTATAGTTATCTGAGATATCAACATTAGGAGAAACTGGATGAAACATATAAAGGAACTCTCTATATTATCTTTGTAGTTTTCTGTAAATTGAAATTACTCTAAAATAAATTTTATTTGAAAAATGAATAATATTTTTTAGAATTAACTGACACATAACTGCTCAATGAATGTTAGCTGTTATTATTACTCTCCCACATCTCCCATTCTCTTGATAAGTCTGTTTCTTCTCACTCATCTTCCTGCAGATTGGCTTTCTGTTTTTCAGGCATATGGCAGAGAATGGGCATGCCACAGCTCTGTACCTACACAACTCAGTTCATGAAACCAGCAGAGATTGACTAACATTGCTGAATCTGAATTCCAAATTCCCAAGAGAGAAAATCTGATTGTTCCTGCTTGGGTCAGGCCTCCTCCTATGGTCTAATTGCATACAGCTGAGGGCAGAGGTCATGGAGTACATACCTTGCCACAAGAGCTTATAATTTTGGAATAAGAAGACAAGGGTCTCAGAACAGGAGTTCATGAATGGGGCAGACATTGGAAAGCTGCCTATCTTAACAATGCTACAGGAAGTGTGGTCCATGGCCCACAGCACCAGCATCACCTGGGAGCTGGTAAGAAATACAACTTCTTGGCCTCACCTCAGACCTTTGAGTCAGATCTTAGAATGGGAGTGATGAGGGGGGCATGAATCTATGTTTTAAGACAAACTGTCTGAGTGACTCTTATGCATGCCAAAATTTGAGAAGGATGATAGTACAGGATTATTCAGTCTCATGACAAAGAAAAAAATCACCTTAATAACATCTTCTAAATATGCTAGAGGGGAAGTAGACTATATTAATATAAATTAAAATAGTGTAATGGTTTAACAGTAAAAAAACAGAGTACCCAATTTTTTTTAAAGATGGGCCAAGTACTTGAATAGACACTTCTCCAAAGAATATATACAAATGGCCAAAAAGCACATGACAAGATGCTCAACATCATTAGTTATATGAAATATCACTTAACACCCACTAGGATGGCTAGAATCAAGAAGTCAGATAGGCTAGACACAGTGCCTCATGCCTGTAATCCGAACACTTTGGGAGGCCAAGGCGGGAGGATTGCTTGAGCCCATGAGTTTGAGACCAGCCTGGGCAACATAGTGAGAGCCTGTCTCTACAAAAGAAATTTTTTTAAAAGTTAGCCAGGCATAGTAGCATGTGCCCATAGTCCCAGCTACTTGAGAGGTGGAGGTGAGACGATCACTTGAGCCAGGAGGTCAAGGCTGCACTGCATTCCAGCCTGGGTGACAGAACAAGACTGCCTCAGAAAAAAAAACAGGAGTCAGATAATAACAAGCATTGACAAGAATGTTTAGAAATAAAGATCCTTATACATTACTGGTGAGAATGTCAAGGGCTCTGCTATTGAGATTCGCTCAGGGTGGTTGGCAAAATATTAAGGGAAAGTTGTAAGATTATAGTCTCAAACCTTTTGAAAGGGAAAAAGGTTTTAATGGGACAGGCTGAAGGCAACAAGTTCTTATCTTAGAGCATTAGGTCATAGGGTGAAGATTAGGGATAATAGAAGCTTCCTCAGTTAAGTCTGTTTACCCCATATTCCTTTGTCTGTATTCTGTTTACTCATGTAAACTTTGTACCGGATGGCCCTCTCTAGAGGAGGTCAAAGAGGGATTACCCGTTAATGGTGTTTCTTCTGAGCTCCAGAACCAAAACCTTTTATCATTTGTAAAACCGCTCTTTTAACCACAGTTAATTACCCACAAGTGTGTTGACTTAGAACCTCTGTTGTTAAATCTGTACAAAATAAACGTGAGGAGGGACAGAGAGTAGGGGTTGGGTAGCTGCAATCACTGTCTGAGAGCAGCTGACTCGATCACTGTACTGTGCGTTTGAGTGTATTTATTTATGCTGAGTCAGGGTCTGAAGGACAGACCTCCACAGGTGGTGATCAACGTCTCATTCTGCCACTGCGGAAAATACTTTGTCAGTTCCTAAAAATAACAATTAAATATTGAATTACCATTTGACTCAGCAATTCTCACTCCAAGGTATATATCCAAAGAATTGAAAACCGGTACTCACATGAAGTTGGGAACAACCAGGTTCATAGCAGCCATATTCACAATAGCCAAAGGGTGGAAACAGCCCAAATAGTCATGCAGCAATGAATGAGTAAACAAAGTGCAGTATACGCATATAACAGAATATTACTCGGCCATAAGAAGGAATGAAGCACTGATATATGCTACAATGTGGATGAGCCTTGTTAACATTATGTGAAGTGAAAAAAGCCAGACATAAAAGGTCACATATAGTGTGATTCCATTTATACGAAATATCCAGAATACAGAAACTCATACAGAAGGAATACACATTGGTGGTGTCCAGGAACTAGAGAGAGGCGAGGATGGGGAAAAACTGCCAAACAGGTAAGAGGTTCTACTTTGGATTGATGAAAATATTTTGAAACTAGAGAGAGGTGGTAGTTGTACAATATTGTGAATGTACTAACCCCACTGAATTGTTCTCTTTAAAATAGTTAACTTCATGTGATATGGATTTCACTTCAATAAATAATTTTTTAAGATTTCTGCTGTTGTTTTTTTCCTGATTCCCCTTCTATTGGCAGGCAGAAAAAGATCTAGACAGATTAATCATTTTAACCACAGCCAGAACTGGCCTTAACTCAGGCATCATTCATTTTAAGACAACATGAGGATTGTCTCTGGCCCCACTCAAACTCCTTCCCATCAGCTTGTTTCTAATTCCTAAAGAGTCACTAGTAGCAGTTATTTCTACTGGTTAGAGATGAAGGATGAAACAGATGCTGTCGTGAAAGCATGATGCTAAGATCCTATATAGTTGTTTGGGGAAAGATGATTTTCAATGTCACCTAGCACCCTCTATATTTAGTTACCATAATGATGAAGACACCATTTCTTACTGGAGTTGAAGTCCATTTCCCTTTAGCCGGGCCTCTGTTGAGGTGGAGAACTATGGCAGTGATCCTAGTGGGGCCTTAAACACAAGACAGCTATCAAATCACTTCCAATCTTTCTCTTCTCTAGGCTAACGAACTTTAAATGCTTTTTCTCCTTTTTCAAAGGAATAATGTTCTAGCCTTTTAATCACTAATGTTGCATTTCTCCAGTACTCACTCCTGTTTCTCCTCACCTGTCAAATTGTGGCACTATTAACTACAGAAAGTACTTGTGGGGGACAGACTAACGTCAAGTAAAGTGGACAGTACATTTCCCAGCTCTTGTGTATTACAGTCCTCTTGGCACAGCCCAGTATGGCTTGGACTTGAAATAATTATGTTCTCTTAGCTTTCAACCCAAGCATCTGTTCCAGATGGCCCTGGAGCACAGGAGTCGTGCTGCTCATGGTTAGGGGCTTGCCCTGAAAATCTCATTCATAACAGAGAGGATTGATTGCTGTGATTTAACAACAAACCAAATGTTTGTCATCACAACTCCAAGGGAAAATGATGAGTCACGGGGCATTTAAGAGAAGGTTCTACTTTGCTTCCCAAAAGGGCTCAAATTAAGTCCTTTGGTTTTATATATTAGGTTGAAACATTTGCAGTGGATTTTTGTAGGTAAGAAACAATCAAATAGCAGCAATTTAATATTGTTCAATCTAGTCCAGAAAATGAGCAATAATTCACAGGCAGCCACATAGACTATAGACAGCATTTCTTCAGAAGCATGGCCAGAGTTGACCAGGAAGAATGGGCAGGTGCCATACTGGTTTCATTACAGAGTTTGAGAACGCCCCTGCCTTTTGGAAAACCTTCCCTACCTGTCTGCATAGGGTTGAAATTCAACTTGCCCTTTTGGGGATCACTAACCTCTTTAAGGATGTGCTAAAAGCTATGGACCCTTGACACAGAAATTACTTTGAAAATGTAATTAACATTGAAATTAATAGCATATTATTTAACCAGCATACAGATCATACACATGATACTCATAATCTTAGACCTTTAGCACAAATAAAAAAGACAAAATATATTTTTTAAAACTAATCCACAAGACAATCACTGTTACAAACTAGAAACCAGCAATGCTCAGACAACAGATCTCTGTGTGAGATAAGCCAAATATACAACTGCCCAGAAGGCAGAGTGGTGATGCACACTAATTGGCATTCAGTGGCTTGAGAGGTTCCTGAATCCAAATTGGTCTTTGTAAGTACTAAGAAATGTCTCTTACATGAAAGTAGGGAGCTTATGTGATATATTCTGTAAGGCTGAATTTTCTCAACTCAAATAGACATATATTGGGGTATAACTGAATTTGTCAAAACTTAAGAAATAGCCACACTTGGTAGTTAATGCCTATAATCCCAGCACTTTGGGAGGCTGAAGCAGGAGGATCTCTTGAGCCTAAAAGTTTGAGACTAGCCTAGGCAACATAGCAAGATCCTGTCTCTTAAATAAAAAATTAGCTAGGTCTGGTGCCATGTGCCTGTGGTCTTAGCTACATTGGAAGCTAAGACGGGAGGACTGCTTGAGCCCGGGAATTTGCAGCTGCAGTAGGCCATGATTGTGCCACTATACTCCAGCCTGGGTGACAGAGTTATACCCTGTCTCTAAAAAAAATTGTTTTAATAAAAATAAATAAACATCTTTAAAAACCTAGAAAACAGAAGAACTCCCTATGATCCTATGGTGTTAAGCTTGGAAACAAGACCTCTTACTATTCACTGTCCATCAGACCAGCCTTCAGCACACAGGATGTCTAGAAACTTTAATGTGAAACTGATCCAATAGTCCTAGAGACAGGTTTAAAAAAATAGAAATTGACCCTTCTTGTCTTAAAGCTTGAAACTTACATTTGTTGTATCTGAATTTTTCCTCAGGAAAGGACTCCAGGCCTCTCAAAAAGTATTAAAGAACCAAAACTCACCAGATCACGGCATCCAAACAATAAGATACCCGGTCCCTCCTGTATCAGGGTTGCTTCCTTACCCCTCCCTAGTTCCTATTTTCTTACACATAGTTACATTTCTTCCCTGCTCTATAAACCCCTAATTTTAATTGGTCAGGGAATGGATTTGAGAATGATCTCCCATCTCCTCAGCTGCAGCACCCAGTTAAAGCCTTCTTCCTTGGCAATACTTATTGTCTCAGTGATTGGCTTTCTGTGCAGTGAGCAGCAGGACCTAGACCAAACCCTTGGTGTTTCCGTAACGAGTAGGCACTGACTGGCTTTCAGAGACAGGACTGCTTTGGAGGCACAAGGCAGGGAAAAGCCCATCCTCTTCTTCATGTCAACCCCAGCCTGCAAAAGTAATCACCTTTAACAACAATATTTCAATTGTGCATTTTAACTTGTCTGAATCTTATACACCATAATACAGGAAATGAGGCATATCAAGTTGACTTTTTATGCAACAATTTCTCCTTTTAGACCCACTCTAAATTTTGTTCCTCTCTTTCTCAGCATTTGCTTCATGTTTTATATTAGGGTTTTCTGACTATCTTCTCCAGATATAATTTCCTGTGGACCATGTCTTACAATCTTCACTGCTTAGCATCATCTCTGGCATAAATTGAACACTAAAAACTTTTTCTGAGTGAATAAATATAAATACAGGAAAGATATGGACCCTCATCATAGTAATTAACATCAAAAGTTTACTAAAACAAGCATTAGAAAAATATAAAGTATTTCTTACAGCCCTGTCATACTGAGGTGTCCTTGAGAGATTTCATTTCAGGAAACAAAGGCAACGGTATTTTAAATGGCTTTAATGTTCTTTAGCAATTTCCTTTCCTTGCCAAGAGGTGTCATCCGGCAGGCAAGAAAACATCCCACTCTTTCCTTGCTTAATTAAAATGTGTGGCTCTCCTAAGGAGAAGAAAGTAACATTTGGCAGTAGACTGCTAGATTTAAACACCAACAAATAGAAATGGTATGCGAATAAGTCAGTAGCATCTACCCCTCACTTGAGTATTAATTGAGATCTACAATGCATTTCACAGCTGCTAAAGGTCTTTTAGGTTAAATACAAAAACATTTATGACTCTCACCATTTTTTCATTTAACAGTAATTTGATTTCAGTCACAGCAGCACATTAAAATCTCACTTCTAGAAAAACCTCTTCCTGTCATCTTTTTCTCTCCAGGGCACTTGATGTACCACTTTAATGAACCCCACTGTTAGAATGAAAGCCTCTAGATTTCATTGTCCATTGAAGCTAGCATAAACAAACATGGTAAGTTGGAAAATACATTTGTTCAAACTTGCCTTTAAAATAAGTGCATTTTACCAATAAACATATGAAAAAATATTCAATCTCATGGTAACCAGTGAAATACAAGTTAAACCTAAAATGAGATCATATATAAGCCTTTTAAGATGGCAAGAAAAAAATAGGTATTATATGTAGTGTTTTCAAGAGTTTTGGGAGTTTAAACTGAGATAGTCTTTGTGGCAGACAATTTATTAATACTGATAAAGCCTTTTAAAAACCACATGCCTTCTGACCCAGCAGTTAAACTTATAGGAATTTATTACGAGAAAGCAATTAAGAATGTGGATAAGAGATTAAACAGTAAGAATGTTCATTGGCACTATAGCAAAAAGATGGAACTACACGACTATCCAATAATCGAGAATGTATTGAGTACATTATGACACAATGAAACATCATGTAGCCATTTGAGAAATGTTGTAGACATATCTTTATTGACTTGGAAAGATGTGTATGTTACATCTTGAATGCAGAAACCAGTTCACAGGAAATTAAGCATGGTGAGAGATATACAAAAAATGTATACTACAAAATAGATACAGTGATAATACAGCTCTAATATAGAATTATGTTTTTTATCTAATTTTGGCTTGATTATGTGATTTTTCTGACATAAATGTGAATTCCTTGTGTAATAAAAGTCATTGAAAAACAAAATGCATTACGATGCAGCTCACATGCCCTGGGACATCCCAATAGGCCAACGAATTTGATAGCCACTGAAATCTAATAAAGAATAATGAGTATATCCGGCCGGGCATGGTGGCTCATGCCTGTAATCCTAGCACTTTGGGAGGCCAAGGTGGGTGGATCACCTGAGGTCAGGAGTTCAAGACCTGCCTGGCCATCATGGTGAAACCCCATCTTAAAAAAAAAAAGAAAAATTAAAAAAAAAAAGAAGAATGAGTACATCCCACAAATTCTCTTATGTTAGAGATGATGACATCTGTGACAGTTGCAGAATCCATGTGAGTGAGTTCTGCCCTGTTATCAAGGCAAAACCCTAGGAATAATCACTGAACAAACACTTAACAAATGGGAATTTTTATGGGGAGGGGGGTATTATGACAGATATTTCTGAGGCTAGGAGCTGGTAAGAGAGGAGAAAGTAAGAAACCAGTCAGGCAGGCAGTCAGGGTGGGTCCTCAGTTGAATTCTTTCAAACGAAAGAACAGCCTGAAAAATCAAGCTGCAGGCACAGATAAGGGAACTTGCACAGGGGCGGGTTGCCTAAGACATGCCCACAGCCACACAGATAAGAAAGGCTACACAGATGACTTGCTCAGACATGTCCTCAATGGAAAATTCCATCCCCTGACACATGCACAGTAAGGCAACAAAGTAATATGGAATAACTCAAGCTAAGAGCCTGCATGTGCTTTAGGAGGACCAGAAATTTGCACTTTATGCAGATGAGATGCCCAGCCCTCATTGGTTTCTTATAAAAGCCTTTGCATTCAACTCCAAAAACAGAAACCCTCTTTCAGGCCCCCTCTCCACAGTGGAGAATTTTCTTCTTTCACTTATTAAACTTGTGCCCTTGGGGTTTGTGCTCCTTAATTTTCTTGGTTGTGAAACAAAGAACTTCAGGTGATACCTCAGGCAAGGAGAGACTGCTACACTGTGGTGCATTGGCAAGGCTGTAACGCTGGGCCCCTTGAGTGTGGGCTCTGTGACTTTCATCTGGGACAATTCAGGGCTTAGCACAGCAGACTCTTGGTGTTTGTTAAGTGAATTGTGCATCCCTCAAATTATTCTTACTCTTTGGCTCACTAATTTAACTCTTTCGAATTTATTCTGTGGAAATCATTCAAAAGAATAAAAGAATTGAAAGTCTCCATTTTTCAAAGCAGTATTACTGATAATGGAGAAAAATCAGAAATAATTCACACATCCAAAAAAGGGAGAATGGTTAAATAAATCATGATATAGTAATAGTATGAAGCATTATACAATAGCTAAATATGATGTATGTAACATCATATGATGTATGATGTATGTATGTAACATGATAATAGAACATAACAGACAAAAGCAGAGGGCTGAACTGTAGATGCACTATGAGTTACTACTCTGTAAAACATGCAGCATATGGGCAGGGAACTCAAAAGATGAAAACAGTTGGCATGTTAGAGGGTGAACGGTGGGCGGATTTTTTTCATTTATTGTTGTCATTATACCGTTCTACAATAAAAACAATTCATCAGAGGGACAGGCAAAGTTATCATGTGGAATAACAAAGACATTAGGCGTTATTGTTCTTGAATTTCTCAGTAAGAGCAGAGTTCTATAGAAATGGGTGATGGGAACTACATGTTGAGATGCAGGAAGGGAGCCAGGAAAGGCTCGGATTTACAGGAATTTGTTGTAAAGCTGCTTCAGGGTGCCAGGGCAACATCAAATGGAGATGGAGGTGGGAGAAGGAAGAGAAAGCACCAACATTACAGAGAAAGCAAAACATTCAGAATGAGGCCCTGAAGAGCAATTCCTTCTTTATGACAATCTTGCCTGTACTTTCTCTCCTTGCCTTCTGTATCAATAGGAGGGGAGGGACAGGAGCTTAGTCCAACACGCTGCTCCCTCACACCCAAAAAACATTTTCTTTTCATGGTAATGCCTTAGAAACAACTCATTATATAAATGCTGGGGGCCTGGGGGCCACAATAGCACTTTCATTGTCCTCCAAGGCAATCTTATGAGGAGAGTCAGCCCGGGCTACTCACCTTCCTCAGAGGCTCAGCAAAGTCAGAGTCAAGACGGCATCTCAGATGGAAGAAAGCCCAGAACTGAGAATCAAACAACCTGCAATCCAGGCCCGGCTCTGCTCTGTTTGGCACTTTGCCCCAGGACAGTTCCTGCCCTCAGTTTTCCCATCCAGAAAATAACATGGTTGGATAAGAATTCTGAAGGTCTTAAGGAGCCTACCAGAGGCAGTATTCTGAGGGTTTAAATGTTTTCTGATTCTGTAAAATACCATTTCTTACACATCTATTTCAGGCCCCAGGGGTGGCATGCTATGAAGTCACAATCATGCTAACAGGGACTACAAATCTTAGTGTCTTTTGTTCAGGCCAGCTATCTTGTGGGCGTGTGTGTGTGTGTGTGTGTGTGCGTGTGCACATGGGCACGTGTGTGGTGTGCGTGTGGGTGCCTTGCATTTCTATAACAATTGAAAGTTTATAAAGCATATCCATCCAAACACACTATCACCCATTGTCATTCCAAGAATTGTAAAAACCCATTACTAATCTAATTTTCAGTTGGAAAAACAGAAGATAAAGCCATTTAAATGGCAGAGTCAAGGTTCAAACCTAGGTTTCAACTCCAAATAGAACCTCCTATTTATTGTAAATTGGGGGTCTTGTGGATTAGAGCAACAGGGGAATGTTTATGGAGAGCCAGACAGACTAAGGACAAGGACTTCAGAGAAAGACAATCATATACAAAAAGAAGGAAAGAAACTAAGCCAAGGAAAGAGTTCAGAGAGGAAATCAGGGATGTTAAGGCGGCGCAGCAACAAAAAGACCTCAGCTAACCCCAAGTCTTGTTTCCCAGAGTTTGGGACGTTTGATAAGCCAGTAACAGAGCCCTTATTGAGTGGTGATAATTTTTCAGAGGCCTCCTGTTGACAGAAAAATTGAGTACACATTTTAAAATCTTAAATCTTTTCCTTTTCACATTTAATTTAACAACTGTGCAACATGTTCTGTTCTGAATCAGATACCTCATTGTCCCTTTGTTCAAAGGAGGAAATTAAAGTCTGGAAAAGAAGACAAGCTCTGAGCTGCTGATGTGTTTTCTATCTGACCGTAGAGGGGTCATTAAAATGCATTGCCAGCTCCTGCAGGAACATTTACATTTAAGGCAAAGTTAATGTACTTCCCTGTCCAGCGATTTTCATTTATTTCCATCTGTTAATGAACTATACCCTTGTGGTCTGCGCTAGTACCTCACTCACCATCACCAGAAACTTTTGATAAACTCATTCTAAGCACTGACAGAGAAAGATGTCTAAGGTAGCATGCTAAGGGGCAGCACTAAAGCATAGGACAGTGTGGATAACAGAGTCCCTCTTAAAGTAGATGTTTCAGCTCTACCCCAGTTCTCTGGCCTTTTGGGGCCACCTGTTCCTTTGGCATCCAATTAGAAAAATTCAAGCCTTCATCTCTCAGGATGGTAGCCTCCCAATCTTAGTGACCTTCCTGGTATTTCTAAAGATTATCAAGGAGTCCAGGCTTATATCAATCCCCACCCAGTAAAGATATCCTTTTATTTCATCATTCAAAGCAGCTTAATGCATCTTAGTCAAAACTTCCCTGCACACTGGGCTCTGCACCTTCTCTCTACATTTTCAAAAACCCCACAAAAGGGTTTCATCTCCCCAAGAAAATAGCAGTTTTCGTCTATTAGGTTGGTGCAAAAATAATCGTGGTTTGGTTTTTGCCTTTACTTTTAATGGCAAAAACAGCAATTAGTTTTGCACCAACCTAATAGAACCATGGGCTCACACTGCTGATGGCTTTTGAAAGATCAGGTTTTCCATCTCTGCTAAAACTATATACAGAGCGAGAAAATGAAGATTACATTTACATAAAGGATAGTTTCGAAGGCTCCAAGGCCATCTTTTAAAGCTAGTCTTTAAAATCTGGTAAGAGGGATTGAGGGAGAAGAGGGGCAACATGGACACTCATATTTTATTTTATACTTCTATATTGTCTGAATCATAATAGAATGCAAATATTAAATTATAAGTACATTATTTACTATTTTCCTCTCCTTTCTTTTATGGAAATTGAACCTAGAGATTGTACAATTTGTGGGGGAGAAAAGGTCCTAGCAAGAGAAGTGGGGAGGGGGAATGCAGGGGGAGACACTGCTTAGAGTTAATGAAGAAGAAAAGGTGCAAAGAGAACTTGGGGGAAGATTTCACAAGATTTTGGAGGAGGGAAAGAGATCTAAATGTTATTAGGAGGCAGTGAAGTCATATTAGGTTCTGTGTAACATCTTCTCCTGGACCCACCAGCACTGTTTTTTCTTTTTCAAGAGTAAACATGCTCCCTTTAAAAGTGCTTAAACACCTGGGTCTGTCTGGTGGGAGTGGCAGGGATTTCACAAGAAGACACTGGCAGATCTATTGCAACCTTCAGGAGCTTAGCATCTGAGGCAACACTGCTGAGTGAAACAGTGCTGTGCTGTCTTCCCATCACTTCATGAGACGGAGTTATTTCTCTTGCAACCTCTAAGACAAAAACCAATGAGGGGAATGTGGTTGGAAATGCAGTTGAGTCAGCCAACGCCCAAGATCTGCCATATCAGCTCTTTGAACATTTGAAAACTGAAGTTTTCCTCAGACTGAAACAAACTCCCTTTCCCTTTACAAGAGACTTTATTTCCAAAATTGTTATTTTTATACCCATAAGACCATTTTTCTCTCATGTTGCAAAACTCCTTTCCTGTCCTAACAGCCTCCAAGCCTATGAATCTCAGGGGAGCTGCTTAGACTGTGCATCCCATGTCTGTTAAGACAAGGGCAGTTTCTTAGGTTTACACAGCCTTTTGTAATTCGCAAGGCATAAGGCGTTCCACACAAAGACATATAGCACAGGGGAACGTGGCAGGTGAATCTCAGGTGTGAGAGTAACCCAACCTTTCTGAGTTTAAAGTAGGAACACTTCATAGAGCCAGTGTGAGAATTAACAGGGCATAGCTGAAACACCTGAGTCAATGCCTGGCACCCACAATTATTTATCATGAATCTCATAGTGACCCTTATCAAGTTTACTCCACTTTCCAAGGCAGGGATCGAAGCAAGTGGTCAAATCCAAAACTCTATCCACTATGCAACTCTGGTTTCCCACATTTACCACTCAGAAAACTAAGAATTCATCCTGCCACATAAAAGGCATTTAGGTAAAAGGTCATGCCAAAAATTACTCATATGTTTGGTCCCTGAAATCCCCAGACATAATAAATATCCCTAACATGTGATGAGGCTGTCAACCTTTTGGTAGGCAACTTTCACCAGTTTAATGTCAAATCTATTAAGACTTAAATTGTTTTATCCAAGCCTCAAAAGACATCTGTAATTAATATCCTCCCATGTGAGCTACTGAGAAATAGTCAAGATAAAGTAGCCTGTACATAGTAATCAGTCATTGTTGCATCTCAACTTTGAGTAAGGCAGAGAAGTTGTATTTAACGATGTGAAAAGTACTTTTTAGTGCCTCAGCTTAAAGACTCAGGCTGTCAAAACAACCATTAATTTTCCTCTCCACCCCCCACCACTGCTTGAAGTGGACGGTATACAGATGTTTTACAGAAATGCTTCTCCTACTCTTTGTTGTCAGCAGTTTACATGATTCAGGCAGCTGCTTCCAAAGAAACAAGATGGGAATTGTCCAGAACCAAAGAAGATGTCCCTGGGCCTTTTGTGGGTCTGCCTGTGAAGCAGTGTGCCCTTTATAGAAAGTACAGGCCACAGGAAGCCCAAACCACTCTTGAGCCTATACCTGCTGTCTCCATAGCTGAAAGCCTGCTACAGTTTATTATGATGATGATGATGACAACCCCTTAGGTCCAGAGCTAGAAATAAGGGTGTATTTTTCAGTAAGAACCGCCCTATTTAAAAGTCTAGACCCAGGCAACCTCAACCAGAGATGTATACAAGGCAGTAAATGGTCTCCCAGCCACAGTTAATGTCTTTTCAAATTTAGCCAGATGTGGTTGGCATTAAAAGTAATTGTGAAGCTGCATGTGCCAAGCAGGTTTCCCCGCCAGCACACAGAAATCTTGATGGAAGAAAGGGAGGAAGGCAGGAAGGCAGTCAAGCGTTTGCTGACTATTTGCTGACTCTTTATTGAAGCCTTTTGTATGTTCCATTTGATACTTACAGCATGTATGTGGCACAGCCCAGTCTTCCAGACCCAGGCACATGCTTTTTCCAAACTCATAGGTCATTAAATAGGTTATTATGGTTTAAATTAAATGATTAATTTAATCAAAAGGCATCTGTAGCCAGTAGATGTTAATTGACCTACAAAGCCAATGATTAGTTCAATTCAATTGATTCAATTAAATTAATTTAATCATTGGCTTTGTAGGTTGATAAACATTTATTCTTCCAAGACCTAATATCTTTAAATAAAAAGGGAAACCTAAGACCCCAGCACAAATATTATTGCAACTTACTGAAGGAACCAGCACTAACCAGAGCCAATGTGGGTCCTGTGGCATGCTAATTTGTAATCTTTCTTTAAACTAAGCTGCAGACCTTTGGCCCCTCCGGATTAAGGGAACATGGCAGAGACTGCTGGTTGCCACCCAGTGTCCTTCATCATAACAAAACACTAATTTTTTGTTGGGCATATTGCCATCCACCTAAGATTACGTTTTTTAGCCTCTCTTGCAGACAGCTATAGTCATGTGACTTATTTTTGGTCAATGACATATAAGCAGCATTATGTAGGCCAGGAGTGGGGGCTCAATACTTCAAATTTTACTTTCATGTAAAAGAGGCCTGGAAATAGCACGTCTCCTAGCAGCACTACCTTCTGTCAAGCCTAGGGTTTGGCACTTGTTCTCAGGATTGAACATGGCTGCCAAAGCTTTAGCCCTCAGACCTCACATCTGTATTCTAAGCAGAAGACTGAGAAAGAGGAAGGGAAGATCTTGCCCCTTTTTAAAAAGGACATATCCTGTAAATAGAATATCATGCTTCTTTTCTTTTCTTTTTTTTTTTTTTTGAGACTTCATTCTGTCTCCCAGGCTGAAGTGCAGAGGTGCAGTCTTGGCTCACTGCAACCTCCACCTCCCAGGTTCAAGCGATTCTCCTACCTCAACCTCCCAAGTAGCTGGGATTACAGGCATGCACCACCATGTCCAGCTAATTTTTGTATTTTTAGTAGAGACGGGGTTTTGCTATGTTGACCAGGTTGGTCTCGAATTCCTGGCCTCAAGTGATACACCTGCCTTGGCCTCCCAAAGTGCTAGGATTACAAGCATCAGCCACCATGCCTGGCTTACGTAATGCTGCTTATATGTCATTGACCAAAAATTAGTCACATGACTACAGCTGTCTGCAAGAGAGGCTAAAAAACGTAATCTTAGGTGGATGGCAATATGCCCAACAAAAAATTAGTGTTTTGTTATGATGAAGGACACTGGGTGGTAACCAGCAGTCTCTACCATGTTCCCTTAATCCGGAGAGGCCATAGGTGTGCAGCTTAGTTGAAAGACAGATTACAAATTAGCATGCCACAGGACCCACATTGGCTTTGGTTAGTGCTGGTTCCTTCAGTAAGATGCAATAATATTTGTGTTGGAGTCTTAGATTTCCTCTTTTACCTAAAAATATTAGGTCTTGGAGGAATAAATATTAACCAACCTACAAAACCAATGATTTTTGAGACAGGGTCTTGCTCACTGCCCAGGCTAGAGTACAGTGAAGGGATCTTGGCTCACTGCAACCTCCACCTTCAGGTGATCCTCCTGCCTCAGCCTCCCAAGTAGCTGGGACTACAAGTATGCACTGCCACATCTGGCTAATTTTTGTATTTTTTAGTAGAGATGGGGTTTCACCATGTTGGCCAGGCTTGTCTCAAACTCCTGGCCTCAATGGATCCACCTGCCTAAACCTCCCACAGTGCTGGGATTACAGGTGTGAGCCACTGCGCCCAGCTGTAGTATCAGAACTGAATGAAATTATTATAGATGCACAGTTGGAAAACTGCTTGGTGTGTGAAAAAAAACTACACACCTTTTGGTGATCAGGTGTGTTCTGTGCTGTGTTGAGCATGGCAGAAGGAAAAAAGTTTGGTCTTTCCTATTTCATACAGCAGAAGTGGGATTCAAGAAATAGCCATGATCAGAGCAATTGTTAACATGTTACTATTGTAACTATTTTCTTAAAAAATATTTTTACTTTAAAAGTTTGGAACTAAAATTTTTCATAACATTAGCAAGAAAAGTGGAGAGAAAGGTATATAATGAATACAAAATACGCTATTCTTCTAGTTTTGTTTAAGAGGAAGATTAGGGTTGCCAGATCTAGCAAACAAAAATATAGAACATCCAGTTAAATCCGAATTTTGGATAAACACCAAATCATTTTCAGTAGTTCCATGCAATATTTGGGACATATCTGTGCCAAAAAATGATTTGTTGTTTATCTGAAATTCAAACAACTGAGTGCCTTATATTTTATCTGGAAGCCCTAAGAAAACAGAGACAATGTTACCCGTTATTAGAAGTATATATATTAATTTTTTAATTCAAAAAGAGCACTGAAAAGTAGTGTAAACCAAATTAAGATGGAAAGTATAAGGTTATTAATACATTAATTTTCACATCATAATATATTAATTACTCCTAATACATTAGTTACATTAGTTATCACATCAGAACTCATTAACAGTGGCATTCATTCTAATAGGAAGAGAGATACTAGAATGATTCCAAACTTAGGGCCCAATTATTCATTTAATAAATATTTATTAAGCATCTATTACTTAAAAAGACCTGGGTTCAAATCCTGACTTGTTTTAGACTTTATATAGATGGCAATTCAACCTGTACAAGGAGTTTTCCTATAAACCAATTCTCTTCCAAAAAGTTGTTCATCATTTAGTAATAGACAATAATTTCTGGCCAAGCATGGTGGCTCACGTCTATAATCCCAGCACTTTGGAAGGCCAAGGTGGGTAGATCATGAGGTCAGGAGTTCAAGACCAGCCTGGTCAACATAGTGAAATCCCATCTTTACAAAAAAAACAAAAATTAACCAGGCATAGTGGCGGGCGCCTATAATCTCAGCTACTCAGGAGGCTGAGGCAGAGAATTGCTTGACCCCAGCAGGCAGAGGTTGCAGTGAGCCGAGATCATGCCACTGCACTCCAGCTTGGGCGACAGAGTGAGACTTGTCTCAAAAAAAGAAACACATAATAATAATAACAACTTCTGCCCCATGTGTTAGATACATTTTTGTTTTGAAATTACATTGCAGAAAAGTAGTGAAAAATACCTTTTTAAATTTCTTTTTACCTTACTTTTCCAGACTGAAAACTAGGATACTTATTTAACCCAGGAAAACAACTAATTAATAAATAATAGAAACATATGATTCATATAATATTATAGCTAAAACTACATAGCAATTTGGAGTTTATAAAGTGCTTCTCACCTTCATGATTTCAGTAAATCTGCCCAACAGTCTTATAAGGCAGGTATTATTTGTATCCCCACTTGTCAAATAAGATGGTCACAGGGTAGGTAAGAATACTTCACATCCACTTACCTCTCCAGCAACAGGACTGGCTCTGAAACCCAAATCCCCTGCCTCCATGCTACATACCCAAAGCAGTAAGTGACCAAGGGAGCAAGAAGCAAGGATTCTGAGATGCAAGGACTAGGCTTCCCATGGTTTCTCTGCCATATTCCCTGTGTGAAAATGATAGTATCTATTCAAAAGATGACTATGTTTATATATGTAGTGTATATGTTCAGTTATCTATTCCTTTATGACCAATCAACCCAAAATGTAGTGGCACTGAACAGCAACATTGATTGTCTCACATTTTCTGTGGGCACAGGTCAGCTGGGTCCTTTGGTTCAATGTCTCTCCCATGCCTCCAATCAAGATGTTGGTTTGGGCTGGGAAATGACATCCACTTCCCAGCTCATTCACGTGGCTGTTGGCAAACTTCAGTTCTGCAAGGGGTGTTGGACTAAGGACTTCAGTTCCTTGCTTCTGGCTGTTGGTGGAGGCTGCCCTCACTTCTTTGCCACATGGGTCTGTCCATAGGACAGCTTACAATATGACAGCTGACTTTCTCAACAGGAGCTAGGGAAAGAGTGGGAACAAGAGAAAAGACACAGTCTTCTGTAACCCAATCTCAGAAATGACATTCGACTACTTTCGTCATATTCTATTCATTATAAGTGAGTCCCTAGGTCTGGCCCACACTCAACATAGGGAGATTAAAGAAGGGCATTAATACCACGAGGTGGTCAGGCACAGTGGCTCACGCCTGTAATTCCAGCACTTTGGGAGGCCAAGGCAGGCGGATCATGAGGTCAGGAGTTCAAGAGCAGCCTGGACAACACGGTGAAACTTCGTCTCTACTAAAAACACAAAAATTACCTGGGCATGTTGGTGGGTGCCTGCAATCCCAGATACTCAGAAGCTGAGGAAGGAGAATCATTTGAACCTGGGAGGCAGAGGTTGCAGTGAGCTGAGATCACACCATTACACTCCAGCCTGGGCAACAGGGTGAGACTCCCAAAAAAAAAAAAGGAGTTAAGAACCACTGGGGCATCTTAGAAGGCTGCCTACGGAGGCGGTTCCAAGATGGTCTAATAGGAACAACTCTGGAGTGCAGTTCCCAGTGAGAACAACGCAGAGGGTGAGTGATCACTGCATTTCCAAACAAGTTTTTACTGCCCACAGACCAGGAGATTCCTGGGCAGAAAAGTGCCACGAGTCTCCAGCACGGCTGCTTCAGCTGGTGCAGTTGGTCTCCACACAAAAACTCACACAAATCTGGGCAGCTGTTTCAATTGGTGCCTGGAACACCTGGGAGACAGAGTCACCCATTCAGCTGAAAAAAAGAGGGCTGAAACAGGGAGCCAGGTGATCTGGCTTGGCGGGTCCCATCCCCACAAAGACCAGCAATCTGAAACACTCTGGATTGAGAGTTTCACAGCAAGCACATTTGGACCCGGGACAGTCCAGCTCTGTGGGGGAAAGCGTATCCGCCATTACCAAGGCAGTCCACCACTACCGAGGCAGTCCATCATTACTGAGGCAGTCTGCCATTACAGGCACAATCTGTCATTACTGAGGCAGTCTGCCATTACAGAGACAGTCTGCCATTACTAAGGCAGACCGCCATTACTGAGGCAATTCTAACTATATCTCTACAAACAAAACCTCAGGAAGTTCACACAGCAGGTGGGCAGAGCCCATGGCAGCTCAGCAACACCTCTGCTGGCAGACTGTGACTAGGCTACCTCCTCGCTGGGCAGGATATCTCTGAAAAAAGGCAGCAGCATGTCAGGAACTTATAAATAATGCCCTACCTTCCCAGGACAGAGCACCTGGGAAAAAAAAGGCTGTTATGAGTTCTGCTGCAGCAGATTTAAATGTACCTGCCCAGCAACTCTGAATGGAACAACAAAGCTCACAGCTCAGTACTTGAGCTCCTATAAGGGACAGACTATCTCCTCAAACAGCTCCCCAACCCCTGTATATCCAAAGAGACACCTCATAAAGGAGAGCTCAGGCTGACATCTGGTGGATATCCTTCTGGGGCAAAGATAATGGAAGAAGAAACTGGCAGCAACCCTTATTGTTTGGCAGCCACCACAGGTGATCCCCAGGCAAGGAGGGTCTGGAGTGGACCTCCAGCAGTCCTACAGCAGAGGGGCCTGACTGTTAGAAGGAAAACAAAAAAAAACAGAAAGAAATAACTTCATCACCAAAAAAGGATGTCCACTCAGAGACCCTATCCGAAAGTCACCAACTAGAAAAACCACAGGTAGATAAATCCACAAAGATGGGAAGAAACCAGTGCAAAAAGGATGAAAACATCCAAAACCAGAATGCCTCTCCTCCTCCAAGGCATCACAACTCCTCACCAAGGGAACAAGGCTGGATGGAGAATGAGGGATCACAACTCCCCAGCAAGGGATCACAACTCCCCAGCAAGGGAACAAGGCTGGATAGAGAATGAGTCTGATGAATAGACAGAAACAGGCTTCAGAAGGTTGATAATAACAAACTTCTCTGAGCTAAAAGAACATGTTCTAACCCAATGCAAAGACACTAAGGACCTTGAAAAAAGGTTTGATGAAATGCTAACAAGAATAAACAGCATAGAGAAGAATATAAACGACTTGATGGAGCTGAAAAACACAACACAAGAACTTCATGAAGCATACACAAGTTTCAATAGCTGAATTGACCAAGCAGAAGAAAGGATATCAGAGATTGAAGATCAACTCAATGAAATAAGATGAGAAGGCAAGATTAGAGAAAAAAAGAGTAAAAAGAAATGAACAAAGCCTACAAGAAATATGGGATTATGTGAAAATACCTAATCTACGTTTGATTGGTGTACCTCAATGTGATGGAGAGAATGAATCCAAGCTGGAAAATACTCTTCAGGATATTATCCAGGAGAACTTCCCCAACTTAGCAAGGCAGGCAAATATTCAAGTCCAGGAAATACAGAGACCACCATAAAGATATTCCTCAAGAAGAGCAACCCCAAGGCACATAATCGTCAGATTCACCAGGGTTGAAATGAAGGAAAAAATGCTAAGGGCAGCCAGAGAGAAAGGTTGGGTTACCCACAAAAGGAAGCCCATCAGACTCACAGCAGATCTCTTGGCAGAAACCCTACAAGCCAGAAGAGAGTGGGGGCCAATATTCAACATCCTTAAAGAAAAGAACTTTCAACCTAGAATTTCACATCCAGGCAAACTAAGCTCCATAAGTGAAGGAGAAATAAAATCCTTTATGAACAAGCAATTGCTCAGAGATTTCATCACCACCAGGCCTGCCTTACAAGAGCTTCTGAAAGAAGCACTAAACATAGAAAGGAACAACCAGGACCAACCAATCCAAAAACACACCAAATGGTAAAGAGTATCGACACAATGAAGAAACTGCATCAACTAATGGGCAACACAATCAGCTAGCATCAAAATGGCAGGATCAAATTCACACATAACAATATTAACCTTAAATGTAAATGGGCTGAATGCCCCAATCGAAACATACAGACTGGCAAATTGGATAAAAAGTAAAAACCCATTGGTGTGCTGTATCCAGAAAACCCATCTCACGTGCAAGGATACATATAGGCTCAAAATAAAGGGATGGAGGAAGGTTTATCAAGCAAATGGAGAGCAAATAAAAGCAGAATGTGCAATCCTAGTCTCTGAAAAAAATAGACTTTAAATCAACAAAGATCAAAAGAGGCAAAGAAGGGCATTACATAACGATAAAAGGATCAGTGCAACAAGAAAAGCTAAATATATACAAACCCAATACATGAGCACCTAGATACATAAAGCAAGTTCTTAACGACCTACCAAGAGACTTAGACTCCCACACAATAATAGTGGGAGACTTTAACACTTCACTGCCAATATTAGACAGATCAACGAGACAGAAAATTAACAAGTATATCCAGGACTTTAACTCAGATCAGGACCAAGCAAACCTAATACACATTTACAGAACTCTCCACCCCAAATCCACAGAATATACATTCTTCTCAGCACCACATCACACCTACTCTAAAACTGACCACATTATTGGAAGGAAATCACTCCTCAGCAAATACAAAAGAACGGAAATCATAACAAACAGTCCCTCAGACCACAATGCAATCAAATTAGAACTCAGGATTAAGAAACTAACTCAGACCCACACAACTTCATGGAAACTGAACAACTGGCTCTTGAATGTTGACTGGATAAACAATGAAATGATGGTAGAAATAAAGATGTTCTTCAAAACCAACGAGAACAAAGACACAATGTACCAGAATCTCTGGAACACATTTAAAGCAGTGTCAAGAGGAAAATTTATAGCAAAAAATGCCCACATGAGAAGAAAGGAAAGATCTAAAATCGACACCCTATCGTCAAAATTGAAAGAGCTAAAGGAGCAAGAACAAAAAAACTCAAAACCTAGCAGAAGACAAGAAATAACTAAGATCAGAGCGGAACTGAAGGAGACAGAGACACAAAAGAACCTTCAAAAAAATCAATAAATCCAGGAGCTGGTTTTTTGAGAAGATCAACAAAACAGACATACCACTAGACAGATTAATAAAAAGGAAAAGAGAGAAGAATCAAATAGATGCAATAAAAAACGATAATGAGGATATCACCACAGATTCCATGAAGTACAAACCACCATCAGAGATTACTACAAACAACTCTATGCACATAAACCAGTAAACATGGAAGAAATGGATAAGTTCCTGGACACTTGCACCCTCCCAAGCCTAAACCAGGAAGAAGTTGAAATCCTGAATAGACCAATAACAAGGGCTGAAGTTGAGGCAGCAATTAATAGCCTACCAACCAAAAAAAGCCAAGGGTTCCCAGCTGAATTCTACCAGACATGCAAAGAGGAGCTGGTACCACTCCTTCTGAAACTATTCCAAACAATCCAAAAAGAGGGAATCCTTTCCAAATCATTTTATGCGACCAACATCATTCTGATACCAAAACCCAGCAGAGACTCAACAAGAAAAGAAAACTTCAGGCCAATATCCAGGATGAACATAGATGCAAAAATCTTGAATAAAATACTGGCAAACCGATTGCAACAGCACATCAGAAAGCTTATCCATCACGATCAAGTAGGCTTCATCCCGGGAATGCAAGGCTGTTTCAGCATACACAAGTCTATAAACGTAATCTACCACATAAACAGAACCAAAGACAAAAACCACGTGATTATCTCAATAGATGCAGAGAAGGTCTTTGACAAAATTCAACAGCGCTTTATGCTAAAAACTCTCAATAAACTAGGTATCGATAGAACATATCTCAAAATAATAAAAGCTATTTATGACAAACCCACAGCCAATATCATACTGAATGGGCAAAAACTGGAAGCATTCCCTTTGAAATCTGGCACTAGGCAAGGATGCCCTCTCTCACCACTCCTATTCAATATAGTATTGGAAATTTCTAGCCAGAGCAATTAGGCAAGAAAAAGAAATAAAGCGTATTCAATTAGAAAAGGAGGAAGTCAAATTGTCTGTATTTGAAGATGACATGATTGTATATTTAGAAGACCCCATCGTCTCAGCCCAAAATCTCCTGAAACTGATAAGCAACTTCAGCAAAGTCTCAGGATACAAAATCAATGTGCAGAAATCACAAGCATTCCTATACACCAATAACAGACTAAAAGAGAGCCAAATCAAGAATGAACTGCCATTCAAAATGACTACAAAGAGAATAAAATACCTAGGAATACAACTGACAAAGGATGTAAAGGACCTCTTCAAGGAGAACTATAAACCACTGCTCAAGGAAATAAGAGAGGACACAAACAGATGGAAAAACATTCCATGCTCATGGTTAGGAAGAATGAATATTGTGAAAATGGCCATACTGTTCAAAGTAATTTATAGAGTCAATGCTATCCCTGTCAAGCTACCTATGACCCTCTTCACAGAACTGGAAAAAACCAACTTAAACTTCATACGGAATCAAAAGAGAGCCCGCATAGTGAAGTCAATTCTAAGCAAATAAATAAATAAAGCTGGAGGCATCACGCTACCTGACTTCAAACTATACTACAGGGCTACAGTAATCAAAACAGCATGGTACTGGTACCAAAACAGAGATATAGACCAATGGAACACAACAGAGGCCTCGGAGGCAACGCCACAGATCTACAACCATCTGATCTTTGACAAACCTGACAAAAACAATGGGGAAATGATTCCCTGTTTAATAAATGGTGTTGGGAAAACTGGCTAGCCATGTGCAGAAGGCAGAAACTGGACCCCTTCCTGACACCTTACACTAAAATTAACTCCAGATGGATTAAAGACTTAAACATAAGACCTAACACCATAAAAATCCTAGAAGAAAACCTCTGCAAAACCATCAGGACATAGACATAGGTAAGGACTTCATGACTAAAACACCAAAAGCATTGGCAACAAAAGCCAAAATAGACAAATGGGATCTAATTAAACTCCAGAGCTTCTGCACAGCAAAAGAAACAATCATTAGAGTGAACTGACAACCAACAGAATGGGAAAAATTTTGCAATCTACCTGTCTGACAAAGGGCTAATATCCAGAATCTACAAAGAACTAAAACAGATTTACAAGAAACAAACAAACCCATTCAAAAGTAGGCAAAGGATATGAACAGACACTTTTCAATAGAAGACATATATGAGGCCAACAAATATTTGAAAAAATGCTCATCATCACTGGTCATTAGAGAAATGCAAATCAAAACCACATTGAGATACCAGTTAGAATGGCAATCATTAAAAAATCTGGAGACAACAGATGCTGGAGAGAATGTGGAGATATAGGAACACTTTTACACTGTTGGTGGGAGTGTAAATTAGTTCAACCATTGTGGAAGAGAGTGTGGTGATCCCTCAAGGACCTAGAAATAGAAATTCCATTTGACCCAGCAATCCCATTACTGGGTATATATCCAAAGGATTATAAATCGTTCTATTATAAAGACACACGTACACGTATATTCATTGCAGCACTGTTTACAATTGCAAAGACGTGGAACCAACCCAAATGCCCATCGACGATAGACTACACAAGGAAAATGTGGCACATATACACCATGGAATACTATGCAGCCATAAAAAACGATGAGTTCGTGTCCTTTGTAGGGACACGGATGAATCTGGAAACCATCATTCTCAGCAAACTGACACAAGAACAGAAAATCAAACACCGGATGTTCTTACTCATAGGTGGGTGTTGAACAATGAGAACACATGGACACAGGGAGGGGAGCATCACACAATGGGGTCTGCTGGAGGGGACTAGGGGAGGGACAGCAGGGGGGTAGGGAGGTTGGGGAGAAGTAACATGCGGAGAAATGCCAGATATAGGTGACAGGGGGGATGGAGGCAGCAAATCACATTGCCATGTATGTATCTATGCAACAATCCTGCATGTTCTAAACATGTACCCCAGAACCTAAAGTGCAATTATATATACATAGATATAAAGAAGGCTGCCTACCATAGCATCTGAATCTTACTCTGTCAACTCAGGGGTCCAAGCAATATAACCTTTATTTTCCTGCAACACTTTCTAGTTTGAGCTCATTTTTAAACAAAAAAAGCTTGTTCTTTGTTAATTCAGGGCTCTCTGACTCTTTCTCCAGGTTGAAGTTTCAGTGAGATTACAGCGGGGAATTTTAAGCATGCCACAGGGAGGGAGAGCTGATGAGCCCTCAATGTCATCTGTCTTCATGGGTCACTGCTGCCATTCCTGCCTTCATAGTCCCTCCAGGCCCAGCTCGTCTCCTGGAACCTCCTAACAATAACTCCAACTTGAGAAGGCAGCTTCAGAAACTCAGCATTCTGTACTTCCAAGCCCTTCTCTAGTTCTGCCTCCACTGCTGAATGCTGACTAGAAGGAGCAGCACTGGCCCCTCCCCTAAAAGCCACTGTAGAAAATAAGAATAAATAAAAGGTTCCACTTCAAAGCTTTTCTCTTTGTTCATTATCAATAAATAATAGTTTCTTCAAAGGTTAATTTACTTTAAAGCTTTTGCTAATAATCTTAAAGTAGCTCTTGGTCATAATAAAGAAATAAGTGCATCCCGTGTTTTTAATTCTTACAATTTAACCTAGATAGTTGCCCTGACATGCCTGGACAAGCCCAGGCAAGTCTTAAGTCATAGTTTATTCCCTTCCTTATTTGGAAATGTTATGGCTTCTCTAAGCATTCCTCAAGTTACTTCCACTTTTCCTTTGTTCTCCTCTGCCTTTACTTCTTTAGAAAATTTCCAGGTTTTTAGCCAATCAGTTCAAGCATAGAATGTGAGGTCCTGTTCCAGCCAATGAAAACTGGACACAGCAGTAGGGCAATTGCATCAGGTTATGAAACTTATAAATGTCCCTTTCTCCTTGTTCAGGTGTGCCCTCATGGCAAGACTGCTGGCGAGTTGCACCCTTCCTGCAGGAAGTAAACTAGCCTTGCTGAGAGATCCATTGTCTCGGTGTGCATTTTTCCCAATGTTATAAACCCGTTTCCAATGCCCACATAATGTCTTTTCTCTCTCTCCCAAGCCTGATGATCTTTCTCCAGCCTTAGGGAGGAAGGAAAGACCTTCTCACTTCTTCCATGTTTCTCCAAATGTTTGCCTTATATCCAGAGTCCTCTCAGTAGCCCTTGGGGCTTAGACTTTTGAAAACCAAAGTCAAACAATTTATTTCTCAGCTCTTCACTCTGACTACTCTCTGGAAACAAGTTGCTCTGTACCTCCTAAAAGAAAGTGTGAGGTGGGCAATACCAAAAAGCATTTGCTGGGATAACTACCCTAAACAATTAGCCTAACACATATATTTAGTCATGAGAAGCAGGTGAAATAATCAATGTCAGCAAATCACTTGGTTTGTAAATTATAACAACTGACCTTTTAAGCATTTATCACATGCCAGGCACTATTTTAAGCACTTTACATATAATAACTCAGTTAATGCTTATAATATCCTTGAGATTTAGGAAGATTCATTTTACGGATGGGAAGACTCACGCACAGAAATGTGAAGAGATTTGCCCCATGTCACACAGCTATGAGTGATGGAGTAAGGCTTGGGGCCTAAGAAGTCTGGCTCTGGAGTCTAGACCCTCAGGTACAGAAGCAGACATTTGTTTGGAAGCTCCAGCCTAGAGTGAAGATTGCTAATTACAAACTCCATTGCATACTTTTATTTTTTATCTGGAAATATTTTAGAAACAAAAAGATATAGTCAATAACATCAAAAACCCGTACACCCATCAGTCAGCTTAACAAATAAACCATATACATATAGTGCCCAATTGAGACCCCTTGTCATACTCTGTTCAGGCTGCTAAAACAAAATATCATAAACTGGGTGGCTCGTAAACAACAGAAACTTATTTCTCATAGTTCATGTATCTGGAAAGTCCAAGATAAAGGTACTGGCAGATTCCATGTCTGGTGAAAGCCCACTTTTGGTTTACAGGTGGCTGTATTCTCACTGTAACTTCACACAGTAGAAGGGGAAAAGGAGCTCCCTGGGATCTCTCTTATGAGGCACTAATCCTATTCATGAAGGCTCCATCCTTGTGACCTAATCACCTTCCAAAGGCCTGACCTCCTAACGCCATCACCTTGGGGGTTAGGATCTCAACACACAAATTTGGGGAATATTCAATTGCTAGAATCCCTGCTTTTTCTTCCCATTTCTGTGCCCTCACTTTCTGCCAAAGGTAATCACCACCCTGTTTTGTGTTTCTATTTCCATGCATATCTTTTTTATTGATACATAATAATTGTGCATATTTATGGGATACATGCGATACTTTGATGCATGTACACAATATGTCATGATTATATCAGGGTAACCGGGAGCGTCCCATGCATATCTCTATTTTTCACTCTATATGTATGAATCTCTATGTAGCACATACTAACATTTTGCATATTTTCAAGCTTTTAGCTTGTCAGTACACATCCTTGTACGACTCGTTACTTCCACTAACATGGATAAAAACTTTAAATCAAAAATTTTTATCTCAAAAGAGAGGAGTTGTCAGAGAAGTGTCTACTCAGGAGAAGAAACAGCAACACGAAGCCTTACTGGCATGCAAATTCTTCTTACCTAAAGAGAAAAATGCACTAGGACTTCTCAAAGCTACGTACATTCCCTCTTCTTCCTCTTACTTTGTGAGTGTTATGAGTTGAGACCAAGATTCTGGAAAAACCAAAAGACATCTCCTGGCATGAACTCCCTTAACTCCCTCCATCCTACCTCAAACTCAACTATATCTTTATTCATCCCCGAGGAAAGGAAATAGAAGAAATACATACCAACTTTTGAGTCATTCAATCATTTCATAAATATTTACAGTTGGGTCAGGTGTGGTGGGTCACGTCTGTAATCCCAGCACTTTGGGAGGCCAAGGTGGGCAGATCATTTAAGGTCAGAAGTTTAAGACCAGCCTGGCAAACATAGCAAAACCCTATCTCTACTAAAAATACAAAAATTAGCTGGGCGTGGTGGCACGCACCTGTAATCCCAGCTACTCAGAAAGCTGAAGCACCAGAATCACTTGAACCCAAGAGGTGTATGTTGCTGTGAGCTGAGATCAAGTCATTGCACTCCAGCCTGGGCGTCAGAGTGAGACTCTGTCTAAAAAACAAAAAAAAAATTACAGTTGGACACCATCTTTCATTTGGACTACAATTTTAATAATTATGTACCTGGTCTGTTTACTCTTTTGTTTTTCTCCTGTACCCTGTTCCTCTCCCTCATTGCCACTTGAATGATATCTCCAAAACCCAGATGCAACTCTATCACATCCAGAGTAAGCACAATTTCTTTACCAGCAAGACTTTCCTAATCAGCCCCTGCCACTTCTCCACAGCCTCCCCTCCACCCATTCTTCCTTCAGGAAACCCAGCTCCAACTCTTCCCGAAATATTCCAAATCCCCATGCACCACATTGTCTATGCCAATGTCTCTGTTGTCTAGGTCTACAAAGCTCTTTCCTCTGCAGACCAACACAAGCACTGCCTACTTTCCATCTCCCACTGATTCTTCAAGCCCAGCTCCTGAGTTAGTTTCTCGGTAAGGCTTACCTGATTCTTCCAAATAGATTTGTCCCTCAACCTCCCTCTGCACTGCCATGGATTTCCCACCTGCCTACCACTAAGCTGGCAGTGATCATAGCACTCTGCACAGTAATTGCTTGCAAATCTGAATTCCTATGTGCCGACCACTCCCTGTGGAAAAGGATTATGTCCAGTTTTCCCTTGTGTCCTGGCTCACAGAATGGTGGCTGGCATGAGACCATACTAATGAAGCTTGCTGCATGGATGAAGCCTGTGCTGTTAGACCCTGTCTGGGTAAGCCAGCTATCTTACGTGAGATTTTGGTATTATCCATGGAGGGGCCCTTAGGATAGGTTAAGGTTTCTTTTATAAAATGGCAACTGAATCACACCATTCCAGAGCACTGAAGATGGTTAGATGGTTGTGGAGAATAAAGCAGATATGTCAACCAAAAGCACACTATATAAAGGTCTGAGCTCCTATGCACTTTTTTTTTTAGTGAAAGTAAGTTTCTTAGAGAAGTAAATAAATAAAAAAATGACTACTCCATAGGCTGAACAGTCTCCTATGCACTTTTTTAAAACAGCTGTATTGGGCCTGGCACAGTGGTTCACGTCTGTAATCCCAGCACTTTGGGAGGCTGAGGTGGGTGGATCACTTGAGGTCAGGAGTTCAGGATCAGCCTGGCCAACATGATAAAACCCCCATCTCTACTAAAAAGTACAAAAATTAGCCAAGTGTGGTGGTGCATGCTTGTAATCCCGGCTACTTGGGAGGCTTAGGTGGGAGGATCGCTTGAATCTAGGAGGTGGAGGTTGAAGTGAGCCACATCGTGCCACTGCACTTCAGCCTGGGTGACAGAGCAAGACTCTGTCTCAAAATAAATAAATAAATAAAAATAAAAATGTCTTTATTGAGATATTATTCATGTACCATAAAATTCACCCATTTAAAATGCACAGTTCATTGATTTTTAGAATATCCACAGAACTGTGCAGCTGTCACCACAATCTAAGTTTAGAACATCTTCATCACCCTAAATGAAACCTCATACCATTAACAGCCACTTCACATTCTTCCTCCTTCCTACCTATGCCCCAGCCCTAAGCAACTACTAATCTACTTTCTATCTCTATAGATCTGCCTATTCTGGACATTTTATAGAAATAAAATTATAAAATGTGTGCTCTTTTGTGACTGGCTTCTTCCACTTAGCATAATGTATTTGTTGTAGCAATTGTTAGTACTTAATTCTTTTTATGGCTAAGTAATATTCTATTGTATAAATATAGCACATTTTGTTGATCCATTTTGATGGAAGTTTGGGTTGTTTCTATTTTCTGGCTATTATGAGTAATGCTGCTTTGAACATTCATGTACACATTTTTCTGGACATATGTTTATTTATCTTAAGCAATTCTCACCTAGGATTGGAATTGCTAGATCATTGATAACTCTGTTTAACATTTTGAGAAGCTATCAAAGTGTTTTTCTAAGTGGCTGCACCATTTTACCTTCCTGCCAGCAAAATATGAGGGCTCCAATTTCTCCACATCCTACCCAACAACTATATTTTTTTAGCATAGCCGTACTAGTGGGTGTGAAGTGTTTTATCATTGTAGTTTTGATTTTCCTGATAATTAGTGATGTTGAGCATTTTTCCATGCCCTTATTGGCCATTTTTATATCTTGTTTGGATAAATGTCTATTCAAACTCTTCAATCTTTTTTTTTCATTTGGGTTCTTTCTCTTCTTATTATTGAGTTGTAAGTTTCATTATATCTTCTGGATACAAGTCCTTTATCAGAAATATGATTTATAAATATTTTCTTATATTCTGCAGGTTTGTCTTTCACTTTCTTGATAATGTCATTTAAAGCATAAATATTTTTAATTTTGATAAAATTCAATTTTTGTATTTTTGTCACTTGTGCTTTTGACTTTGTATCAAAGAAATCTTTGCCTAATCCAATGTCTTGAAGATTTGTTCTTATAGTTTTCTTCTAGGTGTTTTACACTTTTAGATCTTCTATCAACAATTTTGAGTTTATGTATGATGTGAGGTAGGAGTCTAATTTTATTCTTTTGCATGTGAATATCCATTTGCCCCAGTATTATTTCTTAAAACTATTGTACTTTCTCAATTTAATTGGCTAGGTGCCATTATTGAAAATCAGTTGAGCATAACTTCAAGGTCTTATTTCTGTACTCTCAATTCTATTCCATTTTTTTAATGTCTGTTTTTTTTGTCAGTAACACACTGTCTTGATTACTGTAAATTTGTAGTAAGTTTTAAAATCTGGAAGTGTCAGTCCTCCAACTTTGTTCTTTTCCAAGAAAGTTTCAGTTACTCTAGTTCATTTTCATTCCTATTTGAATTTTAGGATCAGCCTGTCAATTTCTGCTCAAAAAAGCCAACCATGACCTTGAAAAACATTATAAAATTGTGTTGAATCTGTAGATTAGTTTGAGTAGTACTACCATCTTAAAGACAGTGAGTCTTTTCTCTATAAACATGAATGTCTTTCCATTTACTGAGAGCTTTAATTTCTTTCAACCACGTTTTGTAGTCTTCATTTTACAAGTTTTCTACTTCTTTTGCTAAACTTATTTAAAAGTATTTTATTATTGTTGATGCTCCTGTAAATGGAATTGTTTTCTTAATTTAATTTTTTCATTGCTCATTGCAAGTGTATAGAAATACAAGTGATATTTGTATACTAATTTTGTGTCTTGCTTCTTGCTTAATTTATTTATTTGTGCTAATATTTTTAGTGGACTCCTAAGATTTTCTGTTTACAAGATCATGTCCCCTTCAAATAATATGTATTATTTTTCCTTTCTAATCTAGATGTCTCTTACTTCTTTTTCTTCCCTACTTGTCCTGGCTAGAATCTCTGGTACAATGCTGAATAGAAGTAGAAAAGTGGACATCCTTGTCTTGTTCATGACCTTAAAGGGGAAAAAGTCTTTCACCATTAAGTATAATGTTTACTGTGGGTTTTCATAGACATCCTTTATCATGTTGAGGAAATTCCCTTCTATTCCTAGTTTATTGTTTTTACTATGACAATGTTGAATTTTGTAAAATGGTTTTTTCTATGTCCCAAGTGTTTTTGTATCAGTTACTTATTGCTGTATAACAAACAGCCCAAAACTTAGTGACTTAAATTAACAACCCTTTTACCGACTCTTGATTTTGCACATCAGCAATCTGGGATGTACTTGGCTAGATTGTTCTTCTCCTGGACCTGCCTGAGACTAGAGCTGGAGAGTCTAAGATGGCCTCTCTCGCATGTCTGGCAGTTGATGCTGGCTGTCAGTTGGACCTCTTTTCGTGTGGTCTGTCATCTTCAAGGTGGCTAAACTATATTTCCTTCCATGAAAGTCTCAGAGCAATGACACATGCAAGAAAGTGAGAGCAGAAGTTGCAAGTCCTCTTGAAGCCTTGCTTGGAAATTATACAATGTTTGTTCTCCCACATTCTACTGGCCAAAGCTAGTTGTAAGTACAGCTCAGAATATTCCCAATGCATGGGGTAAGGTACTGGGCTCCACCTCCTCATGGAAGGAGTGGCATTTTAATTTACCACGTCTTTCAAAGATATGGTCCACTGGTCTTTTATTCCCTCCTTCTGAAACTGAGTTGTATCTTTCCATAGTTGTCCTTTCTCCTCTTCTTTACTTGAATTTCCATGTGCAGCATTTTCTTGGATAGGTAAGAGCCAGTAGAGATCATTTGCTCTGTGACCTCCTCAAGAGAGGGAAAGATGCTAAATAAATTTTTCTCTTAAAAGATAAGTGGAAACAAGTGAGTGATAAAGTATAATTTGTTTTGTACCAGAAATATAATCCGGAAAATTGTAAATGTAATTCTGTTTCTTCTGGGTGTTGTTGTTGTTGGGAGCATGGTGTTTCTCCTAACCAAAAACATTTACATGATCTGTTTGTTAATTGTTTAGAAGCAGCTGGTCCATAACTACTGAAGCAATTTACATATTTTTATTATAATTAAAGTTTCAGAAACAAGTTTGAGTTCTTACAGTGTATAGCAGTATGTAAGATTATGATTTACAAATTGTGCTCATGGAAAGTAAAGAATACTAACACACTGGATTTGTCCAATTACCTAGAACCTTAAAGCTAACTTGAGTTTTCAGCACTTCATTATGAAAAAAAGAAGCAAATTATTAGAAAACATTGACACAATTGGTTTATTAAAAACAAAACAAAACTTCTTTTCAGAAAGAGTATGCATACAGTTTCAACCTCTTGTAATCAAAGAAAGGCGCTTGAGCCCACAAATCACAAAAAGGTTCAATTCTAATCAGCATAAAGATGGATGAGGCATGTTTGAAAGATGTCATCATCAGAATGGAAACAAATCATCCTCTGACACGCAGTTAACCAGAGAAGTCAATTAATCTTCATAGCCTTAATAATCCAGTAATGCAAGTGAGTTAGGATTTGTTCCTAATTAAAGCCAACCTTAAAGCTATTGCTAATTATAGTGACCATATAATGATTATTATCATGTGTTTTAGTGCATCATATAAATTAGATGAAATTATCTTCTCAATAGATTAGTTAACTTGGGCTGTCGTAACAAACTATCACAGACTAGGTGGCTTAAAAAAGAGAGAGATTTATTTCTCACAGTTCTGAAGACCACGGTGTAGGCAGGGTTGGTTCCTTCTAGGGCAATGAGGGAAGGATCTATTCCAGGCCTCTCTCTCTGGTTTGTCTTCTCCCTGTTTCTTTACATCATTTTCCCCTCTGTACACGTCTGTGTCTAAATTTCCTCTTTCTAAAAGGACATCGGTGGTATTGGATTAGGGCCCACCATTGTGACCTCATTCTAACTCAATTACCTCCTTAAAGGCTCTATCTCCAAATACAGTCATATTTTGAGGTACTTGGTATAAGGACTTCAATACATGAATGGGGGGTGCAATTCAGCCCATAGACATAATCCCCTTTTACACCTGAAGAAATAGGCCCAGAAGGATTGCTACCTTGTTCAGAGTCTCCAGTTAGTGGTGGCAGAGTCAAGACAAACTCCAATCTGTTGGAATCCAAAGCCCTACAGTTAATCATGACACTGCACACATGCCCTTAATAATAGTCAGGCAGATCTTTTCCCATCAGTGTCCCCACCCAATTTCAGTTTCCCAAACACCACACACCCAGGAGCTCTGTGATTACTCCTCCCACAGTAGCCTCCAGTGATTCCCCCTCACCTCCCCGAGGTCTAGCTGAATATTCTAGTGAGACCTTTCTTTCCATTCCCAGTCCCCACCAGCCGTGCTTCCAGGGCTATCATCACCACCTTCCAGAGACTCATAAGGGAGAGACCATCAGCTGTCTTTGCCTCATATTTACATTATATTTCACAAAGACTCTCTGGACCTTCTGAGGTGTTGACCAACTAGCCATAAATGAAGCTAAGATATTGGATTCAAGAGAAGATTTAAGAGTCCTCCAAAGTAATGTGTGCACTTAACACACACCCTCTCTCTCTCACGACACTTCTGTCAAGAGGCTTTCTCGGCTGCCCACACACGACCTCCCTTATGCCTTAGAAGCCCCAGATAGACGTTTATCAAACACCTGCAATGCCTTATTGTGAACATTTCTCTTTACATCTGCCTCTTCAACAGACTGTGAGAGGTATCAACACTGTCTTATTTGTCTCCGAAACCCCAGTGCTTAGCATTTTGCCTGGTACTCACTCCCTGGTGAGTATCCAATAAGCACTCAACGAATGAATGGATGAGTTCTCTACCCTACCCTATCCCTCAAATTACTTTCCCCACCCAGCCAAATGATGCAGCAGAATTACAATATTAGACGTTATGATACGGCATGTTCTTCTGGTTGCAGGATGTATGCCTTATTCAAAGACAATGCCTCTGAGCAGAATAGTGCAGGAAGCTCCTCTATTGTCGAATCCTCAGGGTGAATGACTTCCTTGTCGTGGGGGAAGTGGATGGGGTGCTTAGGAGAGATGATTGCTTGAGTTGCCTCATAAGGGCTGAAAAAAGGGAAAGGCACAGAAAGATAGATCAAAAGACTCAAGGAGCTTTTCCTCTGGAACAGCTTTTCTGAGGAGCAGCTCTGGTTGCCACAGCAACAGCTGCAATTTGTAGTACCTCCTTCCAGCTTCCTATCTGCTGGTGAGAAGGAAATGAAAGCCACAACCTCTTAACCCAGCAGGGCGTTCTCCTTGCATCCCTTGAAAGCAGAAGCTGGAGTGACACCCAGGGAGATAGCAGCCTGGGCTGCACCAACAAGAGTGGTGAAGGAAAGAAGCCAAGGGCGGGTGGGTAGGGAGGCGCACTGCTGCCAGGAGGTGAAGGCTAAAGCGGGGGCTGAGCAACACAGGAATAAAGGAGTAAGCTGCCACCGTCGGCAAATAATCACAGCTGGGGCAACAGTTCTCGGGGCTGATTACCTAGAGATCCTCTGGCTTAATTGATTTTATATAACCTCCTGGCTGCAAAATTGAGAGCTTCGAACAATAAAGGCAATTTTCAAAGGACAGCTGCTTGCTCAAATGGACACTCCACACAGAATTGTTTACTGGAGCTTCTAATGACATTCTTCTCAACTGAGCCAGAAAATATTTTTCTAAAGGAGAAATAGGAAGAATGCCAGATCTGTGAATAGGAGATTGTACATGAGGGTGTTGCTACGGTGTGTAATTATTAGTCTGCATAATCAAATCAGCAGCCTTATTGTAAGATTTGCCCATTTCTGCAGCAGAAATATGATTTGGAAATGCTAACAGACAGTATCGTCTTTCTAGATTATATTTTCTGTGTTGAAGACTGTAGTGTAAGTCTTCAGCATAACTCAAATTAAAAGTATTTTTTTTGCAAGGTATGAAGAAAGGGGAGAATTAGAGGCAATCAAATTACATTTGATAGATTTATTTATTAATCACTTTTATTGATGAAGACATAAATAAATTGTGAGTTCAGAAAAAAATATTTGGGCTTATCAAGATTCTCTTTTAAAGATAATTATTTTTTCTATCAACACCAAAGGGGGAGCTTATCTAAACAATTCCTAGAGTCAATCATGGTTCACTGAGGAAAAACAGCAGAAACATGTAATTTCACAGCAGCTCCCACCAAGTAGAGCCTCTCATTATCAGCAACAAGCCAAATAATTTACTTAGCAATCTTGCTGCTGGCATTTAGCTTTTGTCTTCCTCACATCTGGTGCTCCAAGTATGATGCATTTAATAAACATGTTTATAAGCCAGTAATTTATTTCTGGCCCTATTTTTGCTTCTTTTTACACCAAACTTCATTCATGGGGAGGAAACGTGAATTTTCTTATTGTTAAGTGACCTTTCTTACTGTGTTGTTTTGAGATTTTACAAAGCCTGCAGATGAGCATGACCTTAGAAATCAAGCCTAGTATAAGCTGTAGGTTGACATCTTTGCACCACAATAATCAGAAGTGAAGCATCAAGCCAAAGTGGGGTGAGAAGGAGATCCATCTCAAAACATTCCTTCAGGCTTCCCAGAAAGTCAAAACAATGTCGGGAGATTACTCTGATGGATCTCCTGACCTCTATATGATAATGTGTAGGGTCTCATATTACTGCTACTGATTAAGATGAAAAATCAAATAAAGTTCATTTGATTTTGGTTTATGAAAATTTTATGTAAAAAACAGGCAGATGGACTTGCCAGTTACAGAACAGCCAAAGATTGTTTGATATTTCTTCCAAAAAAAGAGATACATTTTGCAAAATTTAAATAGATCCTCTTTGCAGAAGAATGTTCATCCATGTACCCATGTGGCCGTGATTGACTCCCTGAGGGATAGAATGCACACAAGGTTACTTTTCAGAAGACAAGAGGTCACGTGGTGAAGGGAAAGACATGGGTTCAGTAGCAGAGCATTGTATCAAACACCTTGACCGAGAATAAGCAGCAGGCTAGGGGATGGATACCCATTTTCTTTGATGTAATTATTACACATTGCATGCCTGTATCAAAACATCTCATGTACCCATAAATATATACACCTACTATGTAGCCACAAAAATTTAAAACAAATGAAAAAGAAACAGCATCAGCCTGACTCTACTCCTAGCTCTGCCACCAACTCTGTCATGTAACCTAAGTCTCTGAATGTCTGTATCAGGTGGCAATTGCCATGTAACAAACCATCCCAAAACATAATGGCTTGAAATAACAACTACTTACTATTTCTCACAGATATGTGGCTAGGTGGGTCTGCTGATCTGGGCCAGGCTCAACTGATCTCAGCGGCCCTTGGCCATCCATCTGTGTTCAGCTGATGAGTCGCATGGGGCCCAATGAGTCTAGGCTAGCCTCCGCTGTGACAGTGATTCTGCTTCATGCGGTTTATCTCAGCCCCCAGTAGGCTAGTCCTGGATTGTTCTCATAATAGTAGAGAAGCAGCTGTGGGGGTTGGGGAGGAGGAGAGAGATAAAAGAGAGGGGAGAGGAAAGGAGGGAGGAGAGGAAGAGTGAGGAAAAAAGGGAATAAGAGAGAGAAAGATAAGGAGAGAGGGAGAAGAAAATGAGAATGAGAAGAAAGAGAGAAACCGTGAATTCTTGAGACCTGGACTCGGAACTGATCTTCTAACACATCTACCAAATTCTTTGAGTCTGCTCTTTTCATAGGGATATCATACTTACTAAATGAGATGGTTTCTCTGTAGCATTTCATAAATCAAGAAGTGTCATATAGCAGATTTAATGTAACAAGACATCACTGACACACCTGTTTTGGAGCTGTCCTTCACAAAATACCAGATCTATCCACTCCCCAGAGATGAAGTCAGTAACGATATGTGGGGCAGAGAAGGTCATGTAAGATATTTTATTTATTTATATCCTTTGCCTTGTTCCACAAGGCTTTGAGATAGCTCGACACAACAATACAAACACAAAAATAACAGTACACTGTAAACAAGAACTAGGAAAAATATACTTGGTAGTAGGTAGTCAAGACCTAGGCCTAAAAGTGGTAAGGGACTAACCCAAATATGCAAATGTTGCCCTAAGGGCAATATCATAACCATATTGCAGTCTTATATTTGCCTGTATATTTCCTGGAAATAAAATAAAAAGACTTGTTTCCCAAAGATGATGCACAAGCTGATCTGGGCTGCTACAAAGCTGGCCAGCACATACCTACCTTCCCAACCCTCAGCAAACTAGCTGCTAAGAAGCTCTTCAGCAGGTGCCAATGCAATGTACTTCCTGTCCATGGTGTCACCTCACCTCCTGAATGCTGGTTATTTCTGGGTATTGCACTAAGCAGTGCAAGAATCAGTCTGATCTTTGCTGCAAGGTCAGGAGAGCTCAGCCACAGGTCAACAGCAGGGACTGTGTTCAGGCCATGGTAAGAATAACTAATGTTCATGGAAGACAAAGAAGGAAAAATAGTATGGATTTCTCCATTCATGTCAGGAACGTGGTGTTTCCTTTTTAAATAAAGTTTTAAAAGTAAGTCAATACAGTTATCAATATTAATTAATAAAAGTATAGACAGTAGGCTGGGCGTGGTGGCTCATGCCTATAATCCCAGCACTTTGGGAGACCAAGACGGGTGGATCACGAGGTCAGGAGATTGAGATCATCCTGGCTAACACGGTGAAACCCCATCTCTACTAAAAATACAAAAATTAGCTGGGCGTGGTGCATGCCTGTAGTCCCAGCTACTCAGGAGGTTGAGGCAGGAGAATCATTTGAACCTAGGAGGCAGAGGTTGCAGTGAGGCAAGATGGCACCACTGTACTTCAGCCTGGATGACAGAGCAAGACTCCCTCTCAAAAAAAAAAAAGTATAGATAGTATATAAGTGAAGCAAACCTGTGCCCATATTATGTAAATGCCCAGAGTTTGGGGAACAGCTCTCATCTGCGACATCCATTCATGAGCAGCACTGGTTCCCATTGAACTTCCCAGAATTAGTAACAAACATTTCTCCAAATGGAGTCAGTACACCACACGGGCCATGTGAGACTGGTATGCATGAAAAATATTAGAAGTGATGCCTATATTTATATGCAACAGTATGAAAGAAGTTAAACTTCAAAACTGCTTATGTATTCCAGTTGACACAGAGGCACCCCACCTGCTCAACTTGCAAGATGGTTACCTGCCCTGGTTGCCCCTTGTGGTTCTCTGGGTATCTTGAGGGAAAAGTGGAAGTTCCCTACGCAGGAGGTTGGCACATTTTTGTTCACTTTCACCAAATGGGCACATGTTAGAGTTCAGAAGGGTCTAGTTAAGTAGATGTACGGAATATAACATCCAGTTTTAATTAAATGAGTTTTCATGAAATAGAGAGGATTAAAGAGATGATATCAGTAATACAAGTTCAAGCAAACAAAGTTTGTCTGGCAGAGCCATACTTCTCCAATTCTTTTTTTTTTTTTTTTTTTTGAGATGGAGTCTTGCTGTGTCACCCAGGTTGGAGTGCAGTGGCGTGATCTCAGCTCACTGCAATCTCCACCTCCCGGGCTCAAGGGATTCTTCTGCCTCAGCCTCCCAAGCAGCTGGAACTACAGGCATGCCAGCCCGCCCGGCTAATTTTTGTATTTTTAGCAGAGACGGGGTTTCTCCAAGTTGGCCAGGCTGTTCTCGAACTCCTGACTTCGTAATCCACCCTCCCCAGCTTCCCAAAATGTTGGGATTACAGGCATGAGCCACTGTGCCTGGCCAACTTCTCTAATTCTTAGAACAGACAAGCTTTTTATCAGTGGCATAGTGAGGTAAAACAGTGATCTGATCATAGCTGACAGAAAGTCAACTCTCAAATCTGAAATTAATAAAAAGCTATTTAAAATACGGATTTACCTGCACTCATTAATTTTGATCCTTGCTTTGAGTATGTATTTTGCCTTTGATGTTAGTTAATGAGAGCATGAAGCCATCAGGATTAGCAAGAGATTTTAAAAATGAGCAGCCAGAACATTCATCATTATAATCGAGTGATATTGTTCTATTAATAAATAAAATAAGAGAAATCATTTATTTCATTTTTATCTAATTCATTTAAATTGTTATTTTATGTACCTTTATAATATAAATAATATACTAATATAATATCACTGTGTGTCATTTATTAATGAATCCATACAGATTAGGAGAGCATATTAACACTTTCTTTTCAATAATGATGTAATTTATGCCTAGTGTTCCATTACTGGAACACTAAGCATGCAGGAGTTATTTACATCCTACTCTTCAAGGACATCACCAAGTTCTGATTGCAAAAATTCAAAAGAATTACAACCTCAGGCATGAATGGGTTAAACAGTTGGGATACTGTTGCTTTAAATGACTAAAAAAATTAGCTGGTTGAATGGAATTATTAAATTTAGGATTGTGACATTTGGGGAACACTCACTACAATAATTATTTTAATTGCAAAATTGTTCATCTAAAACTAGTTGTTCTGCTAGTGGTCTCATCACAGGATGAACCACTCACAGAGGCCACTTCCAAGCTGTGACATTAATATTAATGTACAGGAGGAGACTCATTTGCCTATTTTCCATAGCCTGGAGAAATTAACCAAAATCAGTTTCAAATTATTAATGTTCAATGTGTAAAAAGGGGGTACAGAACACAGCCCTGCTTTATGCCACCAGACACTGTTAGCTTCATCATCAAAAGATGTGCCAGCCGATCGCAACTCGCACCGTGGTGTAAAAAGCTGATTTCTCTGAATACCAAAAACTATGAATTCATAAGGAAGTCATTCATGCTGACCCAAGCTCGCTACTGTCATATAGTCAAACGTTGAGGAAAGGTCAGACTCAAAGGTCAAGCTAGTTGGAGGGCACACAGGAGTCATGGAGAAGCCAGGACTGAAGCTCACTTGCTCCTCATGTAAAACGCCAGCCTTGGAAACGCAGACCTGCGGCTTGAGAGAAGAAAGGTGAAACATTGAGATGCAACGCCTACAGCCCATGACATGGTTGTCATATTTTAAAATGAGGTCCAGTGTTCTTTGAGTCTAACCAGATGGGATTGTGTCTATGAAGTACACTGAAGTTATGAGGTTGTTGATTGGTGCTTACCAGCAAGAAAAAAATGTTAAACTAGGCCCAATGGCAAAAGATACTCATCAGCAATTTCATTTCATTTAAGCAATGAGGAAATGTTCTCAGCTGAAAACTGCAAGGGAGTCTATTATGCTTGAAATACTTTGCATAGGACTTTAAAAGATAGGCCTCTTAGTGAAGCACCATCCAAAGGAAAGTCAGTGAAAGGAAGTCTGTAGCATTTAAGACTTGGAACATGAAAGGGAGAAATGATGAAATGAAGGTGCTGTCAATGGCAAATGCACACACAGATGATAGCCCACACATAACAGAGAAAAAGCCAGAAAGAAAGAAGTAACAAAGAATGGGGCTTTTGGTATTTCCTTATTCTTCAGAGCAAAATGACCATATATACAGATGAATCATAAATGAGAAGTGTTTTTTAAGAATAACTCTTTTTAGAGGGTAGAGGGAGGAGAGGGTCTCTCTCTGTCACCCAGGCTGGTGTGTAGTGGCGTGATCATAGGGCACTGCATTCTCCACCTCTCAGGCTCAATAGATTCTCCCCCCTCAGCCTCCTTAGTAGCTGGTACTACAGGTGCATGCCACAATGCCCAGTTACTTTTTGTATTTTTTGTAGAGACAAGTGCTTGCCATGTTGCCCAGGCTGGCCTTGAACTCCTGGACTCAAGTGGCCTCGGCCTCCCAAAGTGCTGGGATCGCAGGGGTGAGCCATCACACTCAGCCAAAAATAACTCTCAAGGCTAAGATCTCTTTGCTCTAATTCCGTGTATGTTGAGCACTCCCCTAAGGAGCCTTTGAGCTCCTGAGCAGACACGTACACCAAGAAGAGAACTACATTCTCCAGTAGCTGGTGCTGAATCTGGGCCAGGTATGGCTCATTATGAAAAAACAAAAAGCTAGAACAGAACAGCACCTGTATGTTTAATTATTGTGATTGATTCTCCCAAGTCTGATTTTCTCCATAGGTACAAATACGATGGAGCTTCTTATCCAGAAAACTGAGGCTCCAAATCACCAAAATTTCATGTTCCTAAAAAGATCCACCTGCTCCACCATCACAATTAATTTCCTCATTAATTTGTTCATTCAGCCACTCAGCACATACTTGCTGAATGCCTACTGTGTGTCAGGCACTGTTTTAGGTGCTAGAGAGAGCAAAATAGACAAAAATCCAGAGACAGACAAAAATACCATTAATAAGTGAATTGTAGAGTTAGACAACAATACATATTAGGAATATCAGGGAGAGGCAGAATATAAAAGAGGAAAAGAGAATGCCAGTTGGGGAGGGGAAGTCATTTCATTTTTTAATTTTTTGAGACGGAGTCTCACTTACTCTGTAGCCTAGGCTGGAGGGCACTGGCATTATCTCAGCTCACTGCAACCTCTGCCTCCTGGGTTCAAGTGATTCTCCTGCCTCAGTCTCTTGAGTAGCTGAGACTACAAGGGTGTGCCACCACACCCAGCTAATTTTTGTATTTTCAGTAGAGATGAGGTTTCCCTATTTTGGTCAGGCTGGTCTTGAACTCCTGACCTCAAATGATCTGCCCACCTGGGCCTCCCAAAATGCTGGGATTACAGGTGTGAGCCACCACACCTGACTGGGAAGTCATTTGAAATAAAGTGACCAGGAAAGACCTCACTGAGAAAGACACAAATTCTAGAAAGAAGTGAAAATTTGGGGGAGAGTGTTTCAGAAATATAGCAGCAAGTGCAAAGGCCCTGAGGTAGAAACATGCCTGATATGTTTGAGGAGGAACTCAAAAGAAGTGAGCAAAGAAAGCAAAGATTTATTCTTATTTTATTTATTTATTTTTTTGAGATGGAGCCTCGCTCTGTCACCCGGGCTGGAGTCTCGTGGCGCGACCTTGGCTCACTGCAAACTCTACCTCAAGGGTTCAAGCAATTCTCTGCCTCAGCCCCCTGAGTAGCTGGGATTACAGGCACTCGCCATTATGCCCAGCTAATTTTTGTATTTTTAGTAGAGACAGGGTTTCACCATCTTGGCCAGGCTGGTCTTAAACTCCTGACCTCGTGATCCACCCACCTACGCCTCCCAAAGTGCTGGAATTATAGGCATGAGCCACCATGCCCGGCCAGTAGAGATTTATACATAAGGCATTGAAAGTAATGAGGCCACGAGGGAGTGGGGTGGGAGAAAAGCAGATCGTGTAGGGCCTCGGGGGCCTATGCTATCATCTTAGCTTTTACTCAGGGTGAGATGCAAAGCCCGTAGAGGGATTAAAACAGAGGAGTGAAGTGATCCGATTCAACATTTCACATTTAACCATGGGGAGTCTGGGGCAGTAGCACCACGTAGAAGGAGATTACACTAACCTGGTACGTATAGGAAAAACTCGATGATGACTTAGACCAGAATGACCATAGTGGATGTGGTGAGATGTGGTCAGATTCTGGATATATTTTTAAAGTACAATCAGTCAGGTTTGCTAACACAAGAAGAGTCAAGCAATACACCAAATATTTCAGCCTGAGCAACTGAAAGGAAGGAGGTGCTCTGAGCTGTTAGGGAGGGCCAAGGAAAGATCAGACTGAGAGTTGAGTAAGATCGGGAGTTTGGTTCCGGACATGTCAAATTTGAGAAGTCTGTTGGACATCCAAGTGAGCTGCCAGGTGGGCGGGTGACATATAAGTCTGCAGTTCAGGAGAGAAGTCCAGGCCCGAGATATAAACTGAAGAGTGTCCACATTTAGATATTAAAGCCACGAGATGGATGAGCTCACAAGCCAGTGTAGATGGAAAATGAAAGAGGTCCAAAGACTGAGCCCCAGGGAACCCAAGCACTTAAAGTGCTAACTAAGGAGAAGACAGCAAAAGGAGACTGGCCGATGAAGTGAGAGCAAAGTCAGGGGCTTCCCAGAGGAGGGGACACTGTGCCAAAGCCAGAGGGGGCTTCTCAGTGGCCACTGCATTCGGCAATGTGGAGGTCAAAGGGCTCTCAGCAAGAGCAGCTTAGTGAAGCCTGAGCAGAGTGAGCTCGAGAGAGCAGTGGAGATGAGGAGTCGGAGCCCTGGAGTACAGAGAACACCCTCTCTGAGTTTTGCTGTAAAAGGGAGAAGAGTAGGGAGGAAGGTCAGGAGAAGCTGGTAGAGAGGGGGTGAGAGTCCTGTTAATTTGTTGGAGTTGGTTTTGTTTTTTAAGGTGGGAGAAACAACCAACCATTTGTATGCCAGCAGAAACGACCCAATGGAGAGTAAAACTGATGATTCCAGGATTCAGAGAATTGCTGCAATGAGGTCCTAAAAGAGAATGAAAGAAGGTGGGATTCTAATAATATTAACAACAATGAAAATACTACTACTAACATTTAACAAACGCTTACTATGCACCAAGCACTGCTCTAAACACTTTACCAATATTATGTCATTTAGTCCTCACAGTGCCCTAAGATATAGGAATAATTATTTCCCTGCTTTAGAGGTGAAGAAACAAAGGCTCAAGAGCTTGCTCAAGATCACGCACTGTGAGGTAGAACCCAGCTTTCAGGATTCAGACAGAGTCCAAGCCCCAACCCTTGAGCCATACTCCTCCTTTTGTTTTAAGACCACATAAAGGAACTGCTTCGTTTTTGCAGGAAGGAGGAGTGGAGGTGGGGTCACAGGGGAGACTTGAGGTCAGGGGTCAGGGGACAGGCAGGTTTGACACAAGGAAAGACAGGAAGGTGGTAGGGTGCTTGATGAATGGGAAGAAGACCCAAAGAAGATCCAAAGGGAGGAGCCCACTGAGGAGCAACCAGAGCTAAATGGGAAGGGGAGGCTGGCTGGGACAGGGACAGAGGTGACAGCCTTCAATGTCAGGCTAGGGGCTGGCCTTCATCCTCCAGGCCAGTGGCTTTCAAACTTCATTTATTGTTTTTCTGCTTTTTAGCAGTGGAACTCTGTTGATAAAATGAAATATTACATGGGGAGTCCAATAAATAAAACTGACTGGGAGCAGAGCGGATGAGAAAGCCTGACTTCCTGCAGATGTGGCCCCTCTCTGCAGGGAGCAGCATAGGGGCGGGGGAGGCCTCAGAGCCAGTTATAAAGCCCTTGAGCTGAAGCAGGAGAGTGAGAGTGAGGGGGAGGGGAAACTGAGGAAAAAAGGAACCTGCTATGAGTGAATATTTGTTCACTCCTTCCCTTCTTCCTTCCTCTCTTCCTTCCTTCTTTCCTTCCCTCCCTCCCTCCTTTCCACTCCTTTCTTTTCTTCTGTCTAACAATTTAGGCCAAGAGGTGATAAGGACTTGAATACCAGCACCCCAGCCTTTCTGATACTCACTAAAATGTTAAAACTACTGCTCTGAATGTACGAGTTTCAGAAGAAAGGAGTTGGTGGTGGTGGCCTCCTCCTCCTCATTCTCCTCCTCCTCCTTCTCCATTTTTATCTATTCATTATTTTTCTTTCTTTTTTTTATTATTAGCAAAGTGACCAATACATACTATCTTTTCAAGACAAGAAAGGCTTTCAACCTATAACAAACAAGTCAGACATTCTTTACTCTTTTTCTCCAGAAGACTGGGATAGCGCCTGCTTTGGGCCAGCACGTCCTGCAGCATAAAGACTTTCTCATCCCTTCAAGGGCATCCACACTATACGGATGAGTGCCGCTGATAGGTCCCTGCTGCAGGCCAGGCTCCACGTGGGCACTTTGCAGACATTTCTAATTCTCATACATGACAACCTATAAAACTTATCTCGGCTTGTCACTCCTACCCACAGAATGTCTTCAGCCCTTCACCCTCTTCTGTACCCTTAAGTTCTTTACTTGAGACGATGATCTCTCAGTCACTGCAGCAGCCAATCCTTCAGTCTCCTTGCCTTGTCTTGCCCTTCCTACACTGACTCCACAACCATCTGTCTAAAGCCCCATCTGATGTTATTTTTTGCTTAATACCCTCCCATGACTCCTTTGCCATACAGGATAAGGTGCCATCCTGAGCACCATTTTCTCTGAGAAGCCTTCTCTGACTTCTGCCCACTGGCAGAACAAGTTTTCCTCCTTGGAGCCACTACCGTAATGCAGACAATCCACTGTGGAGCATCCGTCTCCAGCGCGGCGGTTACTGCTCAAGCATCCGTGTCTCTACAATGCTGTGAGTGCCAAGTGGGTAGGAGCTATGAGATACGCTGCTGCAGCCTCAGGTCTAATAGTGCCAGGCATACACTAAGTACTCAGTAAGTGGCTGTTGAATTAAGAATGACATACAAAATGGTGTGCAGAACTTCTAAAAGTTTATTAACTTCTAAGACTAAGTTCTTAATTCTTATATTTGAAAAAGAAAAAACTGGCCCCAGCATTTTTGAGGTGTACAGTTCCTGATGACTGACTTTGCCATTCTCTCAGTTCAAGCTTCTAATAACCAGTTCTGCTTGACTTCTACAAAATAACAGTTGTTCATATTCCTAGTCATGCACCTGCAGTTCTGCAAAACTTTAAGCCATTACAGGAACACAAATTATCTTCAGTGGAATTTTAGAGCTGTGCATTGCATTGTGCCTGGCATATGTTGATGCTGACTTCAATGCCTCACTGAAGATATAAGACCAAAACTGAATGACCATATGAGACTGGCAGGGGGGACTCCAACAGCTGCAAGGTGAGGGAGGGGGCAACCAGATATTGTTGTGACCCAATAATTTAATATTCCCTCTCCATGACTTAAAATATTTTTAAATTAGCAATAGAATACAGCTGCTGTTTTTTATCAATAGGAATCTGGTTAAATATATTCTGTCCTCACCGTGAATTCCCACACAAGGAAAAAGGTAGGGCTATATATATAGACATGGAAAGAAGCCCATGACCTATTTTTTACTGAGAAAGTTACAGAAGACTACGTATACTATAAATAATTTATTTTTCATTTTACAAAGCAAATTCTGCATTTGAAAGAAGTGTTTTAAATGTGCATAGAAAAATCTGGATGTGTATGTACTGGGCTATTGTGATGATGAGCTCTGAGGAGTGGGACTGGGGAGGGCCAGGAAGTGGTGTGTTTCATTTTTACACACTTTTATACACATGCATAGTGTTTGGATTCTTTACAAGTTTGTAGTGTATCATAAAAAAAATTCAGTCCTTCATGTGTGGGTTATTGAATAGCTCTCTATTAACCAATGTATAAATATCCTGTTTCCTGTTTCCTATAGCTGTTTCTCATTTCATGTTTCCTATAGCTGTTTCCCATTTCCTGTTTCCTATAGCTGTTTCCTACAAACGCTAGTTGCGTTTGGAGCAGGAACGACAGCCCAGTCAGAGTGAAGAGACAATGTCTGTTCCCACCTCCGCCCAACCACCCTAAGTCATGGTGATAGAATATTAAGTCACTTCACCTATGAACCTCTATCAAAAGGGTAGAACTGAATTTCCTCTGAAGTTCTTCTGAAATTCAAAATTCTTATATAAAGAGGAAATAAACTTATGTAAATGTCTACTGAAAAACTTGATTCAGCTGCAGCTACCTAAATATAATATTTCATTAATAAATTACACATTTCAAAATAGAAAGAAAAAATTTCACCGAGAGCATTTTTTAAATCTATTGGATGTTTAAACCTAGTGCTGATTTCCAATAAACATCCACACTCATTCGCCCCCAAGACTAAACTTTTCTCAGGTGTCTGATGCTATGCGTGGTTTCCACAAAGTTACCAACAGCTGCAAAGTGTTCTTTCCCATAGCTTTCCACTCTGTGCATATTTATAACTTCCTATCCTCATCTGAAAATAAAATGTGGAGTTGCAAAAATTTCTTATGGGGGATATTTAACCAACTATTAAGCCAAATAAACTTTATGACAAAATAAATGTTAGAAAGTAGGACAAGATGATTTACTTAGAACCTAACTAAACATTTAAATATTAGAGTGGATGATAGAGCAACACCATGGGATCTCATACAAACCCTAGAAATCTGGAAATTGACTATATTTCAGTAATGTTTCAATCATGAATAAATTTGACTTTAAACAGGTTTAACAAATTGTGTTTATTGGTCACAGGAGGCATAATTAATAAATAAGATGGCTTAAATGCTCTTTTTAAAATGACTATTACATGAAGAAATGTGGCCTGGATCACAGATACATTAAATGGTCAACAGCAAAATTAACATGGGGCTTCCATGAACCTCCATAAAGACAGGCATGTATACTTCATCAAAGAAGGTTTGTAGACATTGGAACGATTGGGCTGGAATTGGAAGTGCACCATCGGGTTGAGATTGCACTGCCAGGACCAGGAGAGCCCTATTTTGATGGCCCTACCAGAAAAGTAGAGTAGACAGTTCTGCTTCATGATCCCTGGCAGTTCTGGACTTCGGAGTGAGAGAAGACAGAGTTTAAATCCATCTCTTCCTCTTCCTAGGGCAAGCCACATAACCTTTCTGAGCCTCGGCATTTCAATTGTAACATGGTGATGTGAAATGGTAAACTGATAATACACAACACCATAGCAACATGACCACACACCGTGAAAAAATCCAAGTAAAGTAACATATTACTGGTGCCTTGGACAGAGTAAGCACTCAATAAACATTAGTCTCCTTCCTTCCAAGCAAAGACTGTTTCCAAAGCCACTACCATCTGACACTTCTAGTCAGATGATTTTGCTGAAGCAAAATTGACTATCATGTGTTCCTAAATAGGTTGCTTAATCTCTCTTAATCTACCTTCTTATTTGTAAAGTTGGAATAATGTATTCTTGTCAGTCTACTGCATAGGGATCTCATGAAGACTTAGGTTTACTATTTTCTATTTAATTAGTAATGAAGTCTTTATACAACTAAAGCAGTGACATCATCATTACTGTGCCCTTCCGATGAAATGGCAGGTACTCCTCAAAACTCTTAAGAATCTTATAGAATGGGTAACTCTCTTCTAGATTTTTCCATTGGAAAACTGGGTGCAGAGAGATGAACTGACCTAGTCATGATCACACAGCTTGGAAGGGGCAGAACTAATATTAGAACTTAGCCTCCTGAATCTCAGAACAGTACAGGCACCACTGGATGGTGAGTCACCCCATAAAAAGCCCTTGCACTCCAAACTCCATCTCAGAGTTTCTAGATAAACCAACCTGCAACATACAGCCACATCCAGATGTTCAGATGGATGAAAAATGTAGTATTTTCACTTGTGGCCATGTGTGCCCCATACTATCCCCATAGCAGACTTAGCATTATGTCTAATATATAGGAGGCATTTAAAAATACTTATTGAATGAATGAATGAGAAAGTGATTGAATGAATGATGGGAATCACTAGATAAAGGACAAAGAAGCCAACGAAATGTATGGTTACATACATATTAGTTCACATGAGTGTATACAGAAACACTTTAGTTACCAATAATCAGAAATATATATGTAAGCATTAAGAAACTCATTCTAATTTCACTAGTAAAAGGAAAGAAGAGAAGAAATGATGGTTTCAAATTGACTTACCACATTTGTAAGGAAGGAAAAGAATTTTTTGTGTCTCATTTTCAATGAGGATTGCTCATATATCACACAACCAGTCAAGAAAAGGTGTTTGTTTATTTGCTTGTGTTTGCCAAAGCAGAGAGAATTTAGAAGAGAAGTCTGCTGTCTGCTGGGAATATTCATTCCCAGGGACAGAAGGGAGATGAAAGCTCTTGTACTTTTCAACATATTTGACGTTCCAGTAAATTTTACATTGAAAAAGGAAGCAATTCATCCCTAAAATGTATTTTGCAAAGAGAAAAGTACTTATACTTTTTTTCAGGAGTGGGGGCGGGGTGAAACAGTTGTCAGATTCAGCATTAAATGCCCTGTGGATGAAATACACATGAGCAGGGAGGAAAAGGAAGGGAGAATTGGGAGCACTGTGCAAAAGAGAGTGCTAAGGCCACAGGGGCCCTGATGCCTCTGAGCCTCAGGAAGGAATCTGCTGGAGCCCAGCTGCAGCCAATCTAAGGCAGGGAACTGAATCAATGGGATGGAACACCCCCTCTGCCCGTCCCCCGCCCAGCAGCATTTCAACATTGAACTTCTGCAGATAATGGCTAATGACAGAACATTAGGCTGATGTGCAGAGAAGATATTCAGGGACATGAAGCTCTGCTGGTGCCCCTTGGAGCAGCCTGATAGCCTCTAGTCCTTGGGCACACAGCCTGCATTCAAATGAGCACCACAGGGAGAAACAAATGTAGACAGAATTCAAACTAAGAACATGGTCTAATAGCTTCTAGATGCAACAGACTGTTTGAGAAACTACCAGAGAGAAATAGCCTGTGCCATTAGCTCCTTCCGGGAGGAGTCACTCTTCCCAGTGCCACAGGAGCCAGGAAGTTCAGGCTTGGAAACCCCACAGCCAAAACTAAACCTTCTTGCCGACATTCCTTCTCAATTTGACTGTTCTATTTCATGTCCAGCCCAAGACTGACAACATGACACACTTTTGATTTTGTTCCAGAAAGCAAACAAATTTAAAGCTTTGCCACAGGGAGAAAACAAGCAAAATGTGCCTATTAGTCCTCATTAAAACTTCCAGTGTCGAGCTCTAAACCCCCAGGGAGATAGTGAGCGGGAATAGCTGAGACATTTACTGCCCGAGAAAGGAAGTGAAAGATAGACAAGGAAGGACAGTACAACTGTGCTGTCCCCACCAGTGCTGCTATTTCCAGGGTCTTGCTGAGCAGAGCCTGCACTGTAGAGTGAGTTCTTAGCCCATGCCTTGAGCCATATCTGTCATCCTGTACCCTCAGCTGCTGCCTTCAAGAAACACATCTCAGCCTCACACTGGGAGGCAGGAAGTGGGTGTCCTCTCAGCACAGCTGTGCCTAAGATTCAAGACCTTATGTGACATTCCAGACTTAGCACCATCAAGAAAAACAAAGATGCATGATTTCATTTAATCCTCACTACAATCCACTGGAAAGGTATTAATTTAATCCCCATTTTATGTGTGAGGAAATTAAGGTTTAGAGAGATTAAGTAACTTGAAAAGGATTAAAATTATTAAATGAGGACCTGGATGCAATTGGGATGCCTCCTGTCTTGGGAGAGAGAGAGAGAGTGGAAATGGCAAAAATGCCTCCCTTTAAAAAAAGCTTATATATCCTCCGTTTTCTATTTGCTCATGAGTCAAATGGGAAGGTAGACATGTGGAGAATATATAGATGAGAGCCGTGGAGGCACAGTGGCACTAGGTCACATGTAGGTGTTACCAATACCTGGCACAGCATCCCTGTGAGAAACTGATGTCTTCCCCCATTTACCTATGAAGAGACTGAGGCTTCACCAAGTCAAGAAGGGCTGGAGCCATCAAGTTAGGAAGTAGAGATGCTGGAAGAAAAAGCTCATTTCCCACCTAGGCTAGACCCTTTCCAGCCCATTTCAACCGCCTCCCAAATTCTTCTTATACTCCTGTGATGTGCTCCAAACTGCACTGTGTATTTATTTTATTTAATACACAAAACAGCTTGGTGAAGATGGCATCATATGATTGTGCATTAAAAATTACCAGTTTCGTCAAAGCTGGAGTCGCTATTCTCCTTGTGCAGTGCTGCAATCGCCCCTAACAATGCAGATCTTTGTGAACACCCTGACAGGTAAGACCATTACCCCAAGGTCCAGCCCATTGAGAATGTCAAGACAAAGATTCAAGACAAGGAAGGCCTTCTCTCTGACCAGCAGAGGTTGATCTTTGCCAGAAACAACTAGAAGATGAGCACACCATCTGACTACAACATCCCTAAAAGGTCCACTCAGCACCTGTTTCTGTACTTGAGGGGAGGTGTCTAAGTTTTTCCTTTCTTTTAATCTTTCAACAGATCTCACTGCACTTTTCTTTTAATAAAGTTGTTGCAACTCTACGTTCCACCCCCCAAAAATTTCAAGTGTTAGAGCCTTGAGACTTTCAAATAAAATGCATGAAGCTTTACATTTCAATCCTTGTGTTGGTACCAAGATTTGGGCACTCTGAAAATAGACAAGCAGAGAACACATTATCCATTTTTACAGTTTTTCAGTTCTGGTTCTGGAAAGACCTAAGTCTGAAGATAGAAAAAAAAAATCATGTAACATGGAGGATAATATTAAAGTTTTTGTTTTAATAGAAAAGCTTATTTCTCATTTGATCCACCAGCCCAGGTAACAAGCAATGCCTCGGGTCACCTTTTAACATGACCGCAACATAATGAAACTTCTGCAGACAGTCTCTCAGGACCTTAACTTTACTATTTGGCCATTCTTGCATTGCTATAAATACCTGAGACTGGGTAATTTATAAGAAAAGAGGTTAATTAATAAGAAAAGAGGTTAATTAATAAGAAAAGAGGTTTAATTGGCTCACAGTTCTCCAGGCTTTACAGGACCCATGGTGCTGCCATCTGCTCAGTCTTTGGTGAACCCTCAGGGAGCTTTTAATCCTGGTGGAAGGTGAAGGAGGAAAAAGCACATCTCATGGTGATGAAAGCAGGAGCAAGTGAGAGATGGGCAGGGGAAATGCTACACACTTTTAAATGACCAGACCCCATGTAAACTCAGAGCGAGAGCTCACTTATCACCAAGGGGATGGTCCAAGCCATTCATGAGGAATCTACTCCCATGACCCAAACACCTCCCACCAGTCCCCACCTCTAACACTGGGGATTACAGTTCAACATGAGATTTGGGTGGGGACAAGTATCCAAACTAGATCAGATAGTAATATTATAAACTATGAATACAATAGGAAATCATGATATTAATTAATTAATCAAAAGTTTGTTGAGGAACAAGATACTATATTTATATAGCTTAAAAGTACCTCCCTGCAAATGCATATTAATTACAAAGGGGGAAAAGATTATCTCCAATGGAAGAGGCTCCTCCAAGTGATCAAACTCAACATGATCAGTAATGGAACAAGCCAAAATTATGCACCATCTGATAAGGTGCAATAAGAACATAAATCATTTCTACGATATTCCTGCCAAAAATGCACAGCCCAAATGTAATCATGAGGAAATAGGAAATTCTTCAACCTAACTGGCCTATATCTTCAAAATCTTCAAAACGTCATGAAAGTGAAGACAGAAGAACTGATCCAGATGTTAAGAGACTAAAGAAACTGGACACTAAATGCAATATGTGATGCTCAATGTGATTCTTTTGCACTAAAGTACGATATAGGCACAAGTGCTGAAACTGGGTGGGATCTAAGGATTCGATGGTAGTCATGTTTTGATGCTAATGCCTGGATGTGATAAGAGTACTGTGTCCCCGAAAAAGTCACACTAAACATTTTGGTGTTGGAAGGATCATCATTTCAGCAATTTATTTAGAATGATTGTGAAAAAGAGGTACTTGTACCAGACTTGCAACTTTTCTTTAAGTTTGAGATTATTTTGAAATAAAAGATATTTTTTAAGTTTTAGATAGCTTTTTTTATCAGCTATTTTTTGTTTCTGATTTAACCTTTTGGTGATTGGCAGAGCAAATTTAAGAAAAAAATACATAAATTCTTATTTCCTCTCTTCCTATGCAAAACTAGGATGTTCTGCATCCTTTTTTTAATTTTTTTCTCATGCAACAATATATTCTAGATAGCATTTCACATGAGTACATGTGGAGAGCTTCCTCATTCTCTTTTATGGTTGCATAGTGCTCCATGCTCTCAACTGATGTTCATTTGACATATTTCCCATTTTTTCCTATTTAAAAATAAAAGCCATACTGAATGACCTTTGTGATGTGTCATTTTGTACTTATACAGGCATATGTCTAGAATATATTTCTAGGAGTAGAATTGCATTTCCACAGCCCCACAAATAAAATAGGTCTTAGATTTTTAGTCAATCTGACAGGAAATTTGCATTTATTTTATTTTGAGCGTGGTTGAGTCTTCTGATAAGTTTGAAGGTCACAGAAATTTTGTCACTACCCAGAAAAGCTGTCTCCTTCTCACAGGTGTCTGATGGGTGCCAGGTTTGAAACCTGTTTCATTGTAGTCTATGGTTTTGGTAGCTAAGAAGAAACACAACTAATAAATATTGTTCATGTTTATTCATTTTCACTGGAGTTTAGACAGACATTGGAATATAAGTCTAATTTACTCAAATATCATCTCCTCTATGAAATCTTCCCCAACAGCATCCAGCTGGGTTTAGCATGGTTTCCCTAGCATTTTGTACATACCTCTATGAGCATATATCTTCCCATATTAAACTTACTTAAGTAATTGTACTTACTGAGGGGTTTGCACCTAGAAAGATAAAACACTACATCTTATTCATTTTCCAATCCTTAGGATCAAGCCTAATTTCTGGCACATACTCAATATGTGTGTGCCAAGATAGATACCAACATAGATACTCAATAAGTGTGTGTTTGAATAAATGAATAAGTGATTGATCAATAACCCCAGTGTTAAATTTATACTGAAATCTAGCACTTCACATCTCTGTAGAAACACACACAGCAGAAAGGAGATGTTTCTTTCTTGAATGCTGTGAACTTTGAAGGACTGTTTATTTCCAGCTTCTGATCTCTGCCTAATTTTAGTCTGCTTCACTAAGAAAATGAGTCAGTTTCCAGAGTTCCTGATCCCTTTCTTTAGCCGGTAAACAAGTGTAGGAGTCCAGATCCTTTCACAGAGACATTTTCTGGTGCTGCTCCCAAGGAAGCTTCCACAATCCGAAGTCTTGCCTTAGCAGCAGCATCTATGACTAAAATAAATACAGTTGTCCTGGATGCCACTCTGTTATGTTTTTCCTTCCTCCCTCCGTACTCTAAGGACTTGTACTCTGGCAATTCAGTTGATCTTTGAAATTTTCATTACATTCAACTTACAGCCTAATCATTTGACTCCAGAAGGTTATAAGTGTAATGTTCTGCCTTGACTACTGTAGTTCCATTTTTCTCCCTAAGGAGGGAGGGTCTTAAACACAAAACACTTGCTTATTAATGATGCACCTTAGGAAAACAAACTCTCTGCTAACAGTCTCCTTCTTAATGGATGATTTATATTATTCTGAGAAATAGTTTAAATCTCTCTTAGAAGACAGCCATGCTTCTCTGACAAAGAGTTACTGTAAGATGGTATGCCAAATATGCCAGAAGCCACAACTGCAAACAAAGCCATAATCAGAGAGTTAGGTTAGTATAGTTATATCATTTATAAGTTAGTTTAAAAACATGTGGCGATTGCAGCGCTCGTCTTCAGGAAAGCTGTTCTGTGCAATAATATAATAATTGCACTTATTATATCAATATTTGTTTCTCTTCTATTCCCCCAAATATATCAGAACACTTTTTATTAGGATGGCAATTCAGTTCTAAGTCATCTATTGCTTTTTTAAAATTTTAGTTCAAAATCAAAGACATTAGCTAGATATCCAGCTTTGTCATAAAGAATGTTGGGCCATCTCATCTGAGGGATAAAAGAAAGTGAAATGCAATGAGGGGTAAAGAAAAAAAGGAGAGAAGCAGTGTGGTTCTGGCCCCAGCCTGGCTCAGAGGCTGGTGAGCCAACAGAGGCCTCCAAGGTGGCTTCCTCCTACCGTCCTGCAGGTCAGCTACTTTAGAGATGTAACAGCCATTCTTTCCTCCAGCAGGCGGCGCCAATCTTGCAGACGCGAAGAGACACAACGTCAGGGAGTCTAAGACCTTCTTGCCAACAACGCGTATCGTACGAAGCCAGAATCTGACAGCAGGGTGCTGGAAACACAGGTACAAACCCCACACCTCCTTCCACACAGACATCTGGCACAGGGTCACTAACATCCTCATACACCGCCAGCACTGCCATGCACACAGCACATGCCTCAAGCACGCCTCTGCCACTGCCCGGCTTGCAGTCCTGTGACATCTACGGCCTCACCCACCTCCAGACATCTGGGAGCCCCTGCTTTTAGCTTCCCCTGAGTCTGGTCAGAACAACTCTGGGTTTCTGAGATAGTTGTATTTCAGAGCCTCTACCCAGGAAAGCGGGATTCTCTCACCCACTCCAGAAGACAGCACCAAGACCCCGAGGTAACTGGAGCTGTGATGCAGAGCCTGTGCTGGTCAAGCAACTGAACTTTTGGCTACCACCACCAAGTACAGATGCAGCAAGGACAGCAGAAAGTGCATGAGATTCAGGAGCCTGGCAGCTCTCACTCCACCAGTTACCAGGTATATGGTCCTGGGCAAGTAACTTGATCTTTTTGAACTCCAGGTTCCTCACCTTTACAATGGAGATAATAAGAGCTATTTTCAAGCAAACCTCTTTGCCTAGTACATGTGATACTATTATCTAACAGCATCCAACAACAATAGCAACTGTGGTTTGAGTTTTTAATATGAAATAGGCATTATGCAAAGCATTTTACATCCATTATTTTATTCTGTAAATAAAGCTATGAGGTAAATAGCATTGAATTGAATTACTGTTTCACAGATGAGCAAATAAAGCTGGGAAATGTCATGCTTCTTCCCCCGAAGTCACATCATATAGCTAACACCCAGTAACAGACGAAGCTGGAATCTGACAGGAGGGTGCTGGAGGCGCAGGTGCACTAGTACCTACTAGCTAGTAAGTAGTGGAAGTGGACTTCCAGTGGTGTGCTGGTAAACCAGCTCACTGTGTGGAGGGAGTGGAGGAAAAGGCCTGATTTGTAGTAACTGTCAATTTCCATGCCGCAAATACTCCCACTATGGCTGATTTCTAGTTACCAATGGTTTTATGATTGGCTTGCAAAATTCCTGAGTATTTGACAAGTGGCTTGAGAGCCTGTACAGGCTGGCTCCAGCACACCACTGCTTCAAATGTGAGTCTGATGCGAAAGCCCTTTCTGCTGAATATTACAGTCTACTGCCTTCCAGCAAACAAACACAGTGGCACATTATAGGTGTTTAGTGAGCATCTGCCAAGCTGTAAAGAGAGGGAGCTTTCTATTTTAAAGAGCACTTCCAAGTCATAGACTCTCAGTGATATCTCTTCTCCTTCTGGATCACTACAGATCAGCCCACACGGTGCACAACTGATCACTACCAAGCTGTTCAGAAAACCCGCAGATGCAATATGTGACTACAAAATTATGTGATTTTGTATATTTTTTATGGTTATATCAAAATATATTTAATCAGATATGGGTGAGACTCAAGGTCTGATTCATCTGAGAGGAAATTCCTCTCCAGCTATGAACCTGTGAAACCAAACAAGTTACGTGCTTCTAAAATACAGTGACCATGTATGTTAGTTCACTTTCAAGCTGCTGGTAAAGACATACCCAAGACTGGGCAACTTACAGAAGAAAGAGTTTTAATTGGACTTACAGTTCCACGTGGCTGGGGAAGCTTCACAATCATGGGGAAGGCAAGGAGGAGCACAACTTACATGGATGGCAGCAGGCAATAAGAGAGGGCTGTGCAGAGGAACTCCTGTTTTTTAAAACCATCAGATCTTGGGAGACCCATTCATTATCACGAGAATAGCACAGGAAAGACCCACCCCCATAATTCAGTCATCTCCCACCAGGCCCCTCCCACCAACACATGCAAATTATTGGGAGCTACAAGATGAGATTTGGGTGGGAACACAGAGCCAAACCATATCATTCTATCCCTGGCCCCTCCCAAATCTCATATCTTCACATTTCAAAACCAGTCATGCCTTCCCAATAGCTCCCCAAAGTCTCAACTCATTTCAGCATTAACTCAAAAGTCCACAGTCCAGAGTCTCATCCAAGACAAGACAAGTCCCTTCCACCTACGAGCCTATAAAATCAAAAGTAAGTTAATTACCTCCTAGACACAATGGGGGCACAGGCATTGGGTAAATACAGCCATTCCAAATTGGAGAAATTGGCCAAAACAAAGTGGCTACAGGCCCCATGCAAGTCTGAAATCCAGCAGGGCAGTCAAATCTTAAAGCTCCAAAATGATCTCCTTTGACTCCATGTCTCATATCCAGGTCACACAGATGCAAGAGGTGGGTTTGCATGGTCTTGGGCGGCTGCACCCCTGTGGCTTTGCAAGGTACAGCCTCCCTTCCAGCTGCTTTCATGGGCTGGCATTGAGTGCCTGCAGCTTTTCCCAGCAAACTGCAAGCTGTCAGTGATCTACCATTCTAGAATCTGAAGGATGGTGGCCCTCTTCTCACAGCTCCATTAGGCGGTGCCCCAGCAGGGACTCTGTGTGAGGGCTCAACCCCACATTTCCCTTCTGCACTTCCCTAGCAGAGGTTCTCCATGAGTGTCCCACCCCCGCAGCAAACGTCTGCCTGGGCATCTAGGCATTTCCATACATCTTCTGAAATCTAGGCAGAGGTTTCCAAACCCCAATTCTTGACTTCTGTGCACTTGCAGGCTCAACACCACATGGAAGCTGCCAAGGCTTGGTCTTGCACCCTCTGGAGCTACATCCCAAGCTCTATGTTGGTCCCTTTCGGCCACAGCTAGAGTGGCTGGGATGCAGGGCACCAAGTCCCTAGGCTGCATACACCACGAGGACCCTGAGCCCAGGCTGTGAAACCATTTTCTCCTAGGCTTCTGAGCCCGTGATGGGAGGGGCTGCTGTGAAGACCTCTGACATGCCCTGGAGACATTTTCTCCATTGTCTTGGGGCTCCTTGTTCCTTATGCAAATTTCTGTAGCTGGCTTGAATTTCTCCTCAGAAAAATGGGTTTTTCTTTTCTATCACATTGTCAAGCTGCAAATTTTCCAAACATCTATGCAGACTTCCCTTCTAAAACTGAATGCCTTTAACAGCACCCAAGTTGCCTCTTGAATGCTTTGCTGCTTAGATTCTTCCACCAGATACCCTAAATCATCTCTCTCAAGTTCAAAGTTCCACAGATCTCTATGGCACAGGCAAAATGGTACCAGTCTCTTTGCTAAGACATAACAAGGGTCACCTTTGCTCCAGTTCCAACAAGTTTCTCATCTCCATGTGAGACCACCTCATCCTGGATTTCATTGTCCATGTCATTATCAACATTTGGGTCAAAGCCATTCAACAAGTCTTTAGGAGGTTCCAAACTGTTTCACATTTCCCTGTCTTCTTCTGAGCCCTCCAAACTGTTCCAACCTCTGCCTGTTACTCAGTTCCAAAGTTATTTCCACCTTTTTGGGTATTTTTTCAGCAGTGTCCCACTCTATTGGTACCAATTTACCATATTAGTCCATTTTCAAGCTGCTGATGAAGACATACCTAGACTGAACAATTTACAAAAGAAAGAGGTTTAATTGAACTTACAGTTTCACGTGGCTGGGGAAGTCTCAATCATGGCAGAAGGCAAGGAGGAACACATCACATTTATGTGGATGGCAGCAGGCAGTAAGAGAGGGCTTGTGCAGAAAAATTCCTGTTTTTTTTAAACCATCAGATCTCATGAGACCCATTTATTATCATGAGAACAGCATGGGAAAGACCCACCTCCATGATTCAATCTTCTCCCACCAGGCCCCTCAACACATGGGAATTATGGGAGCTACAAGATGAGATTTAGGTGGAGACAGAGAGCCAAACCATATCACCATGCTAGACTTCTCTTACTGTCATAATCTTTACAAAGAAGGTTTCAAAACCATGGGGGCATGGGGTGCCCAGAGGTGTGGGGGAAACACCCCTGCCAATTAGAGCTGTAGGGCAGCACCTCTTCCCTAGTGTGTCCAGAGGTGGGACTACTGCCCCACTGAGCCTTAAGGGCAGAGCATGTAGCCAAAGAAGATTATTCTCAAGCCTTAAGCTCTCATGGAGTTTGCCTTGCTAAGTTTTATACTTGCCTGGGACGTATTTTTTCCTCCCTATTTTCCTTCTCTTCTTCTTCATTTCTCTCTTTTGGAAGGGGAGTGTCTATCCTATGCCTGTCCCACCACTGTATTCTAGGAACACAAAACTTGTTTGGTTTCACAGGTTCTGAGCTGGGGAGGAATTCTGTCTCAAATGAATCATACCTGGAGTCTCACCCATATATAAGTTCATCCCCAACCAATCAGCAGTAGCCATTCTCTACTCCCACTGCCTGCAAACATCTCCATAAAACACTAGCCTCTAAATTCTTGGAGAGACTAATTTGAATAATAAACCCCTGCCTTTCATGTGGCTAGCCTTGCTTTAATTAAACTCTTTCTTTACTGCAATACCACTGTCTCCATGAATTGGCTCTATCTGTGCAGTGGGCAAGAAGAATCCATTAGGTGATTAGAGTTTTGGGTGGCCCTGTTCCCATGGCTTTAGGTTGGAGCTATCTGGCCTGTTGATAGCAAAGCAATGGTCCTCCCCTTTGGAAACCAAGGATGCAACACTTGAATGGGTCCTATTACCCTTTTCTTTTGGCCAATTTCTCCCTTTGGAATGGGAATGTTTACCCAATGCCTGTAACACCATTGTGTCTTGGAAGTAAATATTTTTTTTTATTTTACAAGCTTACAATTGTAAAGAACTTTCTTGAGTCTCAGATGAATCTTTGGACTTTGGAGTTCATGCTGGACCACAAACATGCTTGATTAAATTTCTAAGACACAAATTTTGGGGGATACATTCAGACCATAGCATTCCACCTCTCTAGTCCCCCCAAATTCATTTATTTGTCATATATATGAAACACATTCATTTCATCCCAATGGCTCCAAAACTCCGAATTCATTCCAACATCAACTCAAAAGTTCAAGTCCAAAGTCTCAACTAAATCAGATGTAGTTGAGACTCAAGGCAGAATTTATCCTGAGGCAAATTTCCTCGATCTGTGAGCCTAAGAAATCAAACAAGTTATATGCCTCCAAAATACAATGGTGGAACGGGTGTAAAACAGACATTTCTATTCCAAAACGGATAAATAAGCCAGAGGAAAGGAGAAACGATTCCAAATAAGTCTAAAACTCAACAGGGCAAACATTAAATCCTAAAGCTTAGAACAATCTTTTTGTTCTCCATGTCTCACCCTCCAAATACCCTTGGGCAGGGTTGAGCTCCAAGGCCCCAAACAGCCATGTCCCTATAGCTTCACAGGGCAAAGCACATGCTTCAGCTCTCACATATTAAAGTTGCATGCCTGCAGCTTTCCCAGGCCGATGCTGCATACTGGTGGCTCTACAGTTCTACAGTCTTGGTCATGGCCCCATTCCCACAGCTCCACTAAGACCTGCCCTAGTGAGATTCTCTCCAGTGGCTCTACCCTTGCTGCAGGTCTCTGTTTGAGGTCTGAGGCTGTCCAGAACATCCTTTGAAATCTACGTGGAGGAAGTCATGCCTCCAAAGCTCTTGCCCTGCTTGGGTATCTGCAGAATTAGCATGGATATCACCAAGGCTCACCACTTAGGCCTTCTAGAGTTGTGGCCCACGCCATACTTGGGCCCACCAGAGCTGGGGCAGCTAAGGAGCACTACTGCACTGGAATGTGGGGAGCAGAGACATCAGGCAGACCTGGGCAGTGAGCCCTGAAGTCCCATGGGTGACCTGGGCCCATCCCAACAAACCCTTCTGGGCCTGGTACCCTGAGCCTGTGATTGGAGGAGCAGCTAAATATCTCCAAAATATTTTTGGGGTCATTTTCCCTTTGTCTTGATAAGTAACACTTGGCTTCCTTCTATCCATACTAATCTCTTTATCAAACAGTCACTTGGCCACACTGTTGGCTTTTTCTCCTAAACACATGTGTTTAGTCATTACATGACCAGGCTGAGAATTTTCCAAATATTTGCATTCTGCTTCCCTTTTAGTTATAAACTCCATCTAATCATTTCTATTTTCTTTCATTTTACTATAAGCAATTGAGGGAAGCCACACAGCATCCTGCTTGAGATTTCTGCGTAGAGATTTCTTCTGCCAAATATTCTAATTTATCACTTTTAAGTTCTGCCTTCCATAAAATTCTAGGACATGACCATAATTCAGCCAAGTTCAACGTGTCAGCAGATTCAGGGTCTGATAAGGGCACTCTTAGAGGCTTGCGGACGGCCATCTTCTTGCATCCTCCTTGCGTGGTGAAGAGCAAAGAGAGGGTACGAGCTCTCGAGTATTTTTGTGTAAGGGTACTAATTCTATTGATGAAGCCTCCATCCTAATGACCTAGTTACCTCTCAAAGGCCCCACTTTCTACTGCCATAACATTGGAGGTTAGGATTTCGAAATATGAATTTGGAGTGACACATTCAGTCCATAACACTATTACATATGCAGAAGGGTTTATATAATAAGGCTTCTACATTAGCAAATGTTTGTGATAGGTTAAGAAAATTACCTTGGTTCTGTGAAATATATTATTTCAAAGCAACTGCTTTTTAGAGAAATGTTTGACTTGTGCATTTTAAATTTACTGACATGCCTTGATTGCATCTGGAGAAATATGAAAGGAAAAGAAATGATAACTTCTTCAACTGAAAAAAAAAAAGCAGAATAAATCAGTCACTCCCAAGGGGCATCTTTTATGTCAGTTCAGACTGTACAGCCTGATTGATGTATGTAAATCTGTGTATCACTCTTCTAGTGCTATAAACAGATATTTACTTCTCCACTTCACTCCACACTCTGACACATTGGTTCAGGGAAAGGCATAATTACTTCAGCAATTAAGCCTACCAAATATTAAAAGTGACTTACAAGACAGCAACATGGAAACTGGATTTTGAAAGCTTTAGAATAGCAAGACTTGGTAAAGAAAATACAAGAAAGATTGAGAGAGAAAAGAAAAGGGAAAGAGCAACATAAAGAAATCTGCAGCACAAATTAGGATGGGTTCTGGGACCATAACGAAGGAGGACCGGGTAGGAAGGCTGGGTTTTCTGTTTGTCTATCTAATGGCTGGAGGGTCTGATAGCTTACTCCCTTGATTATCAGTTCACCTCTCCATTAAGTCTCTGAGGTCCCTGCAAAGTCAACCCTGGTAATGCATGAGATGCAGTGAAACAAATAGTATTCATATTTTTTAAACAAACTCAAAATTGTTTAAAATGGCTACAACTGCCACTAATACCTTTCTGTTACATCTTAATCTTTTCCTATTTTAAAGGTGTCAGAGCCTCCCCTGAAACTCCCCTGCCCAGCTCTGCTTGATTAATTCTTTTTTTCCCCCTCTGAGCTCAGGGATCTAGAGAAATCTGGCAAGACCAGCTCACCATTTGCTAATACTGTGACCTAGATTGGATCTGTTTCACTTAATAAACAGTAAGAGTTTTGGCCTTGGGCTATCAATACATCTAATGCTCCAGTGGACCCACAGTTTGTTTATGAAGGATGTTTTTGCCTGGGATAAAACATGAGCTGTTGATTTCTTCTGAGTTTGCAGAATGGACCAAGATTTGGGCAATCTTTTTAGGCTTTTTTCAAAAATGCTCATAAAGGTGTTATCTGTGTCTCAACATATTCAGCAAAATTTATAAATTTCTTCCTCAGATAAATTTGGAAGTTCTTGTCCCCTTTTGATAAATAACTAGAAGGAAAAGATATTGCCACTCAGCACAGAGGTAGTGCTCATTATAGCATCCTTGGTTCAATTATTCATTTCCAAGTCTCCTTGATTCACTTTAATAATACTATACTTGCACAACTGCAGTAACAACTAAGTATTATTTTATTGAGCACTTATAATATACATGGTCAGGGCTAAGCACTTTGCATTCATTAACTCAGTTAAGCCTCATAGGTGTGCTATGAGGTAGATACATTTTTATCCCACTTTATGGATACTCAAGAACACATACCTATTAAGTAGAAGAATTAAAATCTGAGTTTGTCTTACTCCACACAGACTTAACTTTCATAGCACTATTCTAGGAGTGCATAGGACTGTAGATTCTAAATCATTTTAACCATTGTGATCTTATTTGATCTGAAGCACAGCATTCTACAGTAGCTATCATTATGTCCATGAAGAAACTGAAGCTTCAAGAGTTTGAATAACTTGCCCAAAGTACGGTTGCCATATTTGGGGGTGCAAATATGGGACTTTCACTTAAATTTGATTTTCAGATAACAAACAATGTTTGGGAAACACTTATACTAAAAATTTATTTAGTACTTATCAATTACAGTTTACTTATTCCATTTCAATAAGTAACAAAATTATTTTTAGTATAAGTTATGTACCAAATATTATTCTTTATCTAATATTCCAATTCATCTAGGTGTCCTGTATTTACATATATTTATATATGACAACCTTAGACTAAAATCACACTACTGGTGTGAGGCAAGGTTGGGACTTGTTCTTTTTGTTTAGCATTGTCTTGGTAAGCCTCTTATTTTTCTACCAGACAATTGCATTTAATAAAGCTTTTGCTTTCTCACTTTTTTTTTTTTCCATTCAGGACCTGGTCAGGCATTCATTATTATGACAAGATAGGTCTTTGCCCCTAAACTCAGGCTTCTTTACACCATACCAGAATAAGGGGCCTATACCCCCATCCAGGTTTGTAAACAGACTATTATAGATAACTGCTTCTGATCAGATACTCAAATACCCATATAAACTAGTATTTTTCCGACATGTAAATTAACCTTGTAGCTGGTATGAATGTCCATACATGCTGGTGTCAAAAATTAGAACTTAATTTGGTATAACTGAACTTAGTTTCTATTTTTAATCCTCCTCCTTGCTGAGATAGTGGAAGTACTGCTTCTAGACTCTTTCCCTAAGATGGGCTATGATTCTGGGATCTTGCTCAGTGTCAGGCTCCATGGGCTCCATGGGAGCAGGATCCCATTTGGTCACCATGTCATTGGCCCACACAGGATGCTGCCTGTGAAGCCTCACAGCCCTGATGCTCCAGTGACAGACTGAACTCACAGGCTCTTGGCAAGCTGCTAAAGCTTGCATCCTCTTTTGCAGGTTCTCCAGGAAATTGGCTGCCTCTGAGAGCCTCTGCCTAGGAAATGGGGTGCAGGTTCTTTCTGTTCTCATCACCTCTTACCCTCTCCCCAGCCTGAGGACAAGATGGATATTTTTCTTTTTTTCTAGTCTTTGAGAAATCATACTTCCCTTAAGTTTCTGGCAGAAACTTTTATCTATTTTTCAGATTTTTTTCATTGTTCCTTTGGATTTGACTCTTAAAAACCAGGAAGATTTCCACATTTATACATTTCTACCACACTTCCTTCCCTGGGGTAAGGAACACAAGACCAACTAATTGCTTGAATGCAGAAGAGAAAGAAGGAAATTCAGGGTGAGAAAAAAATTCATTAATAACATATTCTCCTGCCACAGCACAATATAAGAATTATACTTTTGTCAAGAAATTATCCATATTTTATGGTTTCTCCATTTAATACACTGCTCTGTACATCTCTGCAATTAAAATTGATATAATCTTTCTATGTGGCCAGACCAGTTTCCTAAAAGTAGGCTCATCAGATTACTTCTTAGTTCAAATTCCTCCAAAGGCTCTCCCTTGTCTCCAAAATATAGTTTAGTCTCCATGGCTTGGCACATGAAGATGTCCACAGTCTGCCAATTCTGTTTTTACTTCCATCTTCCAAAGCTCTTCAGCATGGGCGGTAGTAACCCCACAATATTACACTGACTGCAATGCCTTTCTTCTTCCCCTGTGCCTCTCCAAAATTCCCAAACTGTTGCCATAAATATTGACTTCATATCCCCACCACCCATCAACTACAGCAGGCCATACCAACACATTTCAGCTCACATCAACTAATTCCTCTGCCAACCACCTTATTTGGTGTCCCTTTAGATCGCTAAGAAGGATAACAAAAACATCACATGTGCTAGCAGAGCATAAGTTAATTAAAAAAATCCAAGTTTCTTTGCTCAGCACTGGAATTGTACCACCTCTCTGCAGTAACACTGGTTGTGTCATAATAATGAATGCCTGACCAGGTCCTGAATGGAAAAAAAAAAAATGAGAAAGCAAATGCTTTATTAATTGCAATTGTTGGGTAGAAAACAATTCTAAGCAAAAAAACCCAAAAAAAACAAAAAAACAAAGCTGGAGGCCTCACACTACCTGACTTCAAACTATACTACAAAGCTACAGTAATCAAAACAGTATGGTACTGGTACCAAAACAGAAATATAGACCAATGGAACAGAACAGATGCCTCAAAAGTAATACCACACATCTACAACCATCTGCTTTTTGACAAACCTGACAAAAACAAGCAACAGAGAAAGGACTCCCTATTTAATAAATGGTATTGGGAAAACTGGCTAGCCATAAGCAGAAAGCTGAAACTGGATCCTTTCCTTATACCTTATGCAAAAATTAACTCCAGATGGACTAAAGATTTAAACATAAGACCTAACACCATAAAAACCCTAGAAGGAAACCTAGGCAATATCATTCAGGACATAGGCATAGGCAAGGACTTTATGACTAAAGCACCAAAAGCAATGGCAATAAAAGCCAAAATACATAAATGGGATCTAATTAAACTTAAGAGCTTCTACACATCAAAAGAAACTATCATTAGACTGAACCAGCAACCAATAGAATGGAAAAATTTTTTTGCAATCTACCCATTTGACAAAGGGCTAATATCCAGAATCTACAAAGAACTTAAACAAATTTACAAGAAAAAAACAACCCCACCAAAAAGTGGGCAAAGGATATGAACAGACACCACTCAAAAGAAGACATTTATGCAGCCAACCAACACGTGAAAAAAAAAGCTCAACATCACTGGTAATTAGAGAAATGCAAATCAAAACCACACTGAAATACCATCTCACACCAGTTAGAATGGTGATCATTAAAAAATCAGGAGACAACAGATGCTGGAGAGGATGTGGAGAAATAGGAACGCTTTTACATTTTTGGTGGGAGTGTAAATTAGTTCAACCATTGTGGAACACAGTGTGGCAATTCCTCAAGCATATAGAACCAGAAATACCATTTGACCCAGCAATCCCATTACTGGGTATATACCCAAAGGATTATGAAATATTCAATTATAAAGACACATGCACATGTGTCTTTATTGCAGCACTGTTTATAATGGCAAAGACTTGGAACCAACCCAAATGTCCATCAGTAATAGACCGGATAAAGAAAATGTGGCACATATACACCATGGAATACTATGCAGCCATAGAAAAGGATGAGTTCATGTCTTTTGCAGGGACATGGATGAAGCTGGAAACCATCATTCTCGGCAAACTGACACAAGAACAGAAAACCAAACACCACATGTTCTCACTCATAAGTGGGTGTTGAACAATGAGTACACATGGACACAGGGAGGGGAACATCACACACTGGGGCCTGCTGGGGGTTAGGGAGACTAGGGGAGGGATAGCAGGGGGTGGGGGTATAGGGGAGGAATAACATTAGGAAAAATACCTAATGTAGATGATGGGGGGATGGGTGCAGCAAACCACTATGGCACGTGTATACCTATGTAACAAACCTGCATGATCTGTGCATGTACCCCAGAGCTTAAAATATAATAAAAAAAAGAAGAAGAAAAAAGAAAAATAAGAGGCTCACTGAAGTATGAAAGAAGACTTTATGAGTGAAAAGGTAGAAACCATCTAGTCCAGCACAGCCCTTCAATTTTCAGTTGAAGAAATACCTTCCACCCTCACCCACACCCACCGCCACAAGTTTCCTCCTGTTGTAATGAAAGATGGTACTCCCCACATGCTACACAATGTGGAAAGCTACAAACTGAATGTTTGTATCCCACCAAAATTCATTTGTTACATTCTAATCTGTAATGTGATGGTATTTGGGGGAGATTAGGTCAAGAGGGTGGCGCACTCTTGGGCACATGAATGGAATTAGTGCCCAGTAAGCTCCTTTGCCCCTGCCACCATGTGAGGACTCACAGAGAAGATGGTTGTCTATGAACCAGACACTGAATCTGCTGGCATCTTGACCCTGGACTTCCAGGGGCCAAAACTATGAGAAATAAGTTTCTGTTGTTTATAAGCCACCCAGTTTATTGTATTTTTGTTATAGTAGCCCAAGCAAACTCAGCTACTCACTTGCTAAGAAGCTTATAAAAGCTCACACACATAATTAGTAACAATCAATAAATGCATTACATGTGTGAATATGATGTATGAAACCAAAAATGAGATACTCTGAGAAAGACAGTGAAGAAGAAGGAAAGGTTTCCACACTTTCTAGGCCTTCATTCTTCACATTTGCTCCATTGGAGCATTGCCTGTCACTGAATTCCTCTGAAAAACCACAAGTGGGTAGTTCTTATGGGAGTTCTTATCTATTGTTTTACCCTTGGACATGTTAAGAGCAAAGCTGCTTTCTCAAAGTAGAGAAAGGGTCTCATCTGAAATGCACCAACTTCTTGGATGGCTGGAGAAAAACTCATATTCATACCAGAATCTAGAACTGAGGGGCAGGGCCCTAGGTGAGAGGCAGAATATTTTTCCTTGGCCCTGACCTTGAATAACTGAAAGTGTCTGGGAAACAAGTGCTGACATCTAGTAAACCAGATTCCGGCATCAGAGAAGACAGAAATTGTCCTCCATATGGAGGCAGTGTCGGAACTGGATTAAAGGACTCTGGAGGACACAGCAGAATGGCCTGGGAATTCTGTGACAGAGCTACCTAGGGTGACGTCAGGGACCTGGACTATGTACACTGAACTTTTCTGCCTCTAATATCTTTATTTATATTTTATGTTTTCCCCCAGAATTTGGTAAAGTCCTCTTGAAACTGCCAGCTTATCTAAGCTGCACTGAAGGAAATCAAAGGAAAGGGTTTATACCCACTTGTGGGCCTGTGTTTTTCACAGCCTAATCCCTGCACTCTAGGAGCCAGGCTCAGGGGTGACAGTGGATATCCTAATATGAGTGCTCCAAGGGAAAACCAAGTCACAATCCCTTGGTCCCACCAAGGACTTCCCCACCTGTCAGGTCCCACCAGCCCTGCAAGAAAGATCTCTACAAAAGCACCCTCAGTTTTCCACATACAAATCTACCAAGTGTTACTAAAAATAGTAACAGGGTCCAGGACTGTTGACAGCTGGTCTTCTTTCCCAATATCTTCAACAGTCCATGACTCTGAGCTTGCAGGTTCATTTCTTCTCTCTTGTAACTCTAATTTGCATGTCATTCTCTGTTGAGCATCTATCTACTCATCCAAAAAAGAGCCAGACAAGCATGAAAGGCAGAAACTCGATGCTGACTTTGGGATTCTGGCTTCAGAGCCTGCTGGGGAAGTCCCACCATTACTGATGGACCAGTATTTGGCATTAAGCCACCACTGGTATCTTGTTGAACAACTTCCCAGTGGCAGCAAAAAAAAAGGAACAATAACCCTCAGAGCCATGCAGATCTAGCTGAGTATGCAGAGCAGGCAGAGCCTGGGGGAGCCCAAGACCACAGCAGGAGCCCTGGGGCCTCCCTTTCTGGAGATCCAAGTCTTAAATACTATTTTAAAAATAGGATCTAAAAGCCAGAGGGCTCCCCAGCAGAGTAGAGATTTAATTTAGACAGAATGTACAGAAAAAAGTATGAAATCAGAACTGACAGCAGATAGTAGGGCTAGGATGTTTCTTCAAATACATGACCTGGACTCAAAATAGAGAGAAAATGATGTTCCACCATATCAGATTATTGAAGTCACCATCGCGTCCCTAACCACAGGTGCTCACTGCTCTAGGGCTGCTGTCTCCACTGTAATGAAGAGTCTGATTCTCAGGATATACGTAAGTAGAAAAGAGCTACTCTGGGCAATGAAAACTTGGGGATGATTCTTCTGGTACTATGATGCCATTTATCACATTTTATTGTATTCTCATTAAATTTACTCCTAGCAACAATAAAACACAACATTCATTGTCATTGACTATGTTGCAAACCCAATGCCAAGTACTTTAGGTGAATTATCTCATTTAATCTTCACATCAACACTGTGAAGTAGGCACTATAATTATCTCCTTTTTTAAAGATTATGAATCGAAGTTTGGAGATCTTGGGTCATTAACCCCAGTGCTTGACTCAGACCCCTGGCCATCTGACTCTTTAGTCTAAGCTCTGATGCTATACCACTTCTGTAGACTGTAAGTACAAAGGCAGGAAAAGTGTCATTCATTCATCCATCCAACAAATATTTTGAGCAACTACTATAGACTACTGTAAGCTATTCTAAGCATTAGGAGTACAGTAAACAGGCAGCATTGCTGTTTGTAAGAAGCTAACATTCTGGAGATGGGAAAACAGACAAGAAACAAGTAACCCAATAAATGAAAAAGATAAATCAGGTAGTGATAAATACTAAGATTGCAATAAAATAAGCAGGTATGCTGGCTAGAGACTGACTAGGTTCAGGTATATGGCTGAGAGGGAGAGTGTAACTTCAACCTGAATGACTGGGGAAGATCTTCCTTAGGAGATAACATTTGAGCTGAAACCTGCAAGATGAGAAAGTAATAGTATGTGAAGATCTGGGGAAAGAGAATCCTAGGCAAGGGCCTGAGCCGTGTTTAAGAAATTAAAAGGAGGCTCATGTGGCTGGAGAAAATGAACAAGGAGGATATTCCACCTGATGCTGGAGATGAGGTTTTATTTCCATTGTAATTGTAAGCCAATGTTGTCTCCCTTACCACTAAATCTACAGCACTTAGTGATGTGTTCCAAGGTACATGTTAATTGTCACTGAATAAAACGTTTGCTGCGTGAAGAAATGAAAGAGTAAACAATACCCAGCTTTCAGCTCAAAGGAAGAAGCTATAGAATGATGTACCCTGTAGAGGACTAAGAACCTGATCTAAAGCCCAAGATGCAGAGTCCTTTCTTCCCCCTCTGCCACACACTGAGAGAGCCTGAGTGGGTGACTAGAACCCCTAGAGATACTGCAGAACTGAGAACAGCAAATCAAAGTTCATTTTGTTACATATAAGGAGTAGAAGATGGTCATGCCATTGCTGTGCGTGTGTGTTTGTGTCCCTATTCACAATTTGCACAATATTTCCTTGCTTGGATGAGTACATGATCCTTTCAAACTCTGAAGGACAAAATGTATATAATGCATAGGAGGTAACATCCCTGGGGACTGTAGACCTCATTTTTGGAGGACAAATTCTAAAGAGTCATGCTTGCTCCTTCCAAGGGATCCAAGTATGAATAGGAAGGAAACTTAACAAAGAATCACACCAGCCTTCTCAGGGACAAGGGATGACATGCTTAAGCCAGTCCCAACAGTTTGTCTGGCTCATGTTTTACCCTCCTTCATAATGCCTATGATATGCCATGTGATAAAAATGAGTTTCTGATGATCTCCAAGCCATAGATTCACTATAGGAAGCAAGCATGCAGGCCACGTTAAATGGTTGCCTGGAACATTCTTATCTTGCCAAGAATTTTATCAGCCTGTCTAGATAATGCTTCTACCCCTCCAAGTGCTACAGAGAGATAGCACATCGATAAGGTCAAAGGGACAACACCTGGACCCCAGAGGCAGGTCTCAAGGCCAAAGTGTGACCTTGAACCTGGGCAACATAGCAAGACCCCAGCTCTACAAAAAAAAAAAAATTAATTAGCCAAGCATTGAGGTGCACGTCTGTTGTCCCAGCTACTGTGGAGACTGAGGCAAGAGAATGGCTTGAACTCAGAAGCTCAAGGATGCAGTGAGCTATGATGGCACCACTGTACTCTGGCCTGGGTGACAAAACAAGACCCTGTGTCTAAAAAAAGTGTGACTGGGAACTCAATTAACTTTAATTGCCTTACATCTTTTCCATTACTTTCCTACCATGCTCCCACCTCCACTGGCACTCCAAGTGACCCCATGCTACTGCAAGAGGTGGGTATAAAAAGGCAGTTTAGCTTTGGAAGCAGATCTGGCTTTTGAATCACAGTATTACAACAATTAGCAGTGCAACCTCAGTCAAGCTACTCAACTTCTATGTGCCTCAGTAAGCCAATCTGTAAAATTAAGATAACAATGTTGAGAAGACAAAATGCATAAAGCACCAGAGCACCTAACTCACTTCTGGCATCTATTCAGCACTCCTCCTTCCCATCCCTCTCCCCAGAATCAAAGGCTCCACTCCCTTTGTTCTCTAAGGACGTTAAATAGCAAGGAGAGAAGATGCAAAAATATTTCTCATAAATGTGTTATTAATAATATCCAATAACAGCAATTTTATGTTTCACTTCCAAGCAATATTTAAAGCAAAGAACTTCTAGTTCAGGGATTTTATGCCATGTAGTCATATTAGCAGAGAATAAGAAAGTCTTTCCCAAATACAGTGCAAGCAAACTGGGACTATGTGTGAGTTTACCAAGCCGTTATTCCCTTTTCCATATGGTGCTATCATAGTTCACTCAAATGAAGAAGCTGAGGAAAAACCACCGGTAAAGCTTGGGAAGTGCAAATCTTAGGCAGATCAAACTTTTATTGGCTCTTGGAGATAAAAACAAAAAATTCATTAACTCAGAAAAAAAACTCTATTCACACAGTTCTTTAGCAAGATTCACATTCATGCTGACTTTAATAAATGTTATGAGGAGAGCTGGCAAGATGGCCAAATAGGAACAGCTCCAGTCTGCAGCTTCCAGCAAGACCAACATAGAAGGCAGGTGATTTCTGCATTTCCAACTGAGGTACCCTGTTCATCTCCTTGAGACTGGTTAGGCAGTGGGTGCAGCCCACAGAGGGTGAGCAGAAGCAGGGTGGGGTGTCACCTCACCTGGGAAGTGGGAGCAGGGGCCTCCCTTTCATAGCCAAGGGAAACTGTGAGGGACTGTGCTATCTGGCCCAGATACTAAGCTTTTCCCACGGTTTTTTGCAATCTACAGACCAGGAGACTCCCTTGTGTGCCTACACCACCAGGGCCCTGGGTTTCAAGCACAAAACCGGGTGGCTGTTTGGGCAGACACCAAACTAGCTGCAGGAGTGGTTTTTGCTGTTGTTGCTGTTGTTGTTTTTGGACCCCAGTGGTGCCTGGAACCCCAGCAAGACAAAACCGTTCACTTCCCTGGAAAGGGGGCTAAAGATAGGGAGCCAAGTGGTCTCGCTCAGTGGGTCCCACTCCCGCAGAGCCCAGCAAGCTAAGAACCACTGGCTTGAAATTCTCACTCCCAGCACAGCAGTCTGAAGTTGACCTGAGATGATCGAGCTTAGTGGGGAGAGGGGCACCCCCCCACCAAGGCAGTTTTCCCTGACAGTGCTAAAGAGGCCCAGAAGTTCAGAGTGATTAGAACTCAACACAGCACAGGAAAGTGGCTGTGGTCAGACTGTCTCACTAGATTCCTCTTCACTGGAGAGAGCAACTCTGAAAGAAAGCCAGCAGCTCCAGTCAGGGGCTTATAGATAAAACTCCCATCTCCCTGTGAAGAGCACCTGGGGGAAGTGGAGGGCTGTGGGCACAGCTTCAGTGGACTTAAATGTTCCTGCCTGCCAGCTCTGAAGAGAGCAGTGGATCCTGACAAGGAGGGTTCTCCCAGCACAGTGCCCAAGCTCTGCTAAGGGACAGACTGCCTCCTCAAGTGGGTCTCTGACCCCCATGCCACCTGACTCGGAGAGACCTCCCAACAGGGGTTGACAGACACCTCATACAGGAAAGCTCTGGCTGGTATCAGGTGTTCCTCTGGGACAAAGCTTCCAGATGAAGGAGCAGGCAGTAATCTTTGCTGTTCTGCAGCCTCCCCTGGTGATACTCAGGCAAATAGGGTCTGCAGTGGACCACTGGCAAACTGCAGCACACTTGCAGAAGAGGGGCCTGACGGTTAGAAGAAAAACTAACAAAGAGAAAGCAATAACATCAACATCAACAAAAAGGACTCCTGCACAGAAATCCCATCCAAAGGTTATCAGCCTCTAAGATTGAACACAGATAAATCCATGAAGATGAGGAAAAACCAGTGCAAAAATGCTGAAAATTCCAAAACCAGAATGCCTTTTCTCCTCCAAATGATCAAAACGCCTCTCCAGCAAGGGTGCAAAACTGGACAGAGAATGAGTTTGACAAATTGACAGAAGTAGGCTTCAGAAGGTGGGTAATAACAAACTCCTCTGAGCTAAAGGAGCATGTTCTAACCCAAAGCAAGAAAACTAAGAACCTTCCCAAAAGGTTATAGGAACTGCTAACTAGAATAACCAGTTTAGAGAAGAACATAAATGACCTGATGGAGCTGAAATACTTCGTGAAGCATACACAAGTATCAATAGCCGAATTAATCAAGCAGAAGAAAGGATATCAGAGATTGAAGATCAACTTACTGAAATAAGGAATGAAGACAAGATTAGAGAAAAAAGAATAAAAAGGAACAAAGCCTGCAAGAAATATGGAACTGTGTGAAAAGACCAAACCTAGGGTATCTAAAAGTGTTGGGGAGAATGGAACCAAGTTGGAAAACATTCTTAAGGATATTATCCAGGAGAACTTCCCCAACCTAGCAAGACAGGCCAACATTCAAATTCAGGAAATACAGAGAAAACTTCTAAGATACTCCTCAAGAAGAGCAACCCCAAGACACATAATTGTCAGATTCATCAAGGTTGAAATGTAGGAAAAAATGTTAAGGGCAGGCAGAGAGAAAGGTCAGGTTACCTACAAAGGGAAGCCCATCAGACTAGCAACATATCTGTCAGCAGAAACCCTATGAGCCAGAAGAGACTGAGGGTCAATATTCAACACCCTTAAAGAAAATAATTTTCAACCCAGAATTTAGCCCAACTAAGTTTCATAAGTGAAGGAGAAATAAAATCCTTTACAGACAAGCAAATGCTGAGAGATTTTATCACCACCAGGCCCGCCTTACAAGAGCTCCTGAAGGAAGCACTAAACATGAAAAGGAAAAACCAGTACCAGCCACTGCAAAAACATACCAAAATATAAAGTCCAGTGACACTATGAAGAAACTGCATCAACTAATGTGCAAAATAACCAGCTAGCATTATAATGACAGGATCAAATTAATATATAACAATATTAAACTTAAATGTAAAAAGGCTAAATGCCCCAATTAAAAGACACAGACTGGTAAATTGAATAAGAGTCAAGACCCATTAGTGTGCTGTATTCAGGACACCCATCTCATATGCAAAGATACACATAGACACATAGGCTCAAAATAAAGGGATGGAGAAATATTTACCAAGAAAATGCAAAGTAAAAAAATCAGGGGTTACAATCCTAGTCTCTGATAAAACAGACTTCAAGCCAACAAAGATCAAAAAAGACAAAGGGCATTAAATAATGGTAAAGGGATCAATGCAAAAAGAACAGCTAACTATCCTAAATATATATGCAGCCAATACAAAAGCACCCAGGTTCATAAAACAAGTTCTTAGAAACCTACAAAGAGACTTGGATTCCCACTCAATAACAGTGAGATTCCCACTCAATAACTCAATATTAGACAGATCAATGAGACAGAAAATTAACAAGGATATTCAGGAGTTGAACTCAGCTCTGGACCAAGCAGACCTAATAGACATCTACAGAACTCTCCACCCCAGATCGACAGAATATACATTCTTCTCAGCACCACACAGCTCTTATTCTAAAATCGACCACATAATTCGAAGTAAAACACTCTTCAGCAAATGCAAACAAATGGAAATCATAACAAACAGCCTCTCAGACCACAGTGCAATCAAATTAGAACTCAAGATTAAGAAACTCACTCAAAACCACATGACTACATGAAAATTGAGAAACTGGCTCCTGAATAACTACTGGGTAAATAATGAAATTAAGGCATAAATAACAAAGTTCTTTAAAACCATTAAGAACAAAGAGACAGCGTACCAGAATCTCTGGGACACAACTAAAGCAATGTTTAGAGGGAAACTTATAGCACAAAATGCCCACATCAGAAAGCAGGAAAGCTCTAAAATCGACACCATAACATCACAATGAAAAGAACTAGAGAAGCAAGACCAAACAAATTCAAAAGCTATCAGAATACAAGAAATAACTAAGATCGGAGCAGAAACAAAGATGATAAAGGCACCAAAAAACCCTTCAAAAAATCAGTGAATCCAGGAGCTAGTTTAAAAACAAAATATTAACAAAATAGACCACTAGCTAGACTAATAAAGAAGACAAGAGAGAAGAAGAAAAGACAAACAATAAAAAATGACAAAGGGGATATCACCACTGGTCCCACAGAAATACAAACTACCATCAAAGAATACTATAAACACCTCTGTACAAATAAACTAGAAAATCTAGAAGAAATGGATACATTCCTGGACACATACACTCTCCCAAGACTAACCTAGCAAGAATAAATAGACCAATAACAAGTTCTGAAATTGAGGCATTAATTAATAGCCTACCACCAAAAAAAGCCCAGGACCAGACAGATTCACAGCTGAATTCTACCAGAAGTACAAAGAGGAGCTGGTACCATTCCTTCTGAAACTATTCCAAACAATAGAAAAAGAGGGGCTCCTCCCTAACTCATTTTATTAAGCCAGCATCATTCTAATTTCAAAACCTGGCAGAGACACACAACAACAAAAAAATTTAAGGCCAATATCCCTGATGAATATCGACGCAAAACTCCACAATAAAATACTGGCAAACCAAATCCAGCAGCATATCAAAAAGCTTATCTACCACGATCAAGTCAGCTTCATCCCTTGCATGCAAGGCTGGTTCAACATATGCAAATCAATAAACATAATCCATCACATAAACAGAACCAATGACAAAAACCACATGATTATTTAAATAGATGCAAAAAAGGTCTTCAATAGAATTCAACACACCTTTATCCTAAAAACACTCAATACACTAGGTATTAATTAAACATATCTCAAAATAATAAGAGCTATTTATGACAAAACCATAGCCAACATCATACTGAATGGTCAAAAGCTGGAAGCGTTCCGTTTGAAAACCGGCACAAGACAACAATGCCCTCTCTCACCACTCCTATTGAACATAGTATTGGAAGATCTGGCCAGAGCAACCAGGCAAGAGAAAGAAATAAAGCATATTCAATTAGGAAGAGAGGAAGTCAAATTGTTTCTGTTTGCAGACATGATTGTATATTTAGAAAACCCCATGGTCTCAGCCCAAAAACTCCTTAAGCTGATAAACAACTTCAGCAAAGTCTCAGAATACAAAATGAATGTGCAAAAATTACAAGCATTCCTATATACCAATAACAGACAAACAGAGAGCCAAATCATGAGTGAACTCCATTCATAATTTCTACAAAGAGAATAAAATACCTGGGAATACAACTTACAAGGGATGTGAAGGACCTATTCGAAGAATTACAAACCACTGCTCAAGGAAATAAAAAAGGACACAAACAAATGGAAAAAAAATTCCATGCTCAAGGATAGGAAAAATCAATATCGTGAAAATGGCCATACTGCCCACAGTAATTTATAGATTCAAAGCTATTCCCACCAAGCTACCATTGACTTTCTTCACAGAACTAGAAAAAACTACTTTAAATTTCATATGGAACCAAAAAAGAGCCCATATAGCCAAGATAATGATAAGCAAAAAGAACAAAGCTGAAGGCATCATGCTCCCTGACTTCAAACTATACTACAAGGCTACAGTAACCAAAACAGCATGGTGCTGGTATGAAAACAGATATGCAGACCAATGGAACAGAACAGAGGCCTTGGAATGCCACACATCTACAACCATCTGATCTTTGAAGAACCTGACAAAAACAAGCAATGGGGAAAGGATTCCCTATTTAATAAGTGACGTTGGTAAAACTGGCTAGCCATATGCAGAAAACTGAAACTGGACCCCTTCCTTACACCTTGTGCAAAAATTAACTCAAGATGGATTAAAGACTTAAACGCAAAACCTAAAACCATAAAAACCCTACAAGAAAACCTAGGCAATACCATTCAGGACATGGGCATGGGCAAGGACTTCATGACTAAAACAACAAAAGCAATGGTAACAGAAGCGAAGATACACAAATGGGATTTAATTAAACTAAAGAGTTCTCTGCTCAGCAAAAGAAACTATTATTAGAGTGAACTGGCAACCAACAGAATGGGAAAAAAATTTTGCAATCTACCCATCTGACAAAGGGCTAATATCCAGAATCTACAAAGAACTTAAACAAATTTATAAGAAAAAAACAAACAACCCCATCAAAAAGTAGATGAAGGATATGAACAGACACTTCTCAAAAGAAGACATTTATGCAGCCAAAAACCACAAGAAAAAAAGCTCATTATCACTGGTCATTAGAGAAATGCAAATCAAAACCACATTGAGATACCGTCTCATGTCAGTTAGAATGGTGATCATTAAAAAATCAAAAGACAACAGATGCTGGAGAGGATGTGGAGGAATAGGAATGCTTCTCCACTGTTGGTAAGAGTGTAAATTAGTTCAACCATTGTGGAAGACAGTGTGGCGATTCCTCAAGCATATAGAATTAGAAATACCATTTGACCAAGCAATCCCATTACTGGGTATATACCCAAAGGATTACAAATCATTCTATTATAAAGACACATGCACATGTATGTTTATTGCAGCACTGTTCACAATAGCAAAGACTTGGAACCAACCCAAATGTCCATCAATGATAGACTGGATAAAGAAAATGTGGCACATATACACCTTGAAATATTATGCAGCCATAAAAAGGATGAGTTCATGTCCTTTACAGGCACATGGATGAAGCTGGAAACCATCATTCTCAGCACACTGACACAAGAACAGAAAACCAAACACCACATGTTCTCACTCATAAGTGGGTGTTGAATAATGAGAACACATGGACACAGGGTGGGGAACATCACACACCAGGGCCTGTTGGTGGGTGGGGGACTAGGGGAGGGATAGCAGGGGGTAGAGGGTTACGAGAGGATAGCATTAGGATAAATACCTAATGTAGATGATGGGGTGATGGATGCAGCAAACCACTATGGCACATGTATACCTATGTAACAAACCTACATGTTCTGCACATGTACCCCAGAACTTAAAGTTTAAAAAAAAACTCTTCTAACTGAATGACAATAGTGACACAATCTATCAAAACCTCTTAGGTACAGCAAAGGCAGTGCTATGAGGAAAGTTCATAGCCCTAAATGCCTACCCCAAAAAGTCTGAGAGAGCACAAAGTAACATTCTAAGGTCCCACCTCAAGGAACTAGAGAAACAAAAACAAACCAAACCCAAACCCAGTAAAAGAAAGGAAACAACCAAGATCAGAGCAGAACTAAATGAAATTGAAACAAACAAAAATACAAAAAATAAATGAAACTAAAAGCTGGTTGTTTGAAAAGATAAATAAAATTGATAGACCATTAGCAAGATTAACCAAGAAAAGAAGAGAGAAAATCCAAATACCTCATTAAGAAATGAAACAAGAGCTATTACAACTGACACCACTGAAATACAAAAGATAATTCAAGGCTAGTATGAACACTTTTAGGTACATAAACTAGAAAACCTAGAAGAGATGGATAAATTCCTGGAAAAATACAACCCTCCTGGCTTAAATCAGGGAGAATTAGATACCCTGAACAGACCAATAACAAGCAGTTGTAATTTTAAAATTACCAATAACAAAAAAAAAGTCTAGGACCAGGTGTATTCACAGCAGAATTCTAAGAATTGGGACCAATCCTTCTGACACTATTCCACAAGATAGAGAAAGAGGAAATCCTCCCTAATTCATTCTATGAAGCGAGCATCACCCTAATACCAAAGCCAGGAAAGGACATAACCAACAAAGAAAACTACAGGCCAATATCCCTGATGAATACAGACGCTGAAATCCTTAATAAAATACTAGCTAACTGAATCCAACAACATATCAAAAATATAATCCACCCTAATCAAGTGGGTTTCATACAAGGGATGCAAGGATAGTTTAACATATACACATCAATAAATGTGATACACTACATAAACAGAATTAAAAACAAAAATCGTATGATCATCTCAATAGATGAAGAAAAAGCATTTGCCAAAATCCAGCATCCTTTATGATTAAAACTCTCAGCAAAATTGGCATACAAGGGACACACCTCAATGTAATAAAAGCCATCTATAACAAACCCACAGCCAACATAACACTGAATGGGGAAAAATTGATAGCATTCTCTCTGAGAACTGGAACTAGACAAGGATGCCCATTCTCACCACTCCTCTTCAACACAGTCTTGGAAGTCCTATCCAGAGCAATCAGACAAGAGAAAGAAATAAAGGGCATACAAATCAATAAAGAGGAAGTCAAACTGTCACCATTTGCTAACGACATGATTGTTTACCTTGAAAACCTTAAAGACTCCTCCAGAAAGCTCCCAGAACTCAAAATAATTCAGCAAAGCTTCCAGATACAAGATTAATGTACACACATCAGTAGTAGTTCCATACACCAACAGCAATGAAGTGGAGAATCAAATCAAGAATCAATCAAACCAAGTGGAGAATCAAATCAACCCCTTTTACAATAGCTGCAATAAGATAAAATAAAATACCTAGGAATATACCTAAGCAAGAAGGCAAGAGACCTCTACAAGGAAAACTATAAAACACTGCTGAAAGAAATCACAGACAATGCAAACAAATAGAAACACATCCCATGCTCATGGATAGGTAGAATCAACATTGTGAAAATGACCATATTGCCAAAAGCAATCTACAAATTCAATGCAATCCCCATCAAAATACCACCATCGTTCTTCACAGAATTAGAAAAAAAATCCTAAAATTCATAGGGAACCAAAAAAAAGAGTGCATATAGCCAAAGCAAGACTATGCAAAAAGAACAGATCTGGAGGCATCACACTACCTGATTTCAAACTATACTATAAGGCCATAGTCACCAAAACAGCAGTGGTACTGATACAAGAATAGGCACATAGACCATTGGAACAGAATAGAGAACCCAGAAATAAATCCAAATACTTACAGCCAACTAATCTTCGACAAAGCAAACAAAAATATAAAGTGGGGAAAGGGTACCCTTTTCAACAAATGGTGCTGAGATAATTGACCAGCCACATGTAGGAGAATGAAACTGAATCCTCATCTCTCACCTTATGCAAAAATTAACTCAAGATGGATTAAGGACTTAAATCTAAGACCTGAAACTATAAAAGTTCTAGAAGATAACACTGGAAAAACCCTTGTTGTAGACATTGACTTAGACAAGGATTTCATGACCAAAAACCCAAAAGCAAATGCAATTAATACAAAGATAAATAGTTGGGACTTAAACTAAAGAGCTTTTACGCAGCAGAAGGAACAGTAAGCAAAGTAAACAGACAACCCACTGAGTGGGAGAAAATCTTCACGATCTATACATCTAAGGACTAATATCTGGAATCTACAATAAACACAAACAAATCAGTAAGAAAAAAACAAATGATCCCATTGAAAAGTGGGCTAAGAACAAGAACAGACAATTCTCAGAAGAAGACATGCAAATGGCCAACAAATATATGAAAAAATGCTCAACATCACTAATAATTAGGGAAATGCAAGTCAAAACCACAATGTAATACCACCTTACTCCTGCAAGATGGCCATAATCAAAAAATAAAAAAAACAGTAGATGTTGGCTTGGATGCAGTGATCAGGAAACACTTCTACACTGCTGGTGGAAGTGTAAACTAGTACAACCACTATGGAAAACAGTGTGGAGATTCCTTAAAGAACTAAAAGTAGAACTACCATTTGATCCAGCAATCCCACTAGTGGGTATCTACCCAGAAGAAAAGAAGTCATTATTCAAAAAAGATACTTGCACACACGTTTATAGCAGCACAATTCACAATTGCAAAATCATGGAACCAACCCAAATGCCCATCAATCAATGAGTGGATAAAGAAACTGTGGTATATATATACAATGGAATACTACACAGCCATAAAAAGAAATGAATTAATGGCATTTGCAGTAACCTGGACGATACTGGAGACTATTATTCTAAGTGAAGTAACTCAGGAATGGAAAACCAAATATCGTATGTTCTCACTGTTATGTGGGAGCCAAGCTATGAGGATGCAATAGCATAAGAATGATACAGTGGACTTTAGGGGACCTAGGGGGAAGGATGAGAGGGGCAAGGGATAAAAGACTACAAATAGGATGCAGTGTATACTGCTTGGGTGATGGGTACACCAAAATCTCACAAACCACCACTAAAGAACTTACTCATGTAACCAAATACCACTTGTACTCTAATAATCTATGGGAGAAAAAAGACAAATACCAGAGAAAATAAATAAATAACAAAAATACAAAAATTTTTAAATTAAAATTTTCTTTTTTCAAAAATAAATAATAAAGCAGCCACAATAAAAATGCTTCAACAAGCAATTACAAACCAGCTTGAAACAAATAAAATATAGAAAATAGACAATATAAAGAACTAAATGAAAATTTTAAAACTCAAAAATAAAATAACTAAAATAAAAATCTCAGTGGATAGGCTCAATAGTAAGAGGAAGAAACACAGGAAAGAAATTGTGAATTGAGAAATAAAACAATAGAAATTAGTCAATCTGAAAAATACAGAGAAAATAGACTGAAATAAAATGAACAGTATCTCAAGGACCTGTGGGACTATTAAAAAAATAACATTAATGTAATCAAAGTTTCAGAAGGAGGGGACAAAGGCAGTAAGACTGAAAAAGCATTCAAAGTAATGGCTGAAAAATTCCCAAATTTGCCAGGAGACAAAGATCTACAAATTCAAGAAGCTGGGCAAACTCCAAACATGATCAACTGAAAGAAACCCATGCCAACTTCTGAAAACTAAATACAAATTTAAAAATATTGAAAGCAGCTGAAAAAAAATGACAACTTATCTACAGAAAAACAACAACTACAACAACAAATTTTTCATCAGAAACCATGTAGGGCAGAAATAAGTGGCACAATATTTTTCAGCATTGAAAGAAAACAACTCTCAACCAGCTATGCACAGTGGCTCATGCCTGTAATCCCAGCAGTTTGGGAGGCTAAGTTGGGTGGATCACTTGAAGTCAGGAGTTGGAGACCAGCCTGGCCAACGTGGTGAAACCCCATCTCTACTAAAAACAAGAAAAAAAATAGCTGGGTGTGGTGGTGCATGCCTGTAATCCCAACTACTCAGGAAGCTGAGAATCCCTTGAACCCAGGAGGCGGAGGTTGCAGTGAGCCACGGTCACACCACTACACTCCAGCCTGGGTGATAGAGCAAGACTCCATATAAAAAATAAATAAATAAATAAAATAAAATAAAACAACTGTCAACCAAGAATTCTATGTCCAGTAAAAATATATTTTAGGAATTATTTATATATATATCAAGAAACTATCAGATGAAGGAAAACTAAGATAATTTTTCACCAGCAAAACTATGGAAAAAAAAAAGAGTAAAGGAAATTCTCAAAACAGAAAAAAAATGACAAAAAGAGAAACTTGAAACATTAGGAAGAAAGAAACAACATAGTAAGCAAAAACAATGAACAAATACAACAGGTTTTTCTTTTCTTCTTGAGTTTTCTAAATTATGTTTGAAGGTTGAAACAAAAATCACGGCATTGTCCTATGTGATTCTAAATGTATGTACAGGAAATATTCAAGACAACTCTAAGTAGAGGAGGGTGAAAGAACAAAAAGGAAGGTAAGGTTTCTGTACTTCACTTGAACTGGTAAATAACACCAGTAGACTGCAATAAGTCATGTATATATAATGTAATACCTACAGCACCCCCCAAAAAAATAAGACATATGCTTTTTCAGAAGTATATAGATAAATCAAAATGGAATTCTAAAATATATTTCAGTAACACATAGGAAGGCAAAAAAACCAACAACAAATGAAAACAGCAGAAAACAAAAAAAAATGGCAGATGTACATTCTAACGTAATTATGTTTAATGTAAATGGTCTAAAAACAAATTAAAAGACAGAGATGGCATGTTGGGTTACAAAACATGACCCAACTACATGCTGTCTATAACAAACTTGCTTCAAATATGATTATATAAAAGTATTGAAAGTAAAAGAACGGAAACAGATATATCATCCAACCATTAATCAAAGGAAAGCAAGGATGGCTATATTAATATCAGATAAAGTAGACTTCAGAGCAAAGAAAATTACCAAAAACAAGAAGGGACATTACAGAATGACAATGGGAGAAATCAACTAAAAACACATAGTAATTCTAAATGTGCATGCACCCAAAAATAGAACTGCAAAACATGTGAAATGAAACTGATATAACTGATAAAAGAAATAGAGAAATCCACAATTATAACTGGAGACTTCCACACCCTCTCAACAACTGATAGAAGAACTAAACATAAAATCGGAAAGGATATGGGAAAACTCAATACCATCAACCAACAGGTTAGCATTTATAAAATATTTATAAAATATTTATAAAATATTCCACCCTACAACAGCAGAATCAACAGATTTTTCAAGAGTCCACAAATCATATACCAAGACATAAAACAAACCTCAACAAATGTAAAATAACTGAAATTATACACAGTAAAAAGAAAAGACACAAATTGCCAATATCAGGAATAAAACTAACTGTCACTATTGACCCTACAGACATCAAAGGATAAGGGAATATTGCACACACAAACTTGACAACTCAGAAAAAATAAATCAATAACTCAAAAGACACAAATAACCACACATCTCCTATTATGAAATAGATAATCTGAATAGCCTACAATATTAAGGAAATTTAACTTAATCATTTTAAAACTCCCAAAAAAATAAATCTCTAGGTGAAGATTGATTCACTGAATAATTTGACCTATTGTTTAAATAAGAATTAGCATCTATTCTACATAATTTCTTCCAGAAGACAGAGATTTCTTAATTCATTTTTGAATATCCTACTATCCTAATACCAAAGCCAGACAAAGAATATTAAAAAAGAAAGAAAACCACAGATAATATCCTTCATGAACACAGATACAAAATATTAGCAAATAGAATTCAGCGTTATATAAAATGAATTATACATTATGTCCCAGTGGGATTTATTCCACGGATGCAAGTCTAGTTCAATATTTAAAATTCAATCAATATAATCTACCATATTGGGCTAATGAAAAAAAATATATATGGTCCAACCAATTGATGCAGAAAAAGCATTTGAAAAAATTCAACAGAGATTCTTGATAAAAACTCTCTGAGCAACAGAAATTGAGGGGACTTTCCTGGAGAGAAAAGGTAGGGTTGTTCCTAAATTTATTATTTTTAATGAAGGGGAAAAAAGAAATAGAAGGAACTTTCCTCAACTTGATAAAGAATATTTACAAAAACCTACAGCTAGTTATACTTAATGAGATAAAAGAATGAATGCTTTCTCCCTAAGATCTCCCTAAGGTACGAGGCAAGAATGTTCATTCTCACCATTCTTTATTCTGCATAATGCTAGAAGGTCTAGACAATGCATTAACTAGTGCAATTTTTACATAACTTACCTTGAAATAAATTACAGGTCCAAATGTAGAACACAAAATATGCGAACTGAAATGCAAAGAGAAAAAAGAAGGAAAAAGACAGGATATTCAAGAACTGTGGGAGAATTACAAAAGATGTAACATGTACATAATGGGAATACCAGAAGAAGAGAGAAAGGAACAGAAGAAATATCTGAAGCAATAATGACTGAGAATTTTCCAAAATATCAGCTGATATTTACCCAACATACTGTATACCCTTTACTGTATCTAGTGTTCCCTAGTCCAGAGCTTCTCAAGAGTTCTAGAATGTAAGTACCATCTGTACTCAGTTGCTAGGACTGCCATGACAAAGTACCACAGACTGGATGGCTTAAACAATAAAAATTTATTTTCTCACAGTTCTGGAAGTTAGAAGTCCAAGATCAAGGTGCCAGTAGGGTTGGTTTCTTCAAGATCAAGGTGCCAGTAAGGTTGGTGCCTTCTCTCCTTGGCTTGCAGATGGCTGTCTTCTCCCTGTGTCTTCACATGGTCTTTCCTCCATATATGCCTGTGTCCTAACCTCCTTCACGTAGGGACAACAATCACATCGTATCAGGGCCCACCCTAATGATGTCACTTTAACTTAATTACCTCTTTAAAGACCCTATCCCCAAATTTAGTTACATTCTGAGGTACTGTGGGGTGAGACTTCAACATATGAATTTGAAGAGAACATAATTTAGCCCGTAACACTTTCCTTATGCTCCCTCATGCAAATCCTTTCTGTGACTCCCTCCACCTTCATCTTTCTAAAATGTATTAATAATTTTTGTTTCCTAGTGCACTGTTCCCCTTCTTTTTGCTGTTTATGATTTATTCATTTATAATTTTTTTTATTATTTTACTAGGATCTGAGGAAAGATAAGGAGAAGAAAAAATGTGCTTAATCCACTATCTTTTCCTAAGAGTGCTCCCAAACTTTTTAAGTTTCACCTCCCACTAAGAAGTCTTCTTGCTGATGTTAGACCACAGTAATCAATCCTTTATCCTAATTCTTAATTCATTTAACATATATTGGTGTTCTATTTTATTTTATTTTTATTAGCCTTAGGAGCCCACTTATAGGTTTTAAACAATGATGGTTTTTAGAATTTCTATTTTACCCCCAGTACCCAGTATTGTATCAATATTTGATTAAAATAATTAAATTTTTATGAATTTATAATATGACCCCATCCTATAATTCAGATTCAGTTTTTATGTTTAAATGTTGTGGACCAATGAATACATCATGAAATTCACAATATACAACCCTATTATATATGCTAGCTTATGGGAATAAGAGGTATAAAATTTCACATCCAAGTACCAAAATAGAAATCACAGAGCCATCTCATGCCTGAAAATCCTGTCCTAGACTTCTTAGAAACACAAATATGTTAAACTCAGCCCAGGCAAATTAGATCAAAGCTAATAATGTAGTCCTTTAAAAAAATGACTCATTGCTCCAAGCTAAATAAAAAGCATATGAGGTCTATGAAGAGTAATTATACATGAAAATGAGATTATTTGCTTTCCTTCTAACAAGTGTTAAAGGTAATGTAATTAAAATTAACATTGATCACTAGAATTATGGAAATCTTAGTCCTGAATTCAGGTCATTTACAGTTAGTTAAGTTGACCGGTTAACAAAATCTTTTAAGTTTTCCTAAGAAGCCTCATTGCCTTACATGATTTTCTCTGCTTCTGAATTTTCACCAGGCCTGGGTTCAAAATCCTCTGGTGCTTAATGCTGCCACGTGGTTGGTTGGAGGAAATTTCTTTGTTCTGCTTCTTTGTCAAATGCAAGGACAAATCAAGTGTGATGAAAAGTGAGATGGCAAACATGCAGAGTAGCTTGACTCGACAATACCTTGGATTGTAAGGGCCGATACTTACCTGATGGACTTTACACCCAATTTGAACATTTTGACTGACTTACTCTGATTATCTAAATTAGGGTTTCTTGGATAGAAAAGGTGGTAAGGTGAGTAAAAAGGGACCAAATCAAATTCCCGGTGTCCATTACAACAGACATGAGAAAACAAAATTAAAGCCACCATTTGGAGAATCAGATGCATTCTCTTCATTCTTGTGTGTTTCCTGGATTTTCTTTTTCCTTTGCAAAGATTCCCCCATTGTTCTAGGAAACACAGTTTGTTTTGGTCAAGCAAATCTAAGGTAAATGCCTACTCACTCTTTCAGGTCAGGGAAGTCCTGAAAGCAGGGAATAATCCACATGCACAGGCTTCAGACTCAGATGCTGACCTGGTCTTCACCAAGTGCGGAGTGAAGCTCTGCAGAGACTGTTAGAGGATGAGATCTGATTTTTGCTTCATCTGGCTTCGGCCAACTGGTGGAGAATTCTGGGCTTAAGGAGGAGCACTTTTGCAAAGAAACACAGCCAGTGGACTCCAGGAGCAGGGACGCCTGGTTTTAAAGTTCATTTGTGTCCCATAATGCCCCAATGGTATCTTCAAGTCTATGGTAAAGTATCATTAAACTGTGCCTTCTATGTCAAATTTGTAAGCCTGGGATCTCAGCCTCTCCAACCCCAACTAGGGCAAAACTCTGAGCCTGTTGGAGGTGAAAAGACTGCTTACCTTCTTATTCTTATTCTTCATTTCCCCACTTAAATCACCTTTTTCATTTCTGACTTAACCTAAACACTACCTTGGCTTTTGCCTCCCAAGGCCTGCTTTTAGGTTCCTTCAGGATCCTCCTCTCCAAAGCATAGGGCTGATAAAATTGTCTTTGCTAATAGATTAATTAGCTCTTATGTTACTATTTTCAAATTATAATCATAGCTGAGCTAAGTTTAAAATGTTTATGTCTCTAAGAAGTCTAGTACAGGATTTTCAGGCATTCTGGCAAGCCAGGAGGGAAATGTATTTGGCAGGAGCCCTCTGACACTTCGAGGCTGCTGGCTAGTCCAGGGCCAGAGGTGAGGATGTGATCAAGTCTGTAACCACGCAGAGCTTCCACTATTGCCAGACTCTAGGGATAATACTGCCCCGGGTCTTGAATTACAGGATGTTAGGGTTAAAATTAGGTCTATAGCAACTTTATTTATTTTTATTTTTTTGAGACAGAGTCTCACTCTGCTGCCCAGGCTGGAGTGCAGTGGTGTGATCTCAGCTCATTGCAACCTCCACCTCCCAGGTTCAAGAGATTCTCCTTCTTCAGCCTCCTGAGTAGCTGGGACTAAAGGTGCATGTCACCCCACCCAGCTAATTTTTGTATATTGGTTAAGATGGGGTTTCACTATGTTGGCCAGGCTGGCCTTGAACTCCTGACCTCAAGTGATCCACCTGCCTCAGCCTCCCAAAGTGCTAGGATTACAGACATGGGCTACCATGCCCAGCCAGATAGCAACTTTACCTGGAAAAACAGACTGGCACCTCAGTCAACCCTATTTATTGTTAGGCAGAACTGTGGGTGAAGCCCTTCCTTTGGTCTTTTCATCATTCTAATAAACTAATACTTGCCCAATGAGCAGTACCTAATCACAGATAACTCAAAGATGTTTAGCACTCACAAAAGGCTTGGTACACAGAGTAGAAAAGAGAGATCTGAATATGGTATAATCTTTGGAAAATCAAACCAGTGACCGCAAAACTATGACACTTCTTGGTGTCAACTTGGCTTTTTGCCATTGCAAATGTGCTGCTTCATCATGATTCAGAATCTGCCTTGACCTAATAGTTATAGTTTTGCTCTGATGTTACAGAAATGCCTATTCAATTATCCAAGTGAGACTAAACAAAATCACTGTATTTTACTACTCAAATAGGGCCTCATAAAGTAAACATCAAAATGACTCACTGATGTTAGAAACTAAGAGGCAGGGGAAGTAGAAGAGAAGCAGGTATCTGTGTAGGCCAGTAAAGCAGACCTGCCTATTACACACAAACAGCCATTGCCCACCATGTCCATGCACACATGCACACATGCACACACACCTCCCCCCTCAAGGAAGAACAGCCCTTTCTAACTACATTTTTGTGACACCTCCTCCTCTTCAAAATTTAGTCCATATTTAGCTTAAATCTAGTACTGAGGGGAGGAAAAATGCTTCCCACACACTCCCCCCCGGTTCCTAGAAAGACCTTATGACACATTAGGAAAGGGGCTCTCCTTGACGGAGGAAGATGGAGTTCTGACCTAGCCATGGTTAGGCATTGACTTTGAGATATGCTCCCTGTCTGGATACTCCACCATGATCCCACAGCTTCCTGACATGACCATGGCCCAGGACTGTCAGGCTACAGGACAAAGTAAATGCAATGTCTCATAATAGGGCCCAAATAAACTCTGACATCCCTTCCTGTGTGCCAGCTACTAAAGCCAACCACCACATTGACTGGCACAGAGGGGGCCTCCAGGGCCTGTCTGTTGGCTGAATGAATGAACTTGCTATAACAAACTATCTGCCACACTCCCTCCTTTCACCGTATCCTCCTTCCAGGTTTCAATACTGAACAACATGATCAAAGATTACATCTTCATTTTTGCTATATGCACTAGAAGGAGACTTACAGATAGACAGGGTCTCACTCTATCACTCAGGCTGGAGTGCAGTGGTGAGATTCTGGCTCACTGTAACCTCTGCCTCCCTGGCTCAAGTGATTCTCGTGCCTCAGCCTCCAGAGTTGCTGGGACTACAGGCATGCACCACCATGCCCAGCTAACTTTTTGTAGTTTTAGTAGAGACAGGGGTTTTGCCATGTTGCCCAAGTTGGTCTCGAACTCCTGAGCTCAGGTAATTTGCCCGCCTTGGCCTCCCAAAGTGCTAGGATTACAGGCATGAGCCACTGCGCCTGGCCAAAATCTTAAGAATGTAAAATTCACTTTCATTTTTATTCCTAGCACAGTGCTTTCTGCCATGGGCATACTGCTATTTTCTGAACATCCAGTGGGTGGCAGTAATACCGAGGTAATGCCAGCTGCCAGCCTGCCTTCTCCAGCTGCAGTGCTTCTTGTGTTAACCCTGACAGTGGCTCAGCTACCACTGCAGTGTACAAGGAAGAATATGAGTGTCTAAGCCAGACTAGCTTCTGCTTGACCCCCCAGCTTCACAGGAAAACCTGTTCTGCGTGTTTCTAGAATTAAGTAATATATGCAAAGCCCTTGGTACAGTGCCTGCCACATAGTAGGATGCATATAAATATTAGCTAATAGTAAGTCTATTTGAACTGCCATAAACAAGAGTTCCACATGAGAAACAACACTATAACCCTATTCCTTTTTACATTCATTTGGTATTCAAAAAACATTTTGCGGGAGGAACACTCTGAATACAATCCTACAAAAGAGAATTAAAGTAATCCTCATTGATGATGAAAGATCTTTAAATGTTCAGATGAGTGATTTTAGCCAAACTTAAAATTTCATCTGAATACTTCATTCTCATTCTATACTGCTTGCATTCATTCATCTAGCAAACATTTATTAACTTCATATTTGTGCTAAGTACTGTATTTTGGAGATCATCTCTTTAAAATACATTGTACATTTATAATCCTACTGATATGCAGACAAATTCTAGTTTTCATGTCTCTTAGTTCAGAAGGCTATTTTAAGAATACCATACACTGGGTGGCTTAAACAAGAAATATTTATTTCTCACAATTATGGACACGGAGAAGTCCATGATCAAGAAGCCAGCAGACCTGGTGTTTGGTGAGGGCCCTCTTCCTGGTTTGCAGATGGCTGTCTTCTCATTGTATCTTCACAAGGCAGAGGACAGAGACAGAGAAAGAGCCAGAGAGAAGGGGGGTGAGGGATGGGAAAGAAGCAGCTCTTTCCTGTCTCTTTTTAATAAGGGTAGTAATCCCAGCATGAGGGCTCCACCTTCATGACCCAATTACCTCCCAAAGGCCCCGTCTCCACATACCATCACAGTAGGGATTCAGATTTCAACATATGGATTTGAGGTAGGACACAACAGTCTGTTGCACCACTGAATCCACATTCAATGGTTTGCAGTGCTATGGGATTGACTCAGTAAAGTCCACATCATTACTGGATTCTATTAAGAGGGGACCTGATAGAGGTTACTGGAAATAGCACAGAGTTCTGAGTTATGTCACTATTCACATGACTTTGGGCATGTAATTTAACCTTTCCAGCTCTCTGTTTTCCTATCCAAGTAACAGATACTCTAAATAACTCACTGAACACAGTTGCAAGGGTCAAATATGATAAACTGAAAATGTCCAGAAGGGTTGGGTGTGGTGGCTCATGCCTGTAATCCCAGCACTTTGGGAGGCCAAAGCAGGTGGATCACCTGAGGTCAGGAGTTCGAGACCAGCCTGGCCAACATGGTGAAACCCCCTCTCTACTAAAAATACGAAAATTAGCCAGGCATGGTGGTGCACACCTGTAATCTCAGCTACTCAGGAGGCTGATACAGGAGAATCACTTGAACCCGGGAGGTGGCGGGTGCAGTGAGCCGAGATGGTGCCACTACACTCCAGCCTGGGCAATAGAGTGAGACTCTGTCTCAAAAAAAAAAAAAAAAGTCAAGAAAACTATACAGCTCAGAGCACTTTGTTATGATAAAAGCTCATTTTCTATTGTGATTGGGACACAGTTCCAGACGTATTCTAAATGCTATTGCAAATTCTGTTCTGGTACAGGATCCCTGGAATGACTGAGTTATCTATTTTTGTGTATCTCCACTATTCTGGCTACAGAATTTTTTTTTAGTTTTCCTTTTAAAATATCAAATTAATTTACAACTTTTGCCTGGTATTCATGGGCAATGAACAGCAACAACTGTCTCCAGCTTTATTCACCTTTCACTCAGTGAACATTTACCGAGTGCCTCCTCAGTGCCCTGCCCTGTGCACACTGGTCTCCATCCAAGGTGGCAGAAACTGCAGTGACTCATTACTCAAACAGAACAAGTCAAGAATCAGAAGAGCATTTGATATATTTCAGTAACTTACTAATAGCTGAGAACATTTTATCATTGATGACAGTTTTATATGTTTTTTAATATTTCTTATGGCCTATGCTCAACCCTCATTAATGTGCTCATTTTGTCCTGATTTCATCTGCTTCATCTACCCAAAGGATGCCCCTAGTTTTATAAAACATTTTCCCCCATGATCAGCTTCAGGGTCATCACGAATGTGTTCACTGGCTTAGGTGATTTGAAATGTCAATAAAGCAAGCTCTAAACGGCAGGTTAAAATAGACCCCTGGGACCCAGGCATATCTTCCTCGTTTACAGTATTCCCTAAGAGATAAAAAACCAAAAGAAAGATTCTAATTAGGCCCAAATATTTGGTTTTACTCATGTCAACTGACTGAGTGCCTACACTCTTTATCATCTTTTTCTCTGACCTCTCAGTTTGGTATTTCGAAAGCATGAAGTTTAAATGCTAAAGAGTCACATAAAATGTAAGAATCTTTAAGAGACAAACCACTGTTCTCCATCCCAAAATCTCTCCTGAGTGAACAGGTCTGGGCTTTGATGTGCCATTCAAGAAAGGTGCCACAGCAATTTCCATCCTACCATTCTGCTATCCATCTGTATCTCTAAGAAGTTAAGACGGATCCTATTAGAGGAGCCATCAACCCTCTTCCACCTAAACCAGACCCTACCCATCCTTCTAGGCCTCCTCAGACCCCATCTCTTCCACGCCACCTTCCCTGTCTATTCCTCAGATCACCTCCTCCAGAATCATCAAATCCCCCATTGAGCCCTTCATCACTCATGGTCTTGCTTCTTTGCAGTTATCAGCACAGCGCCAGTCACTGCAAAAGCACAGTACTGATTCCATAAGCTGCAAGGGAAATGTCTCCTATCTCCCAAGCAGCCCATGTGGCTGCTTGTGATCACAGAAGTCAAACAAACTGAAGGAGGGTCTTCATCTTAGGGACACTACCCACATCCCTGGATCCTGGATCCTGGATCCTGGATCCTGGGATAGGCCTCCGGGATTGCAGATTTCAGGCAAACCCAAGGCCAAGCCCTCTGGAGGCCCCTGCAGTGTTAACCACAACCTCCTCCAGAGCTGCATCAGTGGGACACCAGAGCAGGGCTTCATACACACATAAACCTTGGGTCTGTTATTGTTGTTTGGTGTTTTGTCTACTATAAAATATAAATAGATATTCTAAACTTGTTTTAGTCCAGTTGGGCTACAATAACAAATTACCATAAACTGGGTACCTTATGAACAACAGAAATTTATTTCTCACCATTCTCGAGAATGGAAAGTACAAGATCAGGGCAGATTTGATGTCTGTTGAGGGTTAATCTTCTTGCTGTAACCTCCCATGGGAGAAGGGACAAGGCAGCTCCCTGGGGTTTCTTTTTTTTAATAAGGTCACTAATCCCATTCAAGAGAGCTCTCACCTCCCAAAGGTCTCACTTACTAATACCATCACATTGGGGATTAGTTTTCAACATATGAATTTGGGGAGATACAGACATTAAGATCATAGCAAAAAAATATAGTAGGTGAACAGCATTTATTAAATAAAATTACCCAGCGGCCTTTTTTGCTTAGTTCAAACTCCAACTGTAAGCATCAGCTAATGGAGGCTCCCAGATCCCTGAGGTGTTCCTATTTTAGGAGTGGTCATTTTCAGAGACAGAATGTAAGGAATTTTGACTCCTTGGTGCTACTAGGTTAAAATTACTGCTATATAAAATTCAAAGATATCATAAATCTTAAAAGCCTTATGGTTAGACAGGCTACACTAAGACTAAATTGAAGTGAGGCTATCCATCCTATTTGATGGGAAATAAGTTTTAAACTTACATAAGCTCAACAAAATAATCATGTTAAAAACTATTTTTAATCAAGTCTTTTTGTTTCCCCAAATTATTATTTGACAAAGAATCAAACTGATAGGGCTAGCCTATATCATGGGTAGCTTCATTTTTCTTCTTTTAAGAGATTACAATGAAAAAGTAGTGAAGAGTATAATTCTTTAATAAATTAGAGTTGACAGTCCTACATTAACCGCAGTAAGAGAAGAAACTCACTAATTCTAGCCTAATGTCATAATAATCTAGACTGGTCACTCAATAAACATTAGCTGAACAACTGTAATAGACAAGGCCAATGTTAGCACTCATGACATCTAAGATGATGTCACGACCCTCCAGGAACTTAAAATCTGGTATGTGCACACATGAAAAATTAACAAATAAAAAATGAAGGGAGAATGTACCAGTCAACTCAAACTCTATCCCCCGTGTCACCTTCCATAGTACACAGAATTGCTTACAACCCCACAGGCAAGTCAAAGTGCTCCGGACCATGGCATTAATACATGACCTTTACCTCTGCTGATCCCGCTGCCTGGACATCCTCCTTCCCACTGTGAACCTGGACCATCCTTCTCAAGTCTCAATCAAACGCTGCCTCTTCTTTCCCTGTCTCGTACCCAGTCTGATTCAGAGCTGCCCTCTGTGCTCTTTCCAAACCTTTACTACGGCACTCATGACACTGTACTGTAATTGCAGATTTATTTGACTACTCAGCTACACCGTGTGTTACTGAAGGGAAGAAGTTATGTCTGTTTTCTCATGCTTAATCCCCTACAGGGTACATTATAGACACTGAAGAAATTTTTGAATGAATGAACATCCACAAGTCCTGTGGATTCTCCCTCCTACATATATTTTTAAAATTCACCTTGTTGGCTGGGCACGGTGGCTCACACCTGTAATCCCAGCACCGAGGGAGGCCGAGGCGGGTAGATCACTTGAGGTCAGGAGTTCAAGACCAGCCTGGCCAACATGGTGAAAACTCGTGTCTATTAAAACATAAAAATTAGCTGGGTGTGGTGGGCGTCCCTGTAATCCCAGCTACTCAGGAGGCTGAGGTTGAAGAACCACTTGAACCCAATAGGTAGAGGTTGCAGTGAGCTGAGATTGTACCATTGCACTCCAGGCTGGGTGCCAGCAAGACTCTGTTTCAAAAAAATAATAATAATAAAAATAAAAATCCATCCTGTCTTCTCTATATATCCAAGAAAAGAATAACATATAGAATGGTGGTTAGGCATGTGACTTCTGGCTTCAGAGATACCTGGTACAGTATCTCTGCTCTACCACCTGTTAATCAGATGTCTATGGGCAAATTATATAACCTATATATGCCTCCATTTCCTTATCTCTAAAATGAAGCCCTGAGTGATTCTTGATCACTTTCAGAAAATTGGCCTTTTTGTCACTGCAAATGCCTTTCATAATCTGGCTCCTAACTCTTCACCATCTCACCAACAGCCAAGCCCCAAGTACCCGCACTGCCTGCAAATCCCTTAATGTTTTCCTGTTTTCATACTCCTCTTTTCAAGCTGTTCTACCTAAACCATGCTGTCCCTGCATCTGCCTGGATTGTTCTTTCTAATCCTTCATGCCTGACACTAGATGGCTCCTCTATAGGGATGCCTTTCTCAATCCTACCAGGTGAGCTTTGGGCCCTGCCTCTTAAACTTCTATCATTATATTTGCATCCTTTATTACAGTTCATGTTTCTTGTCCAATTCCCCCAATACACAGATACTTCAGGGTAGAGGCTGTGGTTTTAATTTTTGTATCTGTAACACCTATATAGCAGCTGGCACATAATATGTATTGCTAAATTAATAAATCAATCCACAAATCAGAAAGCCCTTGGTCAAACAAGTTGTCCCAATATTTAACTCAGAAGATGGCCATCATGAGAAGTCTCATGAGGAGCGAGGTGTCCTGCAAGCTGTGTGCACAGGTGGCATGATGAGAACAATGCTAAAGGAAGATTTAGCTGGCAGAGGCACATAGGTGGATTATACAGGAATACAGCCAGAGAGACTCATTAAGGGTTACTGCCATCTTCAGGACATGAGGTGACATATGGCAGGCACTGCAAGGGGAAAGCTCAGTGGACTTCATGATTTAGTGATTGGATGTAGGCAAAAATAAGTAGAGGTCAAAAATATTGCTATGATTGAAATTTGTGTCTGAACCAACAATAGCCACATTAAAAGAGGGCAGTCAGGAGAAATGGCTAGAGGGGGCCTGCTAGAGTGCAATGGCAATGAGCTATTTTTTTTTACAATGCTGGGTTCTGGTCAGTAATAGCACACCAAGGAGTAACAGTACAGAACCAGGGAAAAAGACTAGCACTCAAGAAAAAAGAAAGCAATTAAGAAACAAATTTGGGAGATGTTCGTAGAGGCTCTCTGAACAGTCAAGCTCTCAGGGGAGAGGAGAGGGCAGACTAAGATACTGAAGACGAAAAGATGAAAAGGCGACAGAGAAAGAGCTATGAGGAGGAGGCAAGGAATCAACAGGGTGAAATGTCACCAAGGCCAAGATAGCCAACCAGGTCAAATGCTACAGAGGATTAAGGACAGTAAGAACTTAGGGGAAAATGACAAATTTTACCATCACAGAACTACTAGGGATAGCCAGAAGAGATAGAGAACATGGACAGGGCCAAAGGGCCATTCCTCTAAGCAGAGAAATCAGACTTGCTTGTAGTCGGGGGAAGAGCCACGGAAAATAGAGGGTATCAGGATATAAGATAACAGAAAAGATGGAAGAGCATGGGCTCAAGGCCCACACACTAAAAAAAGGAGATATACATGCAAGAGAAAACAAATTACCTCTTCAGGGCTAGCTCTTGTAACTCATACCTATAAAATGAAAAATCAATACCAGACAGATCAAGCCCTAAAAAGGCACAGCCCTTCAGTTGTTCACAAATTTGATAGCTGAGATGTACAGACTGTGCGTCTAAAACCTCTGGTGTTGCAAGAGAAGAGACACTTGCTAAACACTCATAGGGCTCAAGGTTGTGTACTGAGAAAACAGCTGATCTACCCTGAAGTTAACAAAGCTTAAACCCCAGGAACTCTAACCTGTACAAGCCACTTCCAAGGCCCAGAGAGGGACTCCAGGGAAGTTTTTACATGACTATGTTTTTGCAAACTACATTTTCAAACTAAATTTCAAAACTAAGATATTTTAACCACAGTCCAGACTGCTGTCCCTTTCCACTCTAACTTTCCTGCACAAAGTGTTTTCAGATGTAGACTATGAAGTAGCTGAATGTTGTGGAATATATTTACATAGTTTGCAGTCATTTTTATACCAGGATGAACTATTGCTCACCATCTCAGGATAGGAAGATTTTAGGGATACTCCTACTGTCCATACCATCAACTTTCCCAGTTTTAGACCAGAAGTTGAACCATGATATGAATGCATTAGACAGTAACCAGCCCCATAAGTACATGCGCAGTGGCCGACAAGATTTGCAATGTACAGATCCCAAAGCTCATCTGTAGAGATACTTGCCAGTCTTCAGACATGTATTGTAACAGGATGCTTCACGGATGCCTAGTCAAAATGGGAGTTCTGCCTTGTCAGAAATATATACTCATGTAATCCCCTGAATCATATACCTCAAATATAAAACAAACATGGTAGAGATTTTCTCAAACTTGGCAACAATCTTAAAAACTTACATGACAGAACCAATCAAAACTTTTAAACTATCAATAACAAAAAATGTAATTCCATTGCATGCTTTCTGCCAATGTCACCCTCTCTGTGCCCCCCTCTCCCCAGTCTGCTTTATGTGCTCCTTTTCCAATCTGTTGAATGTGGATGTTAGTTCTGTCCCACTTACCCAGTCACCCTTTTCTCCTGATTCTATACTTCCAGGTAATCTCATCTAATCCTGAGACTCCACCTAAATGCTTTTTAAGGTCCAAACCAAAATCACCATCCCTAATCTATTTCAATGACCAAAGGGATCATGAATCCAACAGATCCTAAACTGAATCTTTCTCTCAGCCACTCAACCAAACTTTCTACTTCCACATATGGTGTCACCCACTGTGGTCTGTTTTTCAGTGAATGAAAGCACTGCCCTAGGGGAAAAAAATCTGAGCATGACCATTCTCCTTTCTGCTTCTCAACTTGCTTCCCAACCCACATTCAGTCCACACAGGATCACCAAATTGTATAAGTCAGGAAGTATTCACATTATGTTCCAGAGATGCCATTCACACAGACCACAATGTAAAGGGTGCTCCATGGAGTTAAGCCCTGAATGTGGGGGCCCTGTATCCACCATCAAATCTTGCCCATTCTACTTTCCAAATATTTCTCCATTCTGGTCACTTCTCTCCATCCTCATGGCTAGTACTCTTGTTCAGGATCCCATAATCTCTTGCCTTAGGTACCCCAAAAGTCCTCTAACAAGTTCCCTTGCCTCTAATGTTCCCATGCAACAATGTTCTTCCCACAGTAGCCAAAGTAAATTTTATTAAATACAAATTTGAGAACCACTCTCCTATATAAACCATCACTAGTTTCGCAGTACCCTCTAAGATGAAGTTCAAATGTCCTCTAGAATCTCAACCCTTCTTTTGAGCTTCATTTCTTCCCAATATCCAGTTCCCCACTCTATGCTAGAAATTAAACTTAAATTTTCTCAAACTTGTCTTGTCTTTTGCATCTGCTATTCCCGTATTTCCCATGATCCTTTGGTATTACCTGTTTAGCATTTATTACACTGTATCTCTTTATTTGTACCCCCACATCCCACCTCCCACTTCCCTGTAAGCTTTGTGAGGAAAGAATCCATGTTTACTTTGTTCATTTTTGCATTTCCAGTGCCTAGCAGTGCCTAAATTATACGTAGACTCAACAAATATTTGTTAAATTAATTAAATGAATGAATCAAACAGAAGTTTCATTAACATTAAATTTTTAATGTTTCTTTAAACAGAACTCTGATAAAGGTCAAACATTAAAAAACAATTGTAGAGGTGTTGGGGGGTGATTAAAAAAAAAAAAGAATTGTAAAAAGGTAAAATGAGCCTTGGTACTGTGTTCAGAAATGCTTCCTGTTAACATAGATAATGGATTCATAGGTTGGAAGTAAAATTTTTTCAAATGTTATTAGGACAAATTGTCAAAATGGTGAAGACTTGGGTACACCCCATCAATTTATTAAATTTAGTGTAACTAAAACAAGAGTGGGAGGTAACTAAAAAATAACGGGCATGGTGCTTCCGCCAACAATACAAGAATAATTATGATTTAAATGTTGCTATCGAGTTAAAAGATACAATTAATAGTAAAGTACATTTCCAGAAAGAAACCACTTGAGAAAGTACTGCTTTTGTTCCTTTAAGGCAATATTACTGTCATTAATAAAAATGACTGTGCACTATGTGACAGGAACTAACATGCTAACACTTATTATAACAGCACATTTAACTTTTCTAAAAACCTCTGAGGTAGGCATTTATGAATATTCTATTTTATATGAGAAGAAACTGAAGCTTAACAAGGCTAAAGAGTATGTCCTAATTCACAAGCTAGTTGAGTGCAATAGGTTGTATAGGTTGTTTGACCCAAAAAGGACTCTATTAACCATTATCCTATTTTGCAATGATGCAACAATATGATAGCCCCTAAAGACTGTTCTTTATTCTAATCACTTTTAGGAAAGGATGGTAATTGTAATAATGATAGTAACAACAGTAGCTTACTATAATATCCAGCCCTGCTCCAAACACAAAATGTGTACACTCCCTCAATCCTCACTTATACCCATTCTATAGATTTCAAAAACAAAGCATAGAAAAGTAAATGGTCTAACGCCCTAAAGCCAGATGGAACCAGAATTCAAACTCAAGAAGTCTGACTCCACAGCCTCTGGTCTTAAATCACTACATGAAAATGTCTCTGGGGAGAAATCAGGCTAACATTAGAAATTTTTTAAAATTCAAATTCTACAATAAATCTTGTCATCTGTACTTCTTCACTTAAGTCTTTATCCAGGTAACACAACATAAAAACTGCAGCTGGGAGTAGTTCAAATAGCTCTACATTAAAAGAGGACAACAAGTTCTAAACCATTTTAGTCAATTTTTAGCTCTATAATCATGCAAAGAACATTACCCTCTCAGCCTCCTTTTCTTACGTTAAGAATGAAAATAACATTACCTGCCCTGACTACCTAAGTTTCTTCAAAGGATCATACCTTATTCCATTCAGGTTGCTATAATAAAATATCAAACTAGGAAGCTTGTACTAATAAAACAAAAATTTATTCCTTACAGTTCTGGAGGCTGGGGAGTCTAAGATGACGCCAGTAGATTCTGGTCTCTGGTGTCTGGTGAAGGCCCACCTTCTTGTTCATAGATGGTGCCTTCTTATGTATACTTACATGGTAGAATTGGTGAACAAGCTCTCTGGGGCCTCTTTTACAAGGGCCTGCCCTCCTGACCTAATCACTTGCCAAGGGCCCCACCTCTGAAGACCATCGCCTTCAGGGTTAGGATTTCAACATATGAATTTGTGGGGGATGTAAACATTCAGATAATAGCAAATAAAAAACCAAATTCCATTACCTGTTTATATACCACAATACATTTAGCAATGGATAAAGTTAATAAGCTTTATCTTAAGTGTACTGTAAAGCATTCAAACTATCCAAATTACAAACATATCTCAATAATTTACACCACAACTTAAAGAACATCTTTGTAAATAATGATTATTTCTCAAACAATTCGTAAGAATAGTAATATGTATAATGGCAATAAATATTAACAACAATATTGTATAAAGTTGTAAACTGTCTTATTGAGGCTGATAATTATAGGATGGTGTCCTAATATTTTTTAACAACTTGATGGTCTCTAAAATAACACTGGTTTTACCAGTGTTTACATCATGCCCAAAATTTGCTAGGCTGCTACTTTAAACATTTACCTAATGTGATTCTTGTGTCAAATTCAATTAAATTTTATAAATATCAGATGAGCACCTAACTATGTGCAAAGGTTTGTACTAGGTACTATGCAGAGTTCTAGCCCTACTTTCAAAAGCTTACAAACGCTACACTCATATCCAACACATACATATGGGCTATACACTAATTAGCACTTTAAACATTACTAATTTTTAAATTTTTACACCTTGCTTTAGATTATCTGTCCTTAGCTGGTATGTAACATGGATATTATAAGGCAAAAAACTCTATGACATTAAAATGTAAGGATACTGCAATTCTTCAACTAACCTAGTTTGAAAGTCCACTTAAAAGTCTTCTTTCTTTCAACATAAATACTAATAATACATATCCTGCAATGAAATAACTTTATGTTAGTGAATTGGCACAATAATATTAAAAATTTTTATAAACAAAGGATCTCACCATCTAACTTCCTCTATATAAAGATAATTATTCATATGCTAATGAAGCAGCTTTGGCATGTGGTTACAAAAACTCAAGAAAATATATAAAACTAATGTTACATTTATGGGTCACTGAAGAATGTATCTAAATTTAATATTTAAAATGACTCATAAAACAAAATGCTGATCCTTACAAACATACCTCATTTTTCATATTTTTATTTTCAGAAAAACACAGAGTTCACTTGAATACAATTCTCACTAAATTACAGCATCATTTTCTTAAAAAGCAAAACACTTTCAGTAGAAAAAAATTATATATGAAAGTCAGAAACAATTCTTTCAGCAAAAATGGAAATCAACCACCGTATCTTTTCTTGAGTTCTTCAACAGAATTATCCTTCAATCCTGATTTGTCTATGTGATTAAATAATACATGTGCAACTGAAAAAGAAAAAAAAAATCTCCATTTTAATCTCATTTTTAAAAACTAAGCAAAATGTAAATTAAAAGGAGCAATCTGATTTGTCAAAAACATTTTACATTTTAAAGCAATAAGTAGGTTTATAAATTCTAATTTAGGTACTTAAAAAGCCAATCTGAGAACACAAAATTACATAGCAATCCAACAATTCTTTCTAGAATATTTTGCTTTAGCAGTATGAAATTTCCCCTGCATTCTCAATATTAATCTTACAGATTAAACTTGAATTTCATTCTGTACTACCTTTAAAATGTTTGCCCTATCTGTGTAACAAGTGTACTTTTATTTTTTTAATATTTTTATTTTAATTAAACTGTTTTTCAAACCTAAATCATTTTGTTTTAAAAGAAAACTTTGTATCACTACTGTAAACGAAAAACAGCAATGACATCAATGAAATCGCACTTGATGGGACAGTTAAATATTTTTATATTATAAAATTAAAACTACTAAGTGTTAAAAATAAAATTATGAATCACAAAATATCATCTTTACTACCACTGATCAATCAACACTCAACATTAGGTAAACACTGTTATAGTTCATGCTTCTCAACATTAAAACTGGAGAACCAGCTAACAGTTATTAATGATAATGGCAATAATAAAAGATAGTAACATTTAAGTATTTACTGAATGCTTAGTTACATACCAGAACCATTCTAAGTGCCTTCCATGTTTAACTTCAACCCCATCAAGACAGTACTATTGGTCAGTCAGTCTGAAAAGCCCACTTGCATTCTCAGACATCTTGTACTTACCACATTAGAGTAACAAAAAATTCATTCATTCAACACATTGACACTGAGGAGTTATTATATACTAGCACTGAAGCCCAGTGAACAAGGTGGACAAAGTTTCTGCTGTCATGGAGCTTTCATTCTACTAGATAGATATAATAAACATACACATGAACCACTGTCAGCTAGTAATGTATTATGAAGAAAAATAAAGCAGAGTGAGAAGACAGAGGGTGATGGCGGGTTGGTGAAGAAAGATGTCTTTGAAGTGGTGACAGGTAAAAACCAAATGAAGAAGCACATGAGTGAAGATATACATAAAGATATTCAAGGTTGAGAGAAAAACCAAACACAAAGTCCTTGAGGCCAAAGAAGTTTGGCAGTTTGGGGTGCGTGTGTGTGTGTGTGTGTGTGTGTGTGTGTGTGCATTTTTTGAGATGAAGTTTGGGGGGGTGTGTGTGTGTGTTTATTTTTTTGAGATGGAATTTCACTCTTGCTGCCCAGGCTGGAGTACAACGGCACACTCTCAGCTCACTGCAACCTCCACCTCCTGGGTTCAAGCAATTCTCCTGCCTCAGCCTCCCAAGTAGCTGGGATTACAGACACACGCCACTACACCCAGCTAATTTTTTTTTTTTTTTGTATTTTCAGTAGAGATGGGGTTTCACCATGTTGGCCAGGCTTGTCTTGAACTCTTGACCTCAGGTGATTCACCCACCTTGGCCTCCCAAAGTGCTGGGATTACAGGCGTGAGCCACCATACCCAGCTGGCAGTTTGGTATCTTAAAAGCTATATAAAACCACTACAATGGGGCATGGTGGTTGAAAAAAGAGTGTTAAGATGAGGTCAAAACAGTAATAAGAAACAGTAACATTTTTCAGGGATTTCAAGGAACATTTCTGGTTAACTAAAGCTAAAACCAAAACTTTTGGTTTATACCTTCACTATTAAAAAACGTATATCTATTTTATTTTAACTATTTATTTGAGACAGAGTCTTACTCTGTTACCTAGGCTGGAATGCAGTGGCACAATCACGGCTCACTGCAGCCTCGACCTCCTCCACTGAAACGATTCTCCCACCTCAGCCCTCTGAGTAGCTGGGACTACAGATGCACACCACCACAACTGGCTAATTTCTGGAATTTTTATAAAGATGGGATTTTGCCACGTTGGCCAGGCTGGTCTCAAGTGATCCTCCTGCCTTAACCTCCTAAAGTACTGGGATTACAGGTATGAGCCACCACGCCTGGCCTAAAGAAAATACATCTAAATTACATGTCCATTTCCCAAGTATAATTTCAAAAGTATCTTTCTTTTTGATTTAAAATCATTCAACGTCACTGCTAAAAAGATAAAGATGAAATAAAAGAAGTCCATGTATGCTTAGTACAGGAAGTATCTGAAAATGGTACACTGAGTATTTTTTTTTGCTAATTTTTAGAAATAAAAAAAAGACACTCTTGTATTTGAGTGATTTTCTTTTTTTCCTGAAACGACTATAGCCCAAAACTCTGTGTAACTGCAGTTTCTGCATAGTGCAATTTTGCTTTAATTAGGATTTCTCAAAATGGACTCTTTATCTGATGTGGAAATAAAAAAGAAATACAATTCTTGAGGCTCATCACCTGCCACTCATTACTCCTTATTTTATAATCCAGCCATACTACTTTAAATTCTCTGGACTCAGTTTGCTCTTTCCTGCCTCAGAAGCACTGCACGTATCATTCCTTCAGTCTAAAACTCTCTTCCCCAGCTTTTCCTTTGACTCTTGCACTTCTTTGGGAATTCAGCTAAGATCAAACTCAAGGATTGAGTTACCTCTCTCAGATTAGATCAGGCCTTTCCTGAACCTCACCCAGTTACATGTCCTGTGGCTTTGATCCTTTACATACTCAGTGACAGTAGGAACTCAACCATTATACCATTTACTGCATTTTCAAATAGAAGAGCTCAGACTATGGAGCTGGACTGCCTGGGTTCAAATCCTGGGTCTGACTTCCTAGCTATACGACCTTAGTCAAGTTTCTTAGCCTCTCTATACTTCAGTTTCCTCCTCTGTAAAAGGAGGAAACAGTACCCACACTTCATAATATTGTCAGGCCTAACAATACAATTTTAACTGTTCTTGTTATCCAATTTAATTAACTTAATATAATTTAATATAATTAATTTATTAAACAATGTAATTTAATTATAAATATTTGATTAAATATAACCTTATACACAGTAAACAGTAAATGTCAGCTGTTATTTGTTGAATGAATAAAGGAATGTACAAGAATAAACAAACATAGGAAAACTTTCATAGAACTTACTCTTTTTCTCTGTTTCTGACATAAACATCACTGCCATATCAAACCTTTTTAGTTCAGAAAGTCTTTGTAAGATTTCAAAGATGAGTGATGGCTTTTCTTTCCTGAAATAATCCAAATATAAAATAAGTTAAAAGTAGCTTATTTATTAATAATTCTGTTTACTAACACAATACTTCTAATTATACATAAATGATATCATTTTTCCCCCCTGGATACTACCTATATTTAAGTGCCCAAATGAAGAAATGTATTAAGTCAACTGAAGAAATTATATTATTCTTAAATGAAAGCTTAGCACAGAAACTATTATTCTGTTAAAACACTGGTCACTTCCACACCCTACTTTTCTCTATAAAAAAATTAGAATACTTTTTCCTCCCTTTTAAACTTTTCCTTTTTATTTTCTGTACTTGTCATTTCCTTGCAACTTCTGTAACAATGAAACTTACAAGAAAGCTAACTTTGCTATATGATGTTAATTTGCTATATATATTCAAAGAGAATGAACTTCCCAAATCATTGCAAATAGCATAGCATTATTATATGAAAATAGAGTAAATTCTCACTTAACATCATCAAAAGGCTCTTGAAAGGCTCCTTATTCTATAATCCAGCCATACTACTTTAAATTCTCTGGACTCAATTGACTCTTTCTTGCCTCAGAAGCACTGCATGTATCATTCCTTCAGTCTAAAACTCTCTTCCCCAGCTTTTCCTTTGACTCTTGCACTTTACACGGCATACTGTATAAACAAACCAATTTTACCATAGGCCAGCTGATAAAAACAAGACTTAAGTTCCTATGGTTTAATCATTTCAATTAAAGTTGCAGTTTCCAAGAACCTATCAATGACATTAAGTGAGGACTGGATAACTGGATAACTAAAAAAACCTTGACTTACTCAATGTAAAAGTCATGCAGAATTTTAATGATCTGGTTGAATATATCTGGATCTAGATTTTTCTGAAACAACTTAGGATACAAAGATGGTTCAATTTGCTTGGGAAAAAAAATTAAAAGTTAGACAATTACTTGATGGCAACACTTACATATCACAAATTATATAACAATTGCTTGGGTAAAAATAGTAAAGAATAACTACTATGCATTAGCACTTATGAATAATAATGAAGTCACATTAAAATGCAATTATGATAGAAGAATGAGTTACAGGAACTGCATGATAATCACTCTGCTCTAGTCACAGAAAAATCTTATGAACAGAAGTGATATACACCATCCTAAGAGAGACAGGAAACTTTAGAGGGCTCTCAAAGAACAATAAATATAACCAGAGATTTTAAAAAGTAGAATTATATGAGAAAATGTATTTGGAAGTAATTTTATATTGCATAATTATAAGGAAATGTTACTATCATTACACTTGAAAAAGACCATGCTAATTCATTATTTGCTAAATTTCATAGGATTTGATTCTTTTCCTTAGAGCAAATAAAAGCTTATTTTCAGAAGAATGATTGCCTAAATATTGCAAGCACTACTTGGCACACAGAAGATACTCAATGTATTTTAGAATTTTCATGAAGGATTAAGCTTAAGCTAATATATATGAAATTAGATTAAGTTATCTGAGACAACAAAATTTGACACAGAAGCTATTTCCAAAGGAGAACATCAAGGCTTTCTATTTGTAAATATTTTTAAATGGTCTGACCAGGGTGATGTATTCTACAAATTTCTACAATAATATCCTACAGAAAGCAAATATGGCACCATTATTATAAAGTAACAAAAGAAGTTCTTTAACCTTTGGTAGCAGGAGTGGCCACGGGAAACAGATCTCTCGGACAGTGAATACAGGAGGAAAGAGGGTTTATTTGGCCAGAAGTAAGGTGGCATAGCTGCCTAACAGCCAAGCTGCCCTAACAAAGGAAGGTTCTGCCTTTACATAGGCTTATACTTTAGATGTTACACGTGGAAGAATCTTAGGTTTATAGCTTAACATATGAAAAGGGTCTCGGTTTACAGTCTCAGGAATTACATATGAAAAGGTTTCGGTTTACAGTCTTAGGAATGAAAAGGGGAAGTTGATCTGAGATGCCTGGGTCTCCCTCTTCACTTTTACTTGCAACAGAACTACTAGCTTCCTCTCTCTTACCTTTAAATACTGATACAACATATCTGGAGAACTTTTCAATTGTCTGAAATCAGATTCAAGCTGGAACGAGTTTGCGGGAATTGGAGGAAGAACAGTTGCGACAAACTGAGGAGGTTTTTGTCTTATCTGTATAGGCATTTTCTCGCTGTAAGACTGACATACATCCTGTTTCAAATTGGCTTGAGGTCTGAAATATTTCAGAGGTATCAAACAGAAAAGAATTGTAAACAATCATAGCTCAGTCAAGGAGCCATCAATACAATTTTTAATTTTTGACCTTATTAATATTGTATTAACAATCTATTTGTATTCTGCAAGTATTCAATTATTTCAGCTAATAATATATAAACTTTTTTGGCAAAATAGATCATGCTCTTGCAAATTTTCACATGCTGGCTATGTAATGACTATTCTTATCTGCTAGGCAACTAGCCTATCCACCTTTTGAGTACACCATTTCTATATATTTCAGTCATCATGTCACATACACTAATGACTTGGCCTTTCAAAGATCTGAATGATCATTTCCAAAATATTCCAAAAAAGGAAGAAATGCTTCTTCCAAAAAAAAAAAAAAAAAAAAAAAAGACAAACTATCTATTTAGTATTGTCCCACAATCTATCATTCTATCTAATTCATTTCTATCACTTTAAATAAAACTACTACTGAAGTTCAAAGTTTAAAAAACAACTCTTAGCAGGTTTGTTGAGTGGCAATGTAAAAATATATGAGTAAGGTTTCCATACCTCAAAATGAACCTAATTAGTCTATATCTTCTCCATTCTCATCATTAAGAAAAAACACATTAACTATTTTTTCAACACCAAACAAAAGTTAGAGTCCACAAGTCTCAAATACTAATGGATGAAATGATGGCAATGCATAAATTCTACAATTTTTGAAGCTTTCTTTTAAAAAAAAGTAAAATTTTGCTGAACTAAATAATAAAACATATACACTGAAATCCTGGAACTGAAAATTTTTAAACAAAATCAATTTTCAAGACACCTTCTTATCATCTCTAAAATTCACACTATGATTAAAAAAAAATCGCTCTTACAGTAAGTACAAATAAAAAAGAAAAACTAGAACCTTAAGTTAGGCAGTTCAAAAAATTAGCATGATTAGTACAAATCAGAAGTCTCAGTAGCATCAATTCTCCAGTGGAATTATCACCATTCTAGATGATCATCAAATAACAATATTTCTACTCACTGTAAGGATGACCTATCACTGATTTCTTCTATTTTCAATACTTTTGCTCTTGGAGTATCACTTGTGGGAAAAAGGTCATCTTGGCTTGAATTCTTCTTATTTGTGGTGCCTGTGGCTGCTATCACATTTGCTAGATTAATAGGATTACTTTCTGGAGCAGCAGCAGTAGTGCTGTCTGGCACATCAATAGTCTGTATCAAATTACCAGTTTCTTCAATAATAACCTTCTTGAGTGGTTTCTAAAACAATTAAACAATTCCTTAAATCAATATATTAAAGGTTTCCTAATTTAGGGTCACAAGTTAAAAGGCTGCAATGTTCTTATGGCTAATATCCCAGTGATGAGTAAATTCAATTTGGTGGCTAGACAGACTTAGGAGTCTGAGAATACAAAAATAAAAAACTATACATAGCACTTATCCCAGGTAGGTCTAAACAGGGGAGACAGACATGTATATGTAAATAATTATAAGGCCATGGGTATGTTTAAGAGATGAAAGCACAAAATGCTAGGAGAATACAGGAAGGAAGATAAACACTGGCATGAGGGAAGCCTTCACAGAAAAAGTACACAGGAATGGCAAAGTTGAAGGGTGCAGCATGGTCAGTGGAAAGGTGACAAGTCCAATAGGCTGGTGCAAGGCAAGGCATGGTGAAGGCAAAGCCTGAAAGGCTGCTTGAAGACAGTTTAAAGGGACTTGGATGTCATGAAAGGAGTTTGGACTGTATTCTAGGGGCAATACAATGAAGAAATTACCAAACCAACGACAGTATTACGGACTAACTGAAGGCAAGAGGAATAAGGGCAGACAATAACCAGCACTGTGTATGGGGTAGACTATCATTAAAACCTAAGCACACTGTCTAAATATGTAGCAGCTGGATAAAACTAGCCCAGGATTAAAAATCTGTCAAGTAATATTCACAAAGTTGGTAAAAGTAAACTCTTTTTTCCAATTTAATAAAATAAATGGCTTTCACTGTTTATCTTGATCACTACACATGTCATTTTCAACTTATGTTGACATACAGTAGTTATATTTAATTATATATTTATATAATTATATCTAGTAAAATATAACAATATTCTTCACTATATCATCATACCAAACACACAGAAATACACTGAGGAGCTGCTGTTCCACCAAGAGTATTGAAAAACGAAACAAGAAAAGCTTCTTCTAAATTTTGTAACTATTGATTAACAGTTGCAGCTATTATTACTTTTGTATATGTTTGAAAATTGATTATCTTTAAAAAAGAAAAATAATTGAAGGTACAAAAAAAAAAAAAGCTGTAAGAAAATTTGTAACAGAATCCTTCAAGCAGTTCTATTTTAAAGAATATCATATTAAGGCCTATGCTTTGCTAAGAAGTATTATCAGCAATAGTTTTTACCAAGATATTGATCAAGAATGGATGTGTTAGTATTAAACCTTTTTCCTTGATAACAGATATGTAAATAATGATTTGAATTTATGAACTTCCTAGTCAATGGTCTCTGTTAAGTGTAGACCCGGGGTACTGAAAGCCGCTCAGGGTCATTGATGACAGTTGGAAGCACTGCGGGGAACAACAGTATGCTGGTAACAGGAGTAAATCATAAAAAAAACCACTATAGAAAGAAAGAACTTAAGAAAATATTAAAGGTTCAAGTCATTCCTTTTTTAAAATCATTACTCAGAAGCCTAACATTTTATTTAGTTGTATATTATGACCATTTCAAAAAAAAGAGAGAGAAAAGAACAAAGAAATAAAGAGAAAAAAGGACCAAACAGAAAGGTGAAGTTTTGACATCAGGAAACAGAAAAAAAAAAAAGTAAATAAAGCAAAATAAGATATTTTAGCAGAAACTTGGTGGGGAAACCCCAGGCCCAAGTTCACCTACATCTCTGCTCTCCTACACTCTGTCTAGAGGTTTGCTAAAAATACCTCCCAGCTGCCAGCATTCAAGCACAGACTACCCCAGCCTAGCCTCTTATTTCAATAATCCTGAGACTCGCTTTCTCTCTATACTTTTTGTAGTCTTCCTTCCTTTTCTGATCATTTTCCCTTGTCTCCAGGTGTTGTCACAAATACGTGACTACAAAGGAAATTAAAATTTGTTTCACCTGAAATTGCCTTAGCATTTATGCATATTATTTCCTTTAATATAAACTAATCTGTGAGTTATTCTCAAAGAGAAAAAGTAAGGATAACACAGGGATTAACTAACTTGTTCAAGATTGCTAAGTTTATCAAGTGGGGCTCAAATCCAGTCTCAGAGGCATAATACCAAACTGCTATCCTCTACTTTTTAAAAATAATGCCCACATTATTTTTATCATGAAGATCTATTATAAAAATAAACAGCAATTTTTTCCCTTCCCACTAGAATACTAATTCAGTTTGTTTTGGATCATTTACAGAACGGTTTACTCCGGGATTTCTCATTTCCTAGAGGTGTTCTGTTTTGTCATACTGCCATAAGAGATTTAAATTCATGTTGCATTTTCACAACTATTAACATAAATTCATTTTTAACAAGGAGGGCCCAACAAATGTGTAAAAGCTACTTATGGTATATTAGTCATGGAATATTACACATATCATATGGCAATGTTTTTATAATCATGGACAGTGATATCTAACAAAGGCCTTTTGTAAACTTGTGAATTAATTTTTGTAAAGAAGTATTACAAAGATATAGAAGTTTAAACTACATTTAATTAAATATTTAATCACTTTTACTAAAAAGAATAGTAAATGAATATATGAAAATGACCATAATGTGTGAAAATACCTAGATTTATTCCTGGAACACACAACACACAAAACCAGTATTATCAAGAATACAGTCATAATAGGCCAGGCACAGTGGCTCATGCCTGTAATCCTAGCACTTTAGGAGGCCAAAATCTCAAAGATCACAAGGTGGGCAGATCACTTGAGGTCAGGGTTTCAAGACCAGTCTGGCCAACATGGTGAAACTCTGTCTCTACTAAAAATACAAAAATTAGCCAGGCATGGTGGTGTGCCTGTAATCCCAGCTACTCTGGAGGCTAAGGTAGGAGAACCACTTGAACCCATGAAGTGGAGGCTGCAGTGAGCTGAGATCATACCATTGCACTCCATCCTAGGGGACAAGAGTAAAACTCCATCTCAAAAAACAAAAACAAAAACAAAAAACAGTCATATTAAGTGCACTGGAAAATAAACTAAGAAATTTATTTGCTACTAACTACTAATACAAATGTCGCAAAACAAACTTTCTCTCCTTTTCTGTCTTTATAAGAAAAAGGATAAAAATACCTGCTCTGACTTCCTTATGAAATCATTATTTCTAATAAAGAAAACTGACTGTTATGCAAAGGATCATCTATGCATAACAGTTTAAGAGGGCAGGAAGAGGATACTGATCAGTAAGGGGCACATAGAGAGGTTTTTGGGGGGTGATATCTTTCCATTTTCTGAGTCAGTTGGTGGTTTCAGGGGTGTTCGCTTTGTAATTATTCTCTAAATCATAATTTTTCTTGTGTACTTTTCTGTATATTTCATAATTTACTTGATGCAAATGTGTTTATCCCAACTTCAGAAAAGAATAGCAATAAAAGTACAAAGACATTTAATTCCTATAAGATGTAAAACTGCTTGAAATTCCCTTAATATAAGATAAATAGATAGAAATATTTAAATTTATAGTGTTAAATTCAAATAATCACTTAAAAAGTTACCCCAAAAATCTAAACACAACTAAGTTTCCCTTATTATGTCAGTAATGCTAGGAAGTATTTTTTTCCTTTTTATTTTCTTTTTACTTTGACCTAGACAGAATTTTTTTTATTTTTGTTTCTAATTTTTACTAGTATTTCTTAAAGATTCTTAAAAAAACAAAAAAGTCCCCAGGAAGACATTTCAACATTTCCTTTAAGAGTTTAGTAATACAACAGCTGGTTTCCAATTCTCTTAATACAACATATTTAAATGGCAAGGAGAAAATGAAAGTGCTTTACTTACAGTTGATCCAAGATGTGGTGGATTGTCAATGGGTTTTACCACATTTTGTCTTTGTGTGGAATCAAGAAAGACATCATCCCAGTGTCCTTTCTCAATTAATTCCTTGAAAATAAATTTATAATCATAACTACCAAAATATTTATTATACAACAAATAAATAGATTTATGTTTCAGAAAATATGACCAAGTTTTGGTGAAAAGAACACATTACCTTCTTAATTTTGGAGAGTTCAGTTACTGCTTGCTTATTTCCAGGTTCCATAAGTAAAACAGTTTCAAAATCTAAAGCGAATTTTAAAAAAATATTACAATGTAGTGAAAATGTGGAGTTTTCATATTCACATGTATATTCATGATATACACAGTTAGTAATCACATTTTTTTTCTTTTTTTATTAGGGTAGAAGGTAGTGAGGTTTCAGTGCAAGTAATCACATTTTTAGCTCAAGAAGTTTTACTCAGATTACTAGGAAACAGGTGAGCTATAGTAAGAACATTTGCTAAATGCTATTGTAGTTGTTTTATATGAATTTTCACGTAATCCTCACTACAACCGCACTTTAAAGGTGATAAAACTGAGGTCTAGAGCTCATCTAACTTAGCAAAGTTCACCATGTAAGCAAATGACAGAGTAATTCGCTAAATGTAAAATGTTAATAGAATAAGAGAATGACATACAACAAAGTATTACTCAGCCTTAAAAAGGAATGAAATTCTGACACATGCTCCAACATGGACATTATGCTAAGTTAAATAAGCCAGAGGCAAAAGGACAAATACTGCTTGATTCCACTTACATAGGATATCTAGAATACTCAAATTCAGAGACAGAAAGTAGAATGGAGATTACCAGGGCTGGAGGGAGAGGAAAAGGAGAGGTATTGTTTAATGTGTATAGAGTTTTAGAATGGGATGATGACAAAGTTCTGGAGATGGACAGTGGTGATGGCTGCACAACAATGTAAATGTACTTAATGCCACTGAGCTATATATTGAAAAATGGTTAAAATAATAAATTTAATGTTACATATATTTTTTATCACACACACGAAAAAAAACACAGGCTGCAGCTAACAGGCTTATAGAGAAACTACCAGATTTTAAATGCACATACCAGAAAAGAACAGAGGCTGAAAATCAATTATCTAAGTACTGATCTCAAGAAGCTAGAAAACCAGCAAATTAAATTGAAAGAAAGTTGAAGGAATAAAATAAAAAGCAGAAGGAAATTAAATAGAAAATACACACAGGAGAACCAAGTTGGTTCTTTGAGAAGACTAATTAAATGAATACCTAAAAGACAAGACCATAAAAAATCAAGAAAAAAAACTAGTATCAATAATTAAAATGGCATCACTACAGATCTCCATTATCCTCCATTCCCTACCTGCTGATGAAACCACAGTGAAGAGTTAAAAGAAAAAAAAAATCAATCACTAACAGAAATTCTTGAGTTTACAGGATGACAAACAGGAAAAGATACAACTTGCTGAAATAATGACACTTTCTCTGCTTATTGGAATTAAAAAAAAAACTGGCTGAAATCATTGGAACCAAAATGGCCAAGTGGAGTTTGCACAAAACAAGCTTGCTGATTTCACAGCCTGAATTTCCACCAAGTTTCATACTAACTACCCCGAATTTGCACATGCAATCCATGAGTTAGCATGAAGAGATAGCTACACATGCCCAAGAACTTTCCCCTTTCCTTCCACTAATCACCTGCTAATTCCAGTATCCACCCCCCTATACCTTTTCTAATAAAATTACTGCCTTAAAGCCAGGACACGGAGACAGATTTGAGCTTGTTTCCTGTCTCTTTGGGAGTCAACTTTCAACATAAAGCCTTTACTCAAAAATCTGATTTCTCAAAAATCTCAAAAAAAAAAGGGACACAGGCACTGTGTCCCTTCTGCTCATAGTATTGGCTTCTAGCACATCAGGCACTGAGTCCCTTTTGCTCAACAGCACTGATTCCCTTCCTTTTCTTTTTATTCTTGTCTTTTTATCACTTTTTCCACTCTTATCTATAATTAAAATTTTTCTTTAATGTTGACTGGCAATTAGCCAGAATGTATTGTATGCTACTAAACAAAAAGGTAATCAGGTACACTGTAGAAGCTGCATGCCTCCAAATCTATTCATGATCTAAACTGTGGAAAGAAAACATAATTCCCTAAGTTCAGTATCTTTGAACCATGGGTAAGCTACATGAATCTCTGCTTCTATAACTTGGGCATCTCATCAGGATGACTGAGTGCCAGCTATTATAAAGTCTTACCTTGTTTTGCCTCATTTAGCTTTCCCAGAAATGTTCTTGCAGTTCCTCTTCTGGCAAAAGCTTTAGAATATGAGCCATCTAATAAAATGGCTTGTGTGCAGTCTTTTTCAGCTTCTTCATATCTATTGAACATGATAAAATTACTGACTGGAAAAAAGGCAGCTTATGGAAAATTTTCATATAAACTAAGTTTCTAATTTTAAAAACTTGTATATAATTTCAATCACTAACTTCTTAATCTGTGTTTGAAGTGGAGAAATATTTCATAAATTTTTTTATTCTCACCAAATCTTGGAATAATTTGGTGAGGAGGCAGAAGGTACCAGATTAAGGGAAAGTTAGGAGAGTCTGCTGGAGGGATGGAATAGTAATGCAAAAGTATGACTAGGGCAGACAAAAGAATACCACTGCTGGCAGCCTACCTCCTCTCCAAGCCCCAATATGCACAGGTACTACATTAGAATTTTAACTGGCATTAGTTTTATAATAAAACTTTATTAACATTTACCCACAGCATATCCTTTATTAACATTTACCCACTGTATATCTCCCATACTCATAGAAAAACAAAAAAATCAGAACTCACTATGTATGTGATAGCACATCATCTAATACTTTGCATAAATTCCACTCAGCCATGCAACAGCAATCAATTTAGCCTTGCAGATTTACTCGTTCTGCTCTACAACAAAGTGCTTATGAAGAGCTCAAAAAAAAAAAAGAAAAAAACCCAAAAAAAGAAACCCAACAACAGAAAAACCTGAGACATTCCCATATATTAATATGACATTAATGAACTATTGTTAATTTGTTAGGAGTGATAATGGTTGTAGTTATGTATAAAATATCCTTTCTTTAGTGATAAAATGTCATGTTTATGATTTGCCTTACAACAATTTAGGAGGAAAAAGCTGAAACAAACATGACCAAAAAAAAATATGGCTTGTTAAAACTAGATGATGGATACATGGGGCTTATTATGCTACTTTTGTATAAGTTTGAAAAGTTTCATGAGAATATTTAAAAAAAAAAAAAAAGCTCCTGTAATTGCATTCTCCCCAAGGCTTAAATGGATGTCATCTTCCCTGCAAAACAAGATCTCATATGAACAAAATCAGAATTTCAAATTAACTTAAACATCTCTGATTTCTTTAACTCACTTTTCAGCAAGAGATAAAGAACATATCTGTGTTCATGCCCTTATCAACGTATTTTTTACTTGCCTAATTATATCATTCAAGATACTTGCATGGCCCCCACAATTTTCAGGATAAAGTCAAACTCCTTTGGAGCGCAAAGTCAGGGGCTTGCCTGACTAGCTGGCCTTCTCTCTGCCACTGTCCACTGCAATAACAGCCATAATATGGACCACTCACCCTTTCCAGGAGGTACCATGAATCTTCCTACTCCCATGGATCTAAACCTGCACTAGAACCCTAGACCTGTTTTTCACCTCACTAACTCATACTACTCCGTTAGATTTCAGTTTGGTTTGAACTATTTCAAGACGCTTTCCCATGAATTCCCCTGCCTGGAATCCATCTATCCCAGTATTCTTCCCACCCTGAACGCCCACAGCATGTACCCTTCATCGCATTTTCTTAGTGTATTTTCACAAATATTGGTCTCCTTTTCTGTCACTCCCTGCAAACTGCAACAAAAACAACTATACATTTAATATTTGTACACTTAATACCTTCCACAGTGTCTAACAGAACACCTGATACATTTTAGTGCAATAAATGTTGGCTGAATAAGTAAATCAAAAACTTTCCGAACACCCAAATTCAAAGAAAATTTAGAAGATAAATGTTTAGGAAACCATTTTAATTGCATATTTAATTGCATGTTCTATTGTACAGCTGAATAACACCCAACAATTAATCTAAAAATCTGAAGTTCCCACACTAGAAAAGATACAAATAAGAGTCATATAGTTCTTTTAATTTAAAACATGCTCTGCTAACTTCGTATAGTATATTCCACTAATGTGATTATACACTAAAGCAATAAAACTAATACAATAAATTAGAGATCTTATAAATGTAAATAAAATCTCTCATCTATAAGAAGGTATTACTCTTAGCATTAGTCAAACCAACAGCAAAAATCAAAATTTTCATAAGCTAGCAAGAGATGCAATGATCTTTACTCTGAATAGTCAACAAAAGAATCTATCTCTAGTGGTATCTATTATTTTAAGTCAGGTTAAATATATAATCAAAATTTACTTCTATGACAGGAGCTCCAAACCTGAGATCCTCTGGGGGATGTGAAAACTTGGATAGGAAAAAAAACTGTATCATTATTGTCCCTGACCTTTAAATAAAATTTAGCTCTCTTTCAAATACAAACGCAGACAACAGTACCTATCACTCTGTCACCAATAAAAATCACATATTTCGGTCAGGCGCGGTGGCTCACGCCTGTAATCCCACCACTTTGGGAGGCAGAGACAGGTGGATCACCTGAGGTCAGGAGTTAAAGACCAGCCTGGCCACCATGTCTACTGAAAATACAAAAATTAGCCAGTGGTCATGGCACACGCCTGTAATCCTAGCTACTCAGGAAGCTGAGGAAGAATCACTTGAACCGGAAGGTGGAGGTTGCAGTGAGCCAAAATCGCACCACTGCACTCTAGCCCAGATGACAGAGCAGGACTCTGTCTCAAAAAGAATCAGATATTTCCATGTTACATTACAACTGTTACTGGTATCTCAAAATATTGCTTATGCTCACCACTATTCAGAATTACAGTAAAAATTTAACCTGCTGCTTATTTGCAATCACATGCAAATAACAAATATCCAATTTATGGTAAACTTTTATCCTGAAAAGCACTAAAATGTAACCAATACTTACTTCTGAATCTTCAGATAGGCCATAGCTCTGTTAGCTGGAAGAAGGGCATTAGCACCATCTGCTGCTATCCCTCGAGTATAGCATTCAATTGCTCTTTCATATTTCCCCTCTTTGAAAAATGCATTCCCCTATTATTTTGTAGAGAAATATGAAGAAGAATTTTAAAAATGCAAAAAAATTAAATGAACTCAAATCTTATGAAAAACTGTGAGGACGTTCATCAACAGTATTTCAGGAAAGAATATTAATTGTTAAAAATCTAGCCCATGAGACACGTTTTAGAATCTGTTGGTTTGAGTTCTTTTTTAACGGTTTGAGTTCTTTTTTCAGTACTAAAAAGGAAAAACATGTATATTACTATATTGCTTTGCAGCATTCACTATTATTCCATTAATAAAATATTACACAAAGCTTAAATTTAAAAACCTATTTTAACAAAGGCCAAATATTATACTGTCTTTAGCTATATTAGAAGCTGTACAAAAGAATTTCAAAACTCAAATACTTTTTGTGAAAGAACACAGTACCAGAATTATAAAGCCCACTCTTCAATATAAGATAAATTCAACAATATTGGAATTTGTATACCTGATTTCACTATAACATTTACTTATAATCAGAGTCAAATATCACAATCAATAATCATTTCATAAATATTTATTAGGAATCCTCTGTGGGTCCAGGAAAGGCTATAAACTAAATCTCCTCAACTCATGATTAGTAGAGGAATTTCAATCAGAAACAGTCCAGTGTGAATTAATGAAAAAAGTATGGATGAGAATGGATTGTAATTAACTTCTATGTTAAATTTATAACTATGTATATGTAAATATATAATAAAACACTCAAAAGTAGTTTCCTAAACTTAAGTGTTTCTATAGTTATTTTTTAAAATTTATGTATAAAGGCATCAATTACTCAAATTTTGAATTAGTAAGTCCTAGAGGCTTTAGTGTATTTAATTTCCAATTCCTACTCAAGCAAAATTTTAATACTAGAGAAGCAAAAATTTAACTAATATACAATAAACAAATCAACACTCAGCAAAACATATACATTATATGTTAGAATAGCTTCGGATTACCAGATCTTTCTCCGAAATGGCCTGTTGCTTATTCCATTGTGCTTCAATTTGCTTTTGCTCGCCTTCTGTTGACTTAATCACTGTTTCAGCTTCCTTTGGATATGAGTTTTCTTTGGATGCTAAAGCCTAGGAGACATAGCAGTCAGCTAAAATAAAACAAGTAATGCAAGATGCACATATATTTGACCTCAAAACATAAATACCTCAAATACATTACAATTTCTGCCACATTTTACATAACCAAAATAACGTTTTCTACTCTAATTTAAAACCTTCCTACTTATTAAAGTAAAAAGTAACATAAGTATATAATAAATTTAATGTGCTTCTCATTTCAATTAAAATCAGTATCAAACACCAAAGACTGCATGTTCTCACTTATAAGTGGGAGGTAAACATTGGGTACACATGGACATAAACGGAAACAATAGACACTACAGACTACCTGTCAGGGAGAGAGACACTAGGGGTGGGGAGGGAATGAAAAACTACCTTTTGAGTACTATGTTCACTACCTAGGTGACGAAATCATTCGTACTTCAAACCTCAGTATCATACAATACGCCCTTGTAAAACACCTGCACATGTACCCTTTGAATCTAAAATAAAAGTTGAAATTATTTAGATCCCAGAGGCTTTAGTGTATTTAATTTCCAATTCCTACTCAAGCAAACTTTCATATTAGAGAAGCAAGAAATTTAACTAATATACAAGAAATAAATCAACACCCAGCAAAACATATACATTATATGTTCAAATAGATAAATAAGTAGCATCCATTAAAAGTAGTTGCTCATTTATTCAACAAATATTTATTGAATTTCTATACAGGCCAGACACTGTTTTAGTAGCTGTTTTCAAACATAACAGTTCATTACAACTACATCACCAAACTTCTCAAATTCAATACTCACAGTCACTATTTGATGTAAGACACAATTTTAAAAATACATAATACAGTTCACAACTATTATCAAGTTGACATATTTACCAGCAGATCTTATGTGCAATAGTAATGGTAATATTTTAAAGCACACTTTCCCCAATCATTGTCATTTTTCTCTCAATGTTTCAATCAACGCATAAGCCAAAAAGGAAGAAAATCAGTGAGATAAAAAATAATAATTCTGTCATCTGGGAAAGAGTAAAGCAGCAGTAGTTCTAAAGATCTCAGGCAACTTTTAGAGCAATCAAGGATCTTTAAATACTATTACACTACCTTTAGCCTGCAAATTCATTTAGCAAAACTCTACAAAGAATTAAAATTAGAAAATCTCAATATAAAGAAATCTATCATATAAAATCTATGCAAAAAGCTTTACTTCTTCAAATAAAGGTCATAAGTAATGCACTTAAATAACTACAGTTTACCTGATTAATTTTCCTGAGTTCATTTGTTGCTTCAAAGTTATTTGGTTCCAGTTCTAATACTCTTTCATAATCTAAGTAAAAGAAAAGATAAAAAAAAATTTTTAATAGGTAATATTTAAAAACCTGTATGAAACAATCTTTTGTTGCCTGTGACAATTAGGCAACTGTCCTACAGCAAAATAACAGAGAAACAAAGAAATACCATCATTAGGCCACTGAACTTTCTTTTTTTGAGACAGTCTCACTTTGTTACCCAGGCTGAGTACAGTGGCCCAATCTTGGCTCACTGCATCCTCCACCTCCCAGGTTCCAGAGATTCTGTACCTCAGCCTCCTGAGTAGCTGGGACTACAGGCACATACAACCAAGCTCAGCTGTTTTTGTATTTTTAGTAGAGACAGGGTTTCTCCATGTTGGCCAGGCTAGTCTCAAACTCCTGACCTCAAGCAATCCTCCCACCTTGGCCTCTGTGAGTGCTGGTATTACAGGCGTAAGCCACTGTGCCCAGCCAAGCCACTGAACTTTCTTTTTCTCCCCCAAGGCAGACAAAATCCTATGACGAACCATCTTTCACTAGCCCCAGTAAGGATACCTGCTATCATAAGTTGTACATCGTAAAACCAAGAAGCAGGCCAGGCATGGTGACTCACACCTGTAATCCCAGCACTTTAGGAGGCCGAGGCAGGCAGATCATCTGAGGTCAGGACTTCAAGACCAGCCTGGCCAACATGGTAAAACCCCATCTCTACTAAAAATACAAAAATTAGCTGGGCATGGTGGCAGGGACCTTTCAGGAGGCTGAGGCAGGGAGAATTGCTTAAACCCAGGAGGCAGAGGTTGCAGTGAGCTGAGAGCATGCCATCGCACTCCAGCCTGGGTGACAGAGCAGGAAAAAAAAAAAAAAAAAAAAAAAAAAACCAAGAGGCAGCAAAATCCAATTAAGTATCAGCTTTATTCAGATTTTGATGTATAATATACAAACTTATTTTATGGAATAACAGAAGGCTTGGAATTTATAAATAAACAAAAATGTGTTAGGAGCTTTAAACACACTACCTCTTGCCTCACTAAAGCCAACAAGACATTTTAATGCCTATTTTACAGACGAGAAACTGAAAATCAGAGAAGATACTGGTCACATAGCTAGTACTTAGTAACATGAGAATTTGAACCAAATTCTGACTGGTAGCAAATAATGCATTCTTTCTCAAAACATCAAGATATCATTTGAGTTGCAAAAATGAGCTTTGTTCAAATATAGAAAGCTCTCTGAAGGCAGTAACTGTGATTACTTAATAATCTCTATATAGCATCTGTTAGATTACACTGTTAAAGAATTTTTTAGATAATGACTAGAAAATACCTTTTTTGGCCTCTTCTAATTTTTGCAAAGCAACTCGAGCAGCACCTCGTCTGGAATAAGCCTTTGTATAACTTCTATTCAAGGCAATTGCTAAATTACAATCAGACTCAGCAACAGCAAATCTGCAATTTTAAAACATTAAAATAAATGAAGTTAATAAAACTCATTTACTAAACCAAAACTTCAAAGTTTGTTTCTGAAATCCCTGCAAAGGGAATTTACTTACCCACTGAAGGCACGTTTCCCACTTCCTTTTAGTTAATTAAGCATAATAAAAGCAATACTGGCATTCCTCAACGATATTGTGGGTTTGATTTTAGACCACCACAACCAAGTAAATGTCACAATAAAGCTAGTCATACAAATTTTCTGGTTTTCCAGTGCATACAAAAGTTATATTTACATTATACTGTAATCTAGTAAGAGTGCAAAAGCTTTATGGATAAATAACAATGTATATACCTTAATTTAAAAATACTTTATTGCTAAAAAAAATGCTAATGATTATCTGAGCCTTCAGTGAATATTTATGTTTTTGTTGGTGAAGTATCTTGCCTTGATGTTGATGGCTGCTGATTGATCAGGTTGGTGGTGGTAGCATGTGATGCTGTTTGATAGCATTTTACTCATAACAGAACTTCTTTCAATATTGGAGTCAATCCTCTCAAACTCTGCCACTGGTTTTTCAAGTAAGTTTGTATAATGTTCTAAATCTTCTGTTGTCATTTAAAAACGTTCACAGCACCTTTACCAGTAGATTCTATCTCAAGAAACCACTTTCTTTGCTCATCCATAGGAAGCAACTGATCATCCATTCATGTTTGAACACAAGATTGCAGCAGTTCAGTCACATCTTCCTCCACTAAAATCTTGAAACCCTCAAAGTCATCCATAAGAGTAGAAATCAACTTCTTCCAAACTCCCTTTAACACTGATATTTTGACCTCCTCCCATGAATTACAGATGTTCTTAATGGCATCTAAAATTAGTTAATCCTTTCCAGGTTTCAATCTTACTCTGTCCAGATTCACTAGAGGAATCACGATCTATGACAGCTACAGCCTATGAAATGTATTTCTTTCTTTTTTTTATTTTTAATTTTTTTTTGGGGGGGGGAGATCTGTTCCATCCAAACACTGTTGAAGCAAGAGATGGATCCGAGGGACCACTGAACTGCTAAAATGTATTTCTTAAATAATGAGACTTGAAAGTTGAAATGACTCTTTGATCATGGGCTGCAGATGGATGTTGTGTTAGGAAGCATGAAAACAACATTCATTTCCTTGTACAACTCCAGTAGAGATCTTGGGTGAGTAAGTACATTGACAATAAGCAGTACTATTTTGAAATAAATCTTTTTTCTAAGCAGTAAGTCTCAACAGTAGGCCTAAAATATTCAGTAAACCAGTTTATAATAGATGTACTGTCATCCAGACTTTGTTGTTTTATTTATAGAGCACAGGCAGAGTAGATTTAGCATAATTCCTAAAGGCCCTAGGACTTTTGGAATGGTAAAATGAGCAGTCTTCAACTTAAAGCCACCAGCTGCATTAGCCCCTAACAAGAGAATCAGACTGTCCTTTGAAGCCAGGCATTGATTTCTCTCTAGATGTGAAAGTCCTAGATGGCACTGTCTTCTAACAGAAAGCTGTTTAGTCAACACTGAAAATGTGTTGTTTAACATAGTCAGCTTCATCAATTACCCTAGCTAGATCTTCTGGATAACTTTCTACAGGTTCTCCATCAGCACTTGCTGCTTCACCTTCCACTTTTATGTTATGGAGACAGCTTCTTTCCTTAAACCTCATGAACAAACTCCTGCTAGCTTTCAACTTTTCTTCTGCAGCTTTCTCACCTCTCTCAACCTTCACTAAATTGAAGAGTGTTAGGGCCATGTGCTAGATCAGACTTTGGCTCAAGGGAATGTTGTGGCTGGTTTAACTTATACAGACCAATAAAACTTCCTCCCTATCAACATTAGGCTTCTTTCACTTTTTAATTACTTGTGTTCAATGGAGTAGCCCTTTCAATTTCCTTCAAGAACTTTTCCTTTGTATTCACAACTTGGCTAACTGGCACAAGAAGCCTAACTTTCAGTCAGTCTTGGCTTCTGACATGCCTTCCTCACTAAGTTTAATCATTTCTAGCCTCCGATTTAAAGTGAGAGATCTGCGAGTCTTCCTTTCTTTCACTTAAACACTTAAATGCCACTGTAGGCATTTTTTGTTTGTTTGTTTGTTTTGAGATGGAGTTTCACTCTGTCGCCAGTCTGAAGTGCAGTGGCATGATCTCGGCTCACTGCAACCTTTGCCTCCTGGGCTCAAGCAATTCTCATGCCTCAGCCTCCAGAGTATCTGAGATTACAGGCATGCACCACCACGCTCAGCTAATTCTTCGTATTTTTAATAGAGACAGGATTTCACCATGTTGGCTAGGCTGGTCTCAAACTCCTGGCCCCAAGTGAGCCACCCATCTCGGCATCCTAAAGTGCTGGGATTACAGATATGAACCACCATGCCCGGCCTCACTGTAGGTTATTAACTGGCCTAATTTCAATACTGTTGTATCTCAGGGAATAGGGAGGCCCAAGGACAGGGACAGAGATGGGGGAGCAGTTGGTCAGTGAAGCAGACAGAATGCACATTTATTAATTAAGCTTGCCATAATATATGGGCATGCTTGATGGCTCCCCAAAACAGTTACAATAGAAATATCAAAGATCCCTGATCAGAGATCACCATAACAGATATAATAATAACAAAAAAAAAGTCTGAAATACTGCAACAATTACTAAAATGTGACACAGAGATACAAAGTAAACACATGCTGTTGGAAAAATGGCACCAACAGAGTTGCTTGACTTGCCTGATACAGGGTTGCCACAAACCTTCATTTTGTAAAAACAGTATCTGTGGATGCAATAAAGCAACACACAATAAAACAAGGTATGCCTATAATTCCTAATGGTGGAACATTAGTAGCATTCCCTTTAATGCAAGAAACAAGAATGCCCATTATCACTGCTTTTCCTTGGTATTACACAGTGGTCTCTACCAATGTAGTTCTGTAAGAAAGAAATACAAGGACTAGAAACAAAGAAAAAAACCTGACATTATTCTCAGATGATATGACGGTCTAAAAAGAAAACTCAAAATAATCTAGAGATACTGCTAGAAATATTAAAATATAAAAGTTTAGTAAGGTGACTATGGCAGATCAACAAGAAACAAACAAAACATCTAACAAAGATATACAAGACACAGATGCAGAAAATTGTAAGACTATTTTCAAAGACATTAATGACAATGTAAGTGGAAATATTTCACATTCATCTATAACAAAGCACAAACATGTAATAGTATGATTCTCTCCAGACTGATTTATAAATCTAATGCAATTCTAATAAAAATCCCAACAGGATGTTTTAAGGAATTTGGGAAGATGATTCTAAAATTTATATTGATGAGTAAGTCCAAGAATACCCAAGACACTGCTGAATAATAAAAAATAGGAGAATATGCCCTACACCAAATATCAATACTTACAGTTACAATGCTTGGATGGATTGTGGAATGGATGTAAGGACAGGCAAGAGACCAGTGTAAAGAATAAAAGATGAGAAAGTGATCTAGGCAAACATGACATATGACAACAGTAGCATGGCAGATCCATGGGGGAAAGTAGGGCTATTCCAAAAATAAGAGCTGGAAAAACCTTTAGCATATGTGAACAGGCCTAAATGTGAAAATTAAATCTTAAAAGTGTTTAGAATAAATCAGAGGAGACTATTATGAACTCAAGCAGCAAACTATTTTTTTAACAAATCATTTTATAAAGTCCTAATCTTTTTAAAAAATTAATAAACTGAAATATATTAAAAGTAAATGTTTATGTTAATTAAAATTCCATAAAGAAAGAAAAAAGATAAGCTACAAATTGAGAGTAGTTATTATGAAAAAGACCAAAGGATTAGTATCCAGAATAAAGAACTCTTCAAAGGCACAATGAAATGCCATTTTACACCTACTAGATTGAAAACAATTAAGAAGCCCAATTGTATCAGTGTTGGTAAGGGTAGGAAATAAGCATTATTATACGCTGCTAATGTGAATGTAATTCATCCATCTATCTTTGTAACAACTGTGTAACAACAAACTACCTTTATCATCATCCTGTGAAGCTGAACAATTTTATGACTCAACACCAAGAAATATGTACAAAAATGTTCATAGCATCACTGAAATAAGGAAGGAAAGGACAGAAAGTGGGCAGTAGAAAGGGGGACAGAAGGAGGGAAGAAAGAGTGGGAGGGAGAGAGAGAAGAAAAAGGAAGATAGGAACCAACCAACAATCGAGCAACACAAGAATAGATAGATAATGGCCGAGCTCAGTGGTTCACATCTGTAATCCCAGCACTTTGGGAGGTTAAGGCAGGTGGATCACGAGGTCAAGAGATGGAGACCATACTAGCCAACACAGTGAAACCCGTCTCTACTAAAAATACAAAAATTAGCTGGGTGTGGTGGTGAGTGCCTGTAGACCCAGACACTTGGGAGGCTGAAGCAGGAGAATCACTTGAACGTGGGAGGCAGAGGTTGCAGTGAGCCAAGATTGCGCTGCACTCTAGCCTGGTGAGAGAGTCAGACTGTCTCCAAAAAAATAAAAAAAACGGTATATTTCTAAAAAGAAATGATCTTACATTACAATTACAATGAGAGCTCCAGAGCTATACACATCAAAACCAGAATGAATCATAAAAATATAATATTCAGAGAAATAGGTGAGCCACAGAAAACTACATATATTTAAAGCTCAAAAATAAGCAAGGTTATACAGTATATTATTTAGAGAAATATACATATATAATAAACCTTTTTTAAATCAAAAGAATGATAAATATGTAATTCAAGATAGTGGTTAACTGGAGGGAGGAGGCAAGAAACAGGATACAGAAAGGAGCATCAAGGTAGTTTCAAAAATAATGGTAATGTTCTGGTTTTTAAGTTGAGAGGGGCCCTTACAGAGGCTTATTTTAAATTATCCTCTATAATTTATATATGAGATACAAATATTGCAGATATCAAATATTATAAAATGTAAAGATCCTCTAATTTTTTAGAATATTAATATGAGTTTCAAAGACATAAAAATATGCTATTTAAATAGTAAAAACTCAGATAACAATAAAATTTGTATTTCTAAATAATTAAAACAGTAAAAATGTCTACCTTGATATTATTTACCTTTTTAAAAAACCTCTATGATAAGTTGGTTACCTACATATGATAAGACAATACCTTTTATATTCTTCCACATTAAGTATTTATTTTAAAAGTAAGTATGATTTGAAGACAAATGTTGAAACATATTTTAAGTTTACCATAATAATGTTCTCTAGATTAAAAAGTGGATAAATGGTTTTTCAAAATAATGAAGGATATTAATTTCTAAAAACATCCAACGAACTTTTTTAACTTTGTGAATTAGAAAAGAACACTATTACTGAATTTTTTGAGGAACATCTCAGTAAAGTGAGCTATGGAAACATAGTTTTTAGCACCAGATGTTTAAAATGGCTTAAACAAAATAATAAAAAGGCGTGAGCTATAAAAATTTACAGCTGAAATGCAATACATTTTCAATTTGTCCTCTACACTTTATTACAAACGTTTTTTAAAATTAGTCTCAATATATATACATAAGACATTCACATTTGCACACATTACAGAAAGTCCTTACTTTTTCAATCTAAAATACGCTGATGCTCTATTTGTTGGCAACACGGGATTATATGGATCGGCATCCATGCCTTTTGTGTAGCAGTCAATTGCTTCATCATATTTTCCTTGTTTGAAGTATTTATTGCCCTGAAGAAATGAAAATTAAATAAGATGATCTTTTTTACAAATGCTAAATTCACTACAGTTGACCCTTGAACAACTCAGGTTTGAAGAGCACGGGTTCACTTAAATGTGGATTTTTTCAGTAAGTCCACACCAAGCGTGCCTGCCTCCCTTTCCGCCTTCTCCACCTTTTTCTGCTTCTGCCACCCCTGAGAGAGGAAGACCATTTCTTCCTCTTCCTCCTTCTCAGCCTACTCAATGTGAAGATGACAAGGATGAAGCCTTTTATGATCCCCTTCTACTTAGTAAAATATGTTTATATAAATACACATTCTCTTCCTTAAAATGTTCTTAATAACATTTTCTTTTCTCTAGCTTACTTTTTTGTAAGAATACAGTAAATAATACATATAACACATAAAATCTGTGTTAATCAACTATTTGTGTTATCCATACTGCTTCCAGTCAACAGTAAGCTATTAGTAGTTAAGTTTTGGGGGAGTCAAGAATTACACACAGATTTTTTACTGCATGAGGTACTGACCCCACACTATTCAAGGATCAACTGTATATGATCATTGTATGGGCACAATCCAAGAGCCCAGGCAGAAAAATGAGTAAAATACCTAGCGTTATACTCCTTATTGACAATGCCAACCTACAGAAATGTAACCAAAAAAAAAAGCATCAAGAATTTAATCTGAAAAGTGTTCCACCTTTGTGAATATAGCTGGTTTTATAACAACGAACCATCCCTCACGGAGATACTGAACATTCCAAAAAGTAGCCAAAGATAGCCTTTGATATGCAGGAGTGGAATATAATATTTAGGCCAAGAATCACACACTAATTTCAAGTTACTTCAATCTACTACTAAAAACACTGGACAACTCCAAGTACAGTCCAAGCATTTACATAAAATAGTTCATTTACTACTCATAAGAACCCGTTGAGGTTGGTAATTATATCATTTTACAGATGAGAAAACTGAAGTTCAGAAGTTTAAAAAGAGATTTGAACACAAGTAATCTGGCTCGAAAGCATGTACTCCTAACCACTATGTTCCACTGCTTCCAGAGAGGAATGTAGCCAACAACATAAAGTTTAAACACATACTAAACTATGTTCAAGAAACTTTAGAATCCATAGGATTTTCTACAGCTCCTGCTTACCTGAAAAAAAAAAAAAAAAAACCTAACTAATCAATACCTTTTCTTTTAAAATAAGAGCCTTTTGAGAATCTACATGAATCCCATCTTCTTCCGACTCTGATTCTTGAGACAGAGAATCATGGGTATTATCATCTTTGTCAAGCTCATCAAGGATACTGTCCTAAAATCAAAAGAAGAAAAAGAGTGCTTATAATTATATGATCATTAGGGGGAAAAAAAGACATGCTAAAAAAAATACACTCAAAAGAACGTAAATTGTTACAATCTAAGGACCTACAGGCTTACAAAGCAACCCAAATCTCTCGTTGTTAAGATTATATCCAGAGAAAGAGATGCCTTTGTTTAGAAAACCAAGATCCAAACCAACAATCTGACTTTGAACTCATAAAGCTAAGTCAATAGACTATACCAATCACCCCTAAATCACAAACTATTAGCAGTTAGGTATTATGGCTTACAGAAAATTTGCAAATAGCCCTAAACTAGTATCATTAGCACCCAGTAGCAGAGAAAGTTTTCTTTAAAAAACATTATTCTTCCTTATTTTAAAACAAAAAAAACTGCTGCTTTAAAACTGCTATTTAAAAAAAAAAAAAAAAAAAAAAAAAAAAAAAAAAAAGCACATTAGCTCCTAAACTTCACAATAACCTATGAGGAAGGTATGATTACCTTCATTTGATTTTTCCTTCAATTTTTCACTTGAGGGAACTGAAATGCATAAGTTAGTTAATTCATTCAAGGTCACTCAACTAGTAAGTGGCCAAGTCTACTTCCTCCAAGAGCTCTCAATTGTTATGTTACACCATCTCTCAGTATATTCCAAAATATAGCTGCCTCTACCAAAGGAAAAATACAATATGCTAGTCCCACGATTCTCAATCTCTTTTGACTCACCCTACTTTCGTGATAATAAATAATTTCATAGACCCCCACCGGAATTTTTCTCTCATTTTTCATGTGATAAAACAATGATTTTTAGTAAGATTTTTATTTTATTTTATTTTATTTGTGAGACAGTATCTGTCTCTGTTGCCTAGGCTGGAGTGCAGCAGTGTGATCTCAGCTCACTGCAATCTCCATCTCCCAGGCTAAAGCCCTCCTCCCACTTCAGTCTCCCAAGTAGCTGGGACTATAGGCACGCACCACCATGCCCAGCTAATTTATTTTATTTTATTTATCTATCTATCTATTTATTTATTTATTTTGAGACAGAGTCTCACTTCGTCACCAGGCACCAGGCTGGAGTGCAGTGTTGTGATCTTGGCTCACTGCCTCCCAGGTTCAAGCAATTCTCCTGCCTCAGCCTCCCGAGTATTTTTTTTACTTTTTGTAGAGAAGGGCTTTTGCCATGTTGCCCAGGCTGGTCTGGATCCTGAGCCCAAGCAATCTGCCCACCTGAGTCTCCCAAAGTGCTGGGATTACAGGCATGAGCCACCGCGACCAGCATTAGAGTTCATTAAAGCACATTTAAACACAAACTTTAATCATTATGTAAACAAAATCCTTTTTGCATTCAAACACTATTTTAGTTATTTATGTAAAAAAATGCTTACAAAAACAAAAAAATTATGCATAGTTTCATTAAATGAACATTGAAACATGGACTGAAATTTAGCTATGTATTTTAGCATGAAGATTCTAGAAATACCACCAGCCTACCAACATTGTAGTCAGGATTATCCAACCCTGCTATGCTGACATGTATAGAAAACTAATAGTAGCAGGGCACTAAGCCAGCTGCTTGGATCTGAACTAGAATGAAATGGAAATTAAACAACTATATCTTGTATGGACACACTAAAATGACAATTGCAAGCTATGCAGTACAGTCATGATGGCATTATTTACCCACAGCAGGAGCTAAATCAATATCTGTGTAGAAAAGAAATCATCTGAGATGATGCCTTTCAGGAAAGGGCATTATAAGACGACACCAACTGATGAAAAGGAACAGGCTGTGTAACAAGAAGTCACACAAAAAAATGAAGACAGGCTACACGACACTTGGGAATAAATTCTATTTTCAGAAAGTATCATTTCCAACAGTGATAAATTCAAGACCCAAAATTTTACTTCTCTTATACTGGGACAATCCTGAAGCAGATGGCAAACTAAATAAAAGTCCTAGTTCTCTCTTAATTAGCCTTAGTTTTATTTAGAAAAATACCACACAGGCCGGGTGTGGTGGCTCACGCCTATAATCCTAGCACTTTGGGAGGCCGAGGCGGGTGGATCACGAGATCAAGAGATTGAGACCATCCTGGTCAACATGGTGAAACCTCATCTCTACTAAAAATATAAAAATTAGCTGGGCATGGTGGCACGCACCTGTAGTCCCAGCTATTTGGGAGGCTGAGGCAGAATTGCTTGAACCCAGGAGGCGGAGGTTGCGGTGAGCTGAGATTGCACCACTGCACTCCAGCCTGGGTAACAAGAGCGAAACTCTGTCTCAAAAAAAAAAAAAAAAAAAAGAAAGAAAAATACCACACAAATAATTTGGGACTATGTTTGGCAGTATTTTCTAAAGCTAAATGTATTTATAAACTATGACCCAGCAAATCCCCTCTAGGGTGCTTATGTCCATCAAAAGACAAGCACAAGAATGTTCACAGCAGGTTTATTCATCATAGCCCCAAACCGCCAACACCACAAAGGTATATCAATAAGAGAAGGGACACACAAATAGAGATATCCACACAATAGAATTCTGGTCAGCAATGAAAAAGAACTGCTGCTACTCACAATATGGATCTCAGATAATGACAGCAAAAGAAGCCAAACTTAAAGAATGTATACTGCATAATCCATTTATGTGAAATTCCAAACTGACCTACAGTATGAGAGGTCAGAACAGTGGCTACTTTTGAGAAGTTATCTACTGAAAGGAAGGCCTCTGTGAGGCTGGAAATGTTTTTGCTTTTTTTTTTTTAAGAGTCTCCCTCTGTCTCCCAGGCTGGAGTGCAATGGTGTGATCTCGGCTCACTGCAACCTCCGCCACCCGGGTTCAAGCCATTCTCGTGCCTCAGCCTCTTGGAATGTTCTATATCTTGATCCAAACAGTGGCTTCACAGGTGTAAAAATTCAGGAGGATGCACACTTAAGATTTTTGTACGTTATGCACATTATACCTCAGTAAAAATGTTAAACAGAAAAATACAAAGAACATAATAAACAGAGAAATTAGACAGTGGTTACTTCTGGAGTAGAGGGGAGAAAAGAACATGGGATCAGAAAGGAACATACCAGTAAGCTTCAATGGCATTGGAAAGATTCTCTTTAAGTTAGATGGTAGGCTCAAGTATTCACTGTATTACTATGCTTTAGAACATATATCTCCACATATTCTTTGGTATTAATCAAATATTACATAACAAACATTTTTTAAAAACTAAAAAGGAATATACATTCCAAATTTGGTTATCACATCTCCCAACACACATACCCCTAACCAAATCAATCCTCAAAGTAGATCAGAGTGCAGAATAAGGCTGGCCAACAGGTTCTCTTTCACAGGCTGACATGACAGTGGCTGCTTAAAACATTGATAGAGGGTTGTAAGGCAGAGCACCGGTGGTGATTCTCCAAGTATGTTGTGTATCATATGTGGGAGATGGGAGGATACACATCTGCTATCCCAGTCTAGAAGTGTGAAGAAGCCCAACTCCCTGGGATCAAGATGGGCCTACGTTTACTGTCACACAGCCCCAGTCCCAAGACTAGACACAAAGGCATTCTCTTTTAGCAGAATTCTACAGGTCCTTCAGTCTGCAACAAAGACTTCTGATCTGTACATTCTTTTCTGGGAGTATCTTAGAATTATGGCTGTTTAGGGGTTAGAGAAGATGGGCAAGAGGGGAGCGGTATGACTATAAAGGAATGGCACAAAGGGAATCTTTGTGGTGGCGCCATATATCTGTACCTTAATTGTAGTTGGGTTATCCAAACCTACGGGTGGGATGAAATACGTAGAACAATACACACACTGTACTAATGTCAATTTCCTAGTTTTGATACTATGTACTACAGCTAAGAAAGATGTAACCACCAGAGGAAACTGCATGAGGAGTACACCGGATAAATACATAATAATGAGTAAATAAATAATAATGTTTGCAAAAAGAAAAGAAAAAAGAACAAAATCCTGGCTGTTTTAGCTACCATTCCCTGAAAGAAGACTGCAGAAAAAAAAAATTATCTCATTAACTAAAGAGCTATGTAATTAAATGTTTATTCCACATAAAACAGTGTCTAAGAGAAAGACACAGGCCACAACTCTACATTATTTTTCAATTAGCCCATGACTATCAGCTAACTCCCAGAAAATTTTACTCAAATATTAAGAAGCAAATGACTAGATTAACTCACCACATCAAGTTTTGCCCATGCCTCATAATCATAAGATTTTATCCTATTTTTTGTGTTTTCCTCTTTGGTTTTTTTGGAAGACTCTTTAGCTTTGCCTTTCTTCTTTTTCCTAAAATTGCCATTTCGAATAGGAGGTAAATTCTAAGGCGGGAAAAAGAAAAACACAAAGTTGTGAGTATTCTGCTCTATTACTCTTTACATAACTAGATATGTTTAAAATTCTCACTATATTTTCTTGTAAGAATTTTTCAATTTAATTTTAAAGTGTTTTACCATCTTCACTCATAATAATTATGCTTGAAAAGTTTAATTCATACTTTGATGAATGTTGAACACTTCAATCACAAGAAAAAAGTGTTACCTAGAAATTCTAATTATACCTTTAATTTGCAATCATAAATTCAAACTTCAAAAACAACCTGTCTTCAGCCTTAGTACGATGAACCAGCAGCAATGCATAGGCAAACTAAACTGCCTCCATATTATGTACAGCATGAAAATCCAGCCATACTTAAATGCAGTGTCTTAAGAAAAACTTTTGGTTGAACCTAGGTACTAACTGCATTTTTATGCCAATATGGTATGTTAATATATCACGAAATATATAACTACACATATTATTTATATATACACACACACCTCTATATATTTTATGATGCTAGTCATTTACCTCTAAGTATTATCGCATGATCATCCTTTTGGTAACTATTCACTAAGCCTTAAAGTATGGTAATATATTTAATTATTACAAAGACTTTTTGAAAAGCAGAATTTCTAAAAACACTGAGAGTGAAACAAACCACTTCAATTTCAGAATTTTCAGAAAACATTTTAATAAGTTATGCCTTATTTTTAAAAAAACTCATTTTGGTGGATGTTTAATTAGGAATTCTTAATTTACCTCTTCAGGAACACCATTCTGTCTCCTTAGTTCCATATCCTTTTGTTTAATGTCTTTTTCCCAGTTTTCCAAATCCCTCATAAAGTCTTGTAATTCTTCCGCATTTTGTTTCACTTGTAGTTGTAATTCAACTGCTTTATTTGCTGAAGTCATTATGGCCTGCAGGGTTTTGAACAACCAACTTCTGATAAGAATAGGCCTATTTAGTTTATTTTTCTGAAAGCTAACTATTTTTTTTACCCCTTCATAAGTGGCCAAGAAAAATGGACAGAAGAGAGCCAAGTGATGCTAAATAAAGAAAAATCAATATAATATTTTAAAAATAAATCAGCTGCTGAATAAACAAATATATAGACAAGTTTGAGCATCCTTGAAAGGCAACAATAAAGAATGGGAATGTGGAGAAAAATCACTGAAATTATCAAGTACCCTATGGTAGCACACAGGCTGCTCATCATTGGAGTTGAGCAATTACCTCCTTTATTTCTTTTTCTTCCAACATTTAATTCTACTATGTGAAAGACCCTAAATCAAGATTTAGGGATGCAAAAACAAGTAAGACAAGGTCCCCTGTCTAGTGGAGAAGAAAAAAATATATAAAGTACTAGTAACAAAATAAATATGTTGGGCAGGGTTTCTCAAGCTTGGGACTACTGACATTTTGAGCCAAAAAAACTGTTTTAAGAGTGCTGTCCTGTGCATTGTAGGATGGTTGCCAACATCTCTGTCCTCTACCAGCTAGATGCCAGGATTATCCCTTTCCCTCATGGATTGTGACAATGAAGAAATTACCAGACACTGCCAAATGTTCCCTGAGAGGTAAAATAACCCCCGGCTGAGAACCCTGTGCAAGGTACATACAGATGCTATGGAACTAACCACAAAGGAGAGGCAACAATCAGATGGTAGGGTGGTAGAATCAAGGAAGGCATCCCCAGAGGTGTTGGAACTTTAGCTGGGTTTCAAAGGGGCCTGCCAAGTGACTAACAGAGAGGAGTGGGCAGGCAGAGTAAGGGACTATGAGGGAGAATTAAGGAAGAGAAGATTGAAGAGATGGACAAGGGACAGCCTTGAAATGGCAGGTCTAACCTATATTCGGAAAGTTATGTGAAAATATCAAGGTAGTAAAATAAAAAGAACTTGATGACTGACTAGACTGAGGTGCTGGAGAACAGAGAAAAATTCAAACAGTGGCCTAAATTTCTGGCTTGGGAGCCTGGTAAGATTACTGATGGCATTTTGAGTCAAGAAATACAATGTTAAAAGGAAAAGAGGTGTCAAAGTTGGAGGGCAAATGGAAAGTCAAATTATTTGTTTGGGATATGCTGAATTTGAGTGCTAATGGGGTGAGGAGATATTCAGTAGGTAGCTATACAGAACTATAGATAAATTCAGGTATCACCAGCATAAAGGTGGAAGCTAGAATCAAGGATGTGGTCGTGTTTAACCATTGTGACAACTCGGGGATGGGGTAAACCTGGAGTACACTAAATGGAGGAAGAGATGCCAAGGAAGGAAAAAGTAGGCAGTAGCCCTAGACAGCTGGGAGGAAAACCTAGAGTGTACTGTTACAGATGACAAAAAAAAAAGAGCTCAAGAAAGTGAAAGCGGTTAGCAGTGCCAAATGCCATGGAGAATACATAGAGGTAAAGAAAGTGTATTATAAAGTGTATTATAAGAAGGCTATTCAGTTTTCTTGTTTTCTTTTTTTTCTTTTTTTTTAGACAGTCTCACTCAGCCTCCCGAGTGGCTGGGATTACAAGTGCGGGCCAACACACCTGGCTAATTTATTTATTTTAGTAGAGAGCGGCGGCGGGGGGGGGGGTCTCACCATGTTGCCTAAGCTGATCTCGAACTCCTGACCTCAAGTGGTTCGCCCACCTCCGCCTCCCAAAGTGCTGGGATTACAGGCCTGAGACACCGCGCCTGGCCTTGATTCAGAGTTCCAATGGGATTTTTTTTTTAAGGGTGGGAGGCCAAGGGCAGTGGCTCATGCCTCTAATCCCAGCATTTTGGGAGGCAGGGGTTGGCAGGCAGGGGGAAGAGCTTGGGCTCAGGAGTTCAACACCAGCCTGGCCAACACTCCAAGATCCCCGTCTCTACTAAAAATATGAAAATTAGCCAGCCTTGGTGGCAGATGCCTGTAGTCCCAGCTACTCCGGAGGCTGAGGTGGGAGGATCCGCAGATAGAGGCTACAGTTGGCGATGATCGTACCACTGCACTTCAGTCTGGGACAAAAAAAAAAAGGAGGGAGGGATGAAATGAGTTAAGTAAATGAGATTATATATAGATTAGAGTAAATTTGCCTTTGATAATGTAAGACTTGTTCTTGAGCACAGTCTGTGGAAAGAGGAAGAAAGTGAAAGATACAGGAAAAAGGATGAGTGATAGGCCAAAATCTCCAAAAAGGTGGTAGAAGATTCAAAGCTTGAGGGCAGGCGGAGGGAAGTAAGGTGGGAGAGGGAGAGACGGAATTAGAAAAAGCACTTGTTTAGGACAGTGAAAATTACCTCGCTAAGAAGGGACAGTTGCAGATGGAGATAGGTCTTCTGACCAGTAGCCCCAACAATTAAATTAGGTTTAAGCTTTTTTCAGGCAGTGTCCATGTTTGATCATATATGTACATCTCACTCAAAAACAAAACTACACAACGCTTTGTTGGGGACTCAAATATATGAATAAAAGCGCAACGAGTCAGTGAGAAGCTGACGGGGGTTAGGTGCTTCTCCACGTCACCCATCACCGCTGCTGCTCGAGCAGGCCCAAAAACTGCCAGGGACCCTGCGATGGGGCAAGGGTGCGAGCCAGCAACCAGAAACTTCCAGCGCTTGGGATACCACTTTCACACCCGCTGTCCCGAAGAACACCACACACCCACGCCGCGAGGGGGCGGGCCCCAAGGCGGACTTTGCGGGAGTGCGGCTCTGCCATCTAGAGCACTGCAAATCACCCAATACCCCAGGTAGCAAGGTGGAGGGTCCGCCCGCACAGCAGAGCGCGTAGGCCCAGGAAGCCGGGGCGAGCCCCTCCTGGGAACGCGCGCCTCGGGACGCCGCTACCCTGGACACCGACGCGCCGCCCCAACGCGCGCCTCCGCCGCCTGCCCCAGCCCACTCCGCCTCACCGGTACCCATAACCGCTACCCCTCCTCCCACCGGCCACACCAATGATCTCCTCCGCTGCTCCGGCCGGCGAGAACCGCAACGCCAGCTCACCTGACCAGATCCTCACCCTCCGAACTGACGCCGTCAGCCCCGCAGAGACTCACGCCGAACCCCGCCTCCTGCGCTTGCCCACAAGCCCCCGCGGCCTCGCCCCGCCCCCTGGGGCCTTGGGTTGAGCGCGCGCAGGAAGTCAGATTCGTGACTTCCTTCTCAGAATGGAAACAGCTTGGTGGCTTGAGGGGTACGTAAAAGCAGTATCTGAGCCTTCCGCCTCCTTCCATTATGACTAAACTTAATAGGAGATAGCCCAAAAACTGCAGGGTCATCCTGATTTTCTGATCTCCAAAACAATAAAACCTTTAATATGTCCTTGGACTCCCTTTAAACAGTTTAACCCCTAATATTTACCTTGCTAATGTCTAACGATTTGTCTGACCTTTGTGAATGTGATAGCCATGTGAGAAAGTTACTGTTCTTCCACCATTAACAATCAACTGTCAACTGGTAATCCTGGTAATTTTAGGGGATTTTTTTTTTCTCTTAAGTACTGGTATTTGGCAAACTAGTCCTTCAGTCTAACTCCCTTGCACTTTTTGCAAGTAAACTCCTTTTCTAAGTGAATCTCTTTCTGAGTCTGTCTTTGACATGCGCCAATGTTACAGTCTGTCTTTAGATATGCTCTAGCTTACAGAGAGAAGAAAAATGAAACTTTTAACACTTTTTGCTTCTGCTTCCCTTGTGAGGGAGTCTTCATTCATTGCAATGACAACTCTAAAACGAAAGCAAAACCAAAATAATTCTAGAAGTCCACAAAAGCAAACACAAACAAGTGAAACTTTCCATTTAAGACAGGACTGTGACCTCAAATATTATCTTCAAAATCCAGATCGGTGGTTCTCAGGCTTGACTGAACTTTGGAATCACTTAGAGAGTATATACATATACGTGTGTGTGTATGCATGTATATATACATACTGATTTCTGTGTCCATCCCAGAGATTTTGATGTAACTAGTCTCAAGTGAAGCCTATCAGAATTTTTAAAAGCATAGGATACAGTCATGCATTTAAAGCTTGAAGCCACTAACCAGGTGCTGATCAATGAAGAACTAGGCTGGGGTCATATCATTAACTCATCTTTTCCATTGTTTAATTATTGGTATCTTTGTATTTTAAAATCTTAGTAGTCAAATCATTATGTGTACATTAAAATATTTACTAATGAAATTATTTTTTGGTTGTCTTAGGGATATAGATTATTAACTTTTAAGAATATTTTTGTTTTTTAAAAATTATTTTAAAACATATATTGATTTGTTGATGTTTTTAACAAAAGCAACCACATTTGTTTTATTAATTCTGGCAGAGTTGATTGAGATGAGCAATAAGGGGGCTAGCTGGCTGCTCTAGTAAAACCTCATAGACCCTTAGGTGAACCCTCTCTCTCTCTTTTTCTCTCTCAGGCCACATAATAATCAGAAGTAGCTTAGTGAATATAGAGTCAAGCTGAGAAAAGTTAATGAAATGGTTTTGATAGTCATCATCACCTAATTCTGAGGCTCCTGCTGCCCCACAAAAACATATGCCTCCAATGGTAGCCTTCTTTCCTGTGAGCTCAGACCTAGGCCACCTTAAGTTCTTTTCTAGATTCCATACAGACCTCCCCACTTCTGTTGGCAGTTATCTTCAAATGGATTTCAACAGAATGTCTAAATCATGCCTTTTTTTAATGTCTCTTTTGTTCATTTATTTACTCCTCAATTGAACTTATTATTAATCTCTGAATAGTTATTTTCAAAGAGACAAACCTCTTTATGTGTTTTATATGTTGAAATTGTAATGGTCAGTAGAAATAAACAGGAGTGTTTATTATTGCAATTAAAATGCTGAAATTAATGATTGTAAATGCTATTAATTTTAATATCCAAAACAATTATGAGATCTTTCAAATAGTTAAAGAATCTGACAGTTAATGTAAATCTTAGGAAAGGAACTATTAGCTAAGTAACTTTGGGAAGAAAAGTTATGAACCTTGGGACTTCCTGTTATAGAGATACTATGTTAAGTTTGGTTGCATGTGACAGAAAGCCCAAAATAAGAGTGGCTTAAACATGAAAAAAGATTATTTCTCTTTCATATAAGACTGACTATAAGCAATCCAGGACTAGTGTGACAGTTCTAGTGTGAGACCCGGGCTCCTTCTTCCTGGCTGCTCTGTCATCTTCAGCACATGGCTTTCATTCATGGTTCCAGCTGGCTGCTCAAGCTCCCATGATCTTGTCCGAAATCCAGTCAGCAGAAAGGGGCAAGAGTGGGAATAACAGTACCCCCTGCCCATTAAGAATACTTCCTTTGCATGCCATTGGTAAGGATTTAGACACACGTCGACTTCCAGTTGCGAGGGAGATCAAGAGTCTATACTCTTGACAGTCATTTGCATACCTAAAAACTGAGAGTTCAATGAATAAGGAAGAAGAGGAGAGCAGATACAGAGGGGTAACCAGCAGCACAACCTATGTCAAGGGTCTTAACAAGTATTCTTTAAAAAATAATGAATTAATAAGTGAGTAGATACTACTAGAAATCCAGGCTTACTACAACATGAGGAAAAGGGTTGAATTTTGCAATCCTGATTCTGCTACTGACTAAGAATGTAGCTTAATCTAAGCCTCAGTTGTCTAGGTAAAATAAAAGTGGTAAAGAGCAAAATACCCACCAGAGTGAGAAAATGAATGTAAAAGGACTACTTAGCATAGCTTGGGACATGGTAACAGCCTAACAAATATTAGTTTTTACCCTGCTCTCCTGCAAAGCTAAGGCCCAGATCCTGGAATACAGTACTCTCTCCTGCATTTCTGTCTTTCTGCCTTCTACTGGACTACCTGGAAGACTTCTGAAGAGGCCTATGAAAAGCACAAGTACTGGGGACCAATAGATGAAGGTTAAGGCTGATAGCAGGGATAGTAAATTGCCTCTCCTGGTATAAAATTAAATCTGTATGATAAATGAGACAAGGATTACTATAAGAAAGACCAGCATGTTATTTTACATTCCTTATCTCACAACAATGGTAATATCATCCCCATTTGACTGGTGAGGAAATGATCTGAATAATTAAGAAATTTGCTCATATGGCCAGTAAGCAACAAAGCCTGGCTAGTTACCTGGGCAACATAACTTCAGAGCCTGTACCTGTTAGCCCTGTGCTCTACTGACTCCCTGTCTTGCCTATTGACCATGAACATCCCTGGGAAAGGACAAGACAAGGCCCTTTTTCATCTATCTAGAGTCTGTAACTTGCCCGAGGTATCCCTTCATACCTGACCTTTTTCTAACATTGTGGCTTGAGTAATCTGTTTACAGATAAGAAGTCTTTTTCTGTATCTCTTTAGCATCTCCTCTTCCCCCAATGTGGTCAACCTCTGCAACCACAGAAGCTACATCCAGAAATGTCCTTATACTCCTATGTATATGGTCAAGGGGACTGGTTATTGAGGATGGGAACCACCAGTCTTCATTTACCCCCTTCCTCATTACCTACATGCAGTGCTCCTTCCACTTCTCATATTACAGAATTCTCTTCCCTTCTTGGCTAGAGACTTACTGAATCAACAGGGACTTTACCCAGATACTGCATTCTCCAAGCCATTCTGAAAAGACTCTAGAGCAGAAGTATCACTCCTAGCCCTGCTCCAGGGAAAAGGCAAGCAGACAGACAGTGGAGGGAGGCCATTTACAAAGAAGATACTCATTTCAAGTTTTCTTCAATGACTTTAATTGGAAATTTGACCCTTCTAAACCATAGTTCACACCCAGTTCTGTGGTACAGCATTTAGTTCTCGATGGGGTTGGGAAAGAAATGCATAATTGAGGTCAAAATAGAGAGCCCCAGTCTCTCTGGTCTCCTAGAGTTATTCAAATCATAGCTGCTGGATAAGCCTTAAAATAATAATTATTATTATTACTTTTTTTGAGATGGAGTCTCACTCTGTCACCCAGGCTAGAGTGCAGTGGCACGATCTCTGCTCACTGCAACCTCCACTTCCCAGGTTCAAGTGATTCTTCTGCCTCAGCCCCCTGAGTAGCTGGGATTACAGGCACGTGCCACCATGCCCAGCTAATTTTTGTATTTTTAGTAGAGACGGAGTTTCACCATATTGGCCAGGCTTGGTCTCAAACTCCTGACCTTGTGATTCGCCCACCTCGGCCTCCCAAAGTGCTGGGATTACAGGCATGAGCCACTGCACCTGGCCTAAAATAATTATGTCAATTACACCAACCTACAGGTTACTTCTTCTGTTGCTGAATCTTCCTCCTATGAGGTTATCTATTTCAAAAAAAAAAAAAACTATTTGGAATCAAAATACAAGTCTGTGGTCGCACTAAACATACACAAGTGGGAAACTTCTTGATGCAGATACTGAACTGGACATAAAAACACTCAGGCCTAAAGAAGACCACCCCACCCCCAGCCCACTCACTGTACCAACATATTACCCTTCTCCATCCAGCATTGGAATTCTCCCAGACTCTGTTCTGAGAGGATCTAACTCTGGAAAAAAAACAAAGGCCCTTGCTTGATTACTGTGGCCTTACTTCCTTAAGGACCCCAACACAGGGCTGAGTTGTCGTTTACGGAGCTGTGTATAATAACACCCATTATAGCTTGAATTTCTATCAGCCGTTCTTCCTAAGAACAATTGAAAACACCTTCACAGTAAAAATATCATCAGGGTTTGCCCTCTCACCAACCACAAAAAGAGGAAAGTGGACAGACCCCTTCCCGTTACATTAAAGGGAAGCATGAGGCCTGGTGAGGTCGAAGGACTTGTTCCTAGTTTCCCCATACATCAGGGTAAAGAGCTATGGAGGGTTCCTACCTTCTCTGCCTGGACTCTATTTCTTAGTCTACTCTGCCAAAATTCTGGAGGACAAAGATTTGACTGTTTCTCCACATTTTCCTAATTTGTACATTTTCTCTCTTTCCCATGTGGGCACTTTGGGATTTAGGAATGCTTCTCATTGCTTTGAGATGTGGGGATCCCTCCTAGTCTTCTCCCTCTTCTCTCTAGTCCAAAGAAGATAGCACTTTAGTCTTGCAAGAGCCCTCATGCCCCTTTCTGGCTCAAGGTTCTATTAGGTGGAAGACACTATGTAGGCTGTGGCGATGTACTTCTTGCCATTCCCGTAGGTGGAATTGTTCCAGGTGTAGGTCCGGATGGCCAAGGGATATCCTCCCAGTCTTAGCTGGCACCTGCGGGGAAAGATCCTGAAATCAGAGGGGCTTACCACTTTACCGTGCCTCTCCCTGGGCTGTAAGAATCAAACCCAACCTAAGCAGAAGGGCTCCATCCTGCTTAAACAGCCTTAAAGACAGCTGGCACTGCTTTCTCCAGCAGCTGCCTCCAGCTCCCCATGTGCAGGGAGCCATTTCAAAATCTTTCTTTATTTCTTGTCTTAAAGAATGCTGTTCCTCATCTCTCCTAGAGTAATATTTCAAAATCTCAGATTCTAGAGGTGAAATCCTCGGAAATTAAATGTTTGCTTAGGGTTTCAGAAGTGGGAGAACTCAATGTGTTCAAATGTTAGAGAATATGAGGCCGAGTGGTTCCTAATGGTACTTTCTGGGCTCTAGGTTCCCCAAAGTAGCCTCAGGGGACAAAGAGGCTGAGAGCCCCAAGATAACTCCACTTCTGTTTCACTTGTTAAGGTCCTACAGAGGATTTCAGTTTGCGGGGATGAAAGGAGATAGTTTTGCTGCTAAGATGAAGTTTGGCAGCCACTGAACTAATTCAAAAGCTTCATTGTTCAAGCAAGAGAACTGAGGCCCAAAGCACAGATTTGTCCAAGCCCTCCCAGCCTCTTTGTGGCAGAGTCCAGGTCTCCCGACACTGGGCTATCTGACAACAGCCTGCGGCCCCAGACTCCTCCTTGGGCCTGGTTGGCCCCGTCCTTACACTTTGCCTGGCCTGGCGATGAAGCATAAGGAGTACAGTGCAAACTCAAACTCAGGGCTGCTGCCAATGAAAGCAGAGCCCACTTCTTTATAGTAGCCATCCCAATTGAACTGCATTGCCAGCACGTCGGGGTAAGAATCCCACTGTGGAGGGAAGGGCAGAAAATGGGGTATGGTGAGTGCCACACAGTGGGGTAAGACAGGTGCCCAATGGCAACAGTCAGACAGTATTTGGTAAGGGTCCATTAGGGGCCTGTGTGAACCTTCCAGAGAGACTGGATTCTTTAAATAGAGGAGACAGTCTGCCTTGCTAAGGTGTCTGAGCCCACCCGGACCCTCTGCCTGGAGCTGTCAGTGTACATCTACCAAGAAGGCCAAAGTCACTATCCATAGGATCCATCTCTGGGTATCAAGGATGTCACTGTTCCCTGTGGCCCTCACACATGGAAGAGAAGGATCGTTTACTGCCCCCAAATTATTTCCTGGTTCTGGGCAGCAAAGGTTTCTGTCTTATAAAGTGTATGAAGTTTAGCTCAGATTAGCCAGGCTGAAACTTTCAGCCACATTCTAAGGAAACTGAGGCAGTGGGTAATTGCATATCTTTCGTTCTTCCCTTTGAGAATCCTCCCCAGGCCCCAGCCTCCCACCCAGATATGGTACCTTCTGCGTCCTGTCCTCTGCAGTTCTAGAGCCTTCACTGTTTGGAAGGGAATTCCAGTGTCCTGGCTAAACTGGTTGTCCAGTAGGTAAGGACATCATAGTCACAATCCCCTGGGGCTGCCCCATGAGAATCAGGCTGAGATACAAGTCTGACTGTTTGAAACACAGAGTGAGAGCAGGACATCTGGGTGCTGTCAAGGCTTTTCCAGCCCATGTACTCACAGGCCCATCGAGGATGTGACTGTAATAGTCAACCAGGCCCTCCTTCTCCTGCAGATAGAAGCGGATCCAGTTATGGAAGCCAGTAACCTTGCCTTTTTTGACTTCACCTATAATGAAGAGTCCAAGGTGGATAATCGGGGCTCCTTCCCCACCCTGCCCTCCAATTCTCTTTCTCCATCCCATGCCAAGGCTTCCCGCTTCTCCAGTCTCTGACTTCTAGCTGTTCGGCCCCTCGCTCTGAGCCCCCGTAGTCTCTCACAGTCCTATCTGTCACATCAGGAAGGCCCCCCTTTTGGCTGAAGCCCTTGGGAGAATCCTTCCTTCTGGTGATCCTGACGGCCTCTCTCAGCCATTACTCCAGCAGCAAGCCAAGCTTTGTGGGAGTTTTATGGGAAGAACAGGAGAGAACAGACCATGGCCCTCTTGGGAAGCAGCTGGCCAGGCCCTGGAAGCAAAGGACTATTCAGAGAGGTAGGCTACCTTGCTCCCAGACACTTGTCTTGTCCTAGATGTAACCTCTTGGGAATCTCAGCATCTAGTCTTCTTTCCCAGTTAGGTACTCCAGAAATTTCTCAGAATGGCTCCTCGGACCCACCCCCTCCCCCGGCCATTTGGGCAGGGGAGTGCACGGGTCCCTCCCTGCCAGCTGGCTCAACTGCTGATTAATCCACACCCAGGGCTACCCTGCTCCTGAGCAAAGCCATTCCTCTTCATCCCTCCAATTCTTTATTTTCAAGAAAAGTGCTCCCACCTGAGAAGACGTGCTCAAAACCACTCGAGTCCCCTTCCTCTTTGCCTCTTGAATAGAGCCCAAACCACATGTTCTTCAAGTCATCGATGAATTCTTGTTCTGAGCCATAGCGGTCTGCAGAGAGGAACACAGGGCTTTGGAGAGGGGAGGCAGGGCTAGGTCCTGGGAGCGCTGAACAGAGACCTGAAGGGCTACCTGCTCCCACATGCCAAGAGACATGTGGGTTCAATCAACAAATGTGTTCAGTTGTTTATTCAACACGCATCTATGAGATGCCTATTTTATGCCAGGTCCAGATCTAAAGACTAAGGATTCAGCTGGGAATAGCACGGACACAGTCTCTATCTATATTACATTCCAGTGGAGGAGTCAAAACATAAACAAGTAAACAATAAGAAATACGATTTCAGATCAGTGCTATGAAGCAGAGTAGCCCGCAATGACTGGAGGGCTGGTGTAGGGGTGGGGGGTTTGTTGAAAGGAAGATCAGAAAGGCCTCTGTGAGAAGGTAGCACTGATCAGAGTGCTGAAGGATAAGGAACCAGCCACACAAAGATCTGGGGAGAAGATTCTTCTATGTAGAGGGAACTGCAAGAGCAAAGGCTCCAGGCAGACTTGAGTTTGCTGTTCAAAGAACTGAAAGAATGTCAATGAGGCAGGAAGGGAGAGTGGTGGCAGAGTGATAGGAGACGGGTTTGAGAAGCAGCCAGGAGTCAGATCCTCCAAGCCATGGCAAGAAGGTCAGATCTCAGGCAAATAGAAATAAAACAAAAAATATTTTAGACTTACTAATTGCTTTCTGTGTACCCATGGCCATTTAAAATCCTTTCAATATAACAGTGAATCCTCACATTGAGTCTTCACATAAGGTTGGTACTAATTATCCCCAACTTAAAAATGAGGAAACTGAGACAGACAAAGAGTATCAAACTCAAGATCACACAGTTAATGAAACGTAGAGACCGCGCTTGAGTCCACTAAGTCTGACTCCAGAGACCAATCTCTTTAACAACTTAACTTTAAAATCCTTCAGAGCCACTAAAGGATTTTAAGCAGGGGAACTGTAGATAGACAATCACCCTGGCTGTGGATGTAAAAAGGCAATGGGGTGGTATGAGTGGAGGCAGAGACACCAGTTTTTAGGCTCATGCTTTGGCCACGTAAGAAGTTGATGGGGCTTAGATGGTGGTGTTAACTCCAGAGGAGGAGGGAGAAGCAGCAGGTCCAGGACATTACATTGCTGATGGAGGAGATAGGGGTAGGGAACATCGAGGTAAAGAGAACAATTAAATCCAACTCCTAGCCTTTTGATCTGAGCAACTGGATGGGTTATGCTGTCATTTATGAGGCAGGGAAGACCCAGGGAGGAGCAGGTATAGAGAAAGAGATGGGAACCAAAAATTCTTTCTACTTTAAGTTCTGTGTGAATATCGGTTAGACAGCCAAGTGGAGATGTTGAAAAAGTCCTTGAGAAAGTTTAGGGCTGGAGATTTCAATGAGGGAACCGTCCAATATCACCTGTTTACTGCCTAGAATTTTGTATGGTGAATACAAAAGAGATACCAGACATATTCCTTCCTTTCAAGGACTTAAAACACATTTGGAAAACAAGACTAAATATACATGAAATAACAGAGAATGGTTTCACACACTGAATAGCTGCCCTTACTGAGCACTGACTGAGCGCCAGGCTTTCTACTGGGTGCTTTATAAGCAGTCATCCTCAAAAACCCCATTTCAAAGGGAAGCCCCAGAGAGGTCAAATAAATTCCCCAGGGTCGACTCACTAGCAAGTGGCAGAGCCAAGATTTAAACCAAGTCTCTCTGGCCCAAGGCTGTTGTGGACCACACTTCAAACTCTGCAGAGGTGCCGAAAGCCAGAGTTATCTGGGGCAGGTGCAGCCTTCACAAATGTGGTGGGATATGAGCTATTATAGAACTTTAAGGATAAGTGGCATTTGGACAAGGAGAGAGGTGAGGAGTGAGTGCGTAATGGGACAGCCTGGCCTTGGCGGCGTCAGAACCCTGAGTTCCAGCCCCAGCTCTACTTCCAACTCCTTTGTGGCCTCAGGTAAGTCCAGCCTGTCTGACCTCCATTTCTCTCATTTGAAAAGCCCTTGCTCAGTCTAGACCTCCAGGATTCTCTTGTGTATTTACTACAAAGAGAACACCAGGGGGCAGCACAGGATTGCAACTTCATGGAGTCACTCCTGTGTCACTGTCACTTTACCTAAAAACAGTGTCACCAACTCTTAAAGGAGGCAGCCCCTCAGAGCCAAGCTACTCTCAGGGGCAAAGAGGGAAGACCCGGGCAGAGCCACCCCTGAGACAAAATCCAGCTGCCTGGAGTTTGGAAAGAAATCTGCAGGATACTAACACAACCCCATGCCAAGAAGTCCTGCGACCAAAATATTTTTTGGTCTGACTCAAATCTATCTCTATCTGGAGGCTTTCCAACCAGAACTCTTCCTGGTAGGACTTCCTTCTCTGAACCTTTGTTGATTTTCTGATGCTGCTGTTTCCCCAGCCAAAAGGTGGACTCAGCCAACTCGATTCCTGGACTTTAGTGCAGGAGAAGGGAGTAAGTAGAGTCAGTGACTCTACCTATCTGAAATGTGGTGCTGACTTTGGGTGGCTGAGATGTGCCCTGGGTGGGGGTGGGATCTGAGGGGAGGCTAGTGCCCGGCAGAGAACCCTGAGACTGTAGCAGAGGGTGGGGCATGCATGAGGCAGCTAACATCAAGTCAAAGGTAGGGTGATTTCCAGGCCAGGCAGCCAGCCAGAGGATGTGTCAGCTTCTGATTGGGTTCCTAACCTTTCTTGGCTTCCCCTGGCCTTATCCCTGATTCCTCTCAGACGTATACCAACTTCCACAGAGTCCCCACTGCCTCCTCATCTGCCCTCCTAACCTTCCCCTCCCCCACCCACTTGGCTTCCCTTAGACAGACTCATGTGTCCCGGGGCTTGGGGATGCTCACTCACTTTGGTGATGGAGGAAGCTGTAGAGCTCCTTCATGACTGCCGTCTTCATGATCTCTCTGAGGAAGATGTCCTGCTCGGCCAGCTGCTGGGCACTGAAGTGCTCCCCATGGCCTGTCACCCGCTGGTAGTTGTTGAGGAGGTTGATGAAGGCTGCATAGGTGGGCTTGGAGAACAGCTGCTCATTGACGTAAGTGAAGAGTCTGGGGCAGGCAGAGGGGAACCACTGAAAGCCCCAAACTCTGGGCAGAGACCCCTCCAGAGACTTGTCGACAGGCCAGGGACAGGCAGGCAAGGGCTGGGTTCAGGAGCTGAGGGGGGACTTCAGGTACTCTTGAAGGCCACACATCAGGTCACTTTTCTTCCTCCTCATATTTTGGCAAAGCTGTTCTATCCTCAGCCTGGACCATCACAGAAACCCTCCCAACTGGATATCCGCAGTCCCTCAAGATGGCTTTGTCTCTGGAGACCTGTTTTTTTTCTTCTCTCTCTTTGATCCTGCCTGACTTGAGGATAAAAGAGCTGAGGCATCAAAAGAAGCAAGGATGGGGGCAAGATTTTGGGGACAGGAAGAGGAATTGCAGGAACTCACGGCTTTGGGCAGTGATCCACTTGGTCTCTGGTCTCCGATGGGGAGATGCGGTTTTGTCTGTTGAGAACGATATCTTCCTTCTGGGCTTTGTTGGTGTCTGCCCTGTAGATCTTCTCAGAGATGCTCTGAATCTCCTCTTTGGTTATGGCATCACTGCTGTAGGAGAAGCCCTCTGGGAGGAATTGGGAGAGGGGTGATCTCAGAGCCAGATAGAAAGTGGGGGGTGGGCAGGAATTTGTCTGTGTTCATCCCCTCCTGGACCTTCAGGAAGTCAGCATGGAGGGAGGGGAACCACAGTTGGATACCCTAGTGGTTGAAGGACAGGGGCACAGAGCCTGAAGGACCTGTAAAGTCAGCACATGGCATTGCCCACAAAATGTTCCTCCATCTCTTCCCCTCAGGAGGGGTCTCATGCTTGGGCATGCATCAGAATCACCTGGAGGCCATGGTAAAACAGGGCAGTGAGTCCCACCCCCGGAGTTTGTAATTCAACAGGCCTGGAGTGAAGCCCCAGAGTTTGCGTTTTCTAACGAGTTCTCAGACATTGCTGATGATGCTGGTCTGGGGACCACACATTGAGAACCTCTGCTCTAGAGTCCTTCTGTCTCTGCAGCTTAGCTAAGGGAGCAGAAGACTAACCGTGGTCACTACACAGGCTCTCAAAATCCTTGCAGCAGTTTCCAAACTCTTGGCAGCGGGCATTGCAGTGACATTGGTGGTGCTTGTCGAAGGCTTCGTAGCAGCGGCCCTGGCAGGAGGTGGGTGCTGAGTACAAGTCTGAGAAGAGAGGGGAGGTGTGTCCCGGGCCGGCCTCTAGAGGTTGCTGTGAACATCCCACAGGCCATCCCTGCCTCCTGGCTCTCCTGACTCCGCCCAGTAAAGATCTCCAGGGAAGGAAAACAAACATGCCTAATTCGTGCACACCCTTCAGTCAGGAAGTCCTTTCCAATGCCGAACTTTACTTTCTGGCACGCTGTTTTTCTAATCTTCCCAATCTAAAAATAAAATCTCTTCCACTTCCCTCTCCAGGCCTCAGGCTCTCTTTCCTAGCTACCCTTCTCCCATAGCCCCTCAAGCTGCTGAGCCCCCCAGACTTCTTCCTGCCCAGGCTCCCAGAGTCCAGCAAGCCCCTCTCATCTGGCTGAGGCCTGGGCCTGGTGCCACGGCCATGGCTGCCTCTCCTTGTCACCCTCATGTCCCTCCTGCTTTATGTTGAGGGCCCTTTGGGGAGGCAGGCTCACTGCTGGCGAGGACCTCTTCTGTCTCTTCCTCCGGCTGTGGGAACGGCTCTGACTCTTTGTGGTCCTCTGCAGGTAGATAGAAAAATAAAGTCACCAACCACCTGAGAATTCCCCTCATGCTTGGTTTCTGGTTCTCAGCTCCCCCAGCCTCAGGGACAAGCAAGGGCACTAGAAGCAAATCCTGAACAGGGGCTGGGGTCCAATGGACAGGCACCAAATAACAAGGATGAAAACAGAAAATGGAAGATGTTTCCAATGAAAAACACATTATAGAAAATTCATAAAAAAAGGAAAATAATGTCCCCAGGTGACACATCTGGATCAAAAACTCTGATTTTGGTGATGCCTTTTTTAAATCAAAAGTTGACTGATGGAGAGAGTCTTGATGCTTTCCTAATGATGAGGCTCTCACTTAGGAAGTTTCTGTACCTAGAATAACTTCTAATCAGAGTCTAGGGTAAATTCTCAGGGCCTCAAGGAAAAAGAGCTGTTTCCTGAGATCCCAACTTCCCTTCTTTCTTTGCCCCACTTGGAAATGGCCACAAAGACTGTGTCTAGGGAAAGGGCATGTTCAGAAGAGCACATTCCTATTGCTGCCCCATTCCCTTCACCTGCAAGCTGAGTGACTTTAGCTCCTCTCTGGGCAGAGAAAGGTGGATTTAAGGTGGGGAGGGGGCCGGGGAAGAAACGTTCATGGGGACTCTGAGTTCCTCTCTCATCACATAATTCCCACCACCCCCCCACACCCAACAAACAATACTGTTACAAAGTGATTCAGAATCTACTAGTGAGTTTGCTGGAAAGTATCATGTTATTACCAGCAGAACCAGAAGAATAACCAGTCGGGTTATTCTTCAGTCAACAAACATCTTCTGATCACTTACTAAGATCAGGCTGTGTTCTAAGTGCTGGCAATCATTAGGCTTCTGAATTCAGCCACATTTTATGCTAAACAGAATTTTGTGTGCTGAGCTGGAATCCTAACCATCATTTCCAATATGTTTTTCTATTGGAAAGGGGTTCTGAGTTGCAAATCAGAAACTTGGATATGAAATGGCTGTTATGCTGGTTATTGCCTTTATCTTGAATGTCAGCCTGATGGTCCAAGGTGAACAGGCCTTCCTGTGTTTGCTGAATGGTAAGAAAAAGTGGGGACACAAGGGCAGTGGAAAAGGCATAGGCTCTGATTTGGGCTGAGCTCTGGGCCTGGGTCTCCCTGCCTGGGCATGGGTGTGTGTGTGTGTGTGTGTGTGTATGTGTGTGTGTGTGTGTGTGCTCATGCGCATGCAAGGGCACGCCTATATATACATATGGTGCTAATATATAATACATATGCTAATACATACAGTGATATGGGTTGGCTGTGTCTCTCCCTGAATCTCATCTTGAATGGGAGCTTCCATAATCTCTGCCTGTCATGGGAGGGACCCAGTGGGAGGTAATTGAATCATGGGGGCAGGTTTTTCCCAAGCTGTTCTTGTGATAGTGAGTAAGTCTCACGATATCTGATAGGTTTTTTTTCTTTTTCCTTTTCCTTTTTTTTTTTTTTGAGACAGAGTCTTGCTCTGTTATCAGGCTGGAGTGCAATGGCGCGATCTTGGCTCACTGCAACCTCCGACTCCCTGGTTCAAGTGATTCTCCTGCCTTAGCCTCCTGTGTAACTGGGATTACAGGCACGAACTACCACAGCCAGCTAATTTTTTTTTCGTTTTTAGTAGAGACGGGGTTTTCAACATGTTGGCTAGAATGGTTTCAATCTCCCGACCTCATGATCAGCCCGCCTTGGCCTCCCAAAGTGCTGGGATTACGGAAGTGAGCCACCGGCGCCCGGCAGATATCTGACAGTTTTATAAAGGGAAGTTCCCTGGCGCTTTGCCACCACATAAGATGTGTCTTTGCCCCTCCTTTGCCTTCCACCATCCTTGTGAGGCCTCCGCAGCCGTATGGAACTGTGAGTCTATTAGACCTCTTTTTCTTTATAAATTGCCCAGTCTCAGGTATTTCTTCATAGCAGTATGAAAATGGACTAATACATATGGTGTTTTCGTGTATATTGAAAAAAGTTTCCATATGAGTGGAAGCAGCTCTGTGGGCACTTGGCTGGCTACCAACTTTGGGCAAATTCAGAAAAGGCACTTCTTTCTCTCAGCAGACACAACTCTGCACCAGAGCATACAACCTGATGAGAAGGATACAAACTGGATTTGGTTCCAGCTTGCTGCTTAACTGGGTTCCCTTGTATAATGCACAACCTGTGCAATGATTATGCAGTGGGCTTGCTGGCCATTACCTAACATGACTTCAGTGACCTGTCCTCGAAACCGGGAGTCAGAGTGTGTGGTTTGAGAGCAAGGCTTTGTGTCACAAAGCAGATCATTAATCTTCTGGAAGGGATTAATGGAATCTAATCTAAATTAATGGAATCTAATCTAAATTTGGAAGCACCTAAACAAGTAGATTATTCCTACAAGATTGTTTTCAAGTATTCATTTAAAACTGTGCAGTTGGAGTAGTGGAGGAGCAACAGCCTTTGAAGGTGGTGCATGTCCTGTTTTCATCAGTGAGCTGGAAATGACACTATGGAGATGTCATGCCACATGGTCCCTTCACTAGAGGAAGAGTGGTATGAATTGTGTCAGTCACTGTGACACCATGCAGTCTTCCTGGCGGTACACAAGTTGTGAGAGTTTGCTACCATTTTTACATTTTTGTGATTTAAAGTGTTGAATAACAATTAGTAATGTCAGACATACTAAAATGTAATTTTTATCATTTTATCCTTTTTTAGAATTTGGTACTTAAACTTTCAAGATATTGCTAATACTGATAGTTCAGACAGATATTCTAGGTAAATGACATCTACTATATTTTAAGTTGGGGGGCATCCTAGAAAACCTGAGACAAGTGGTGGCCAAATCCCTGACCCCCCGCCTCTGTCCCTCAGTGCTCTCTGTCCAGACCCTTAGAGCCCCTCTGAGTCCTGAACGCTGCTCTGGCCTGCTGGACACCCAGGCCAGTGACCCCTCAGGCAGGCTGCAAGTGCCTTCGTCTCACAAGGAGGCTCACCAGTACACAGGTGTTTATAGTCTTCACAACAGTCCCCATGCCGGGGACACCGGCGATCACACTGGCAGGCAGCATCCCGGTTAAATTTCTCATTACATCGAGATGCACAGGATTTCGTTTTTCCTATGGGCAGTAAAGGTAGGAAACTCAGCTCTATGGAGACTCTATTCTCCTCCCTAAGGTGCCTCCTGCAGGAGGGTTCACAGACCAGGGCAGGAGTATACCTGGCAGAGAACGGCATTACTCTCTGCAAGGGAGAAGTACATCCACAGCCTCCCAAGTACAGCATAAGCCTCCTCCCCACTGCCCAACACCCACCGAATATTTCAAGGCTCATCAAAGAGACCAGGTCAGGCCCATAACATAAACAAGTAAAGAAGCAGGGCATGAGGCAGTAGGAAGAAATGGAGACTGTGACAAACTTGAGAGCAATGCTGCATCTGAAGTTTGCAGCTGATGCTCAGCTCCAGCCAATTGTTGCCATGTTGGGACGTGGGCTCAGTGTTGCCAGAGCCTCCTGTTTTTCTTCAAGACAAATATTCATTTTTATGTGAAATGTTCCAAGCTTGTAAAGCTTTAAACATGCCAAAGAAAGAGGTCTGTGAACTGGGCGTAGCCCACAGGCCCCCTTCACTTGTCATGTAGATGCTGCCAGGGATGCCCCCTGCCCTCTCACTCCCCCCGGCTCTTATCCCATCCCTGTTATGTTTTTGCTTCTTTGCTTTTCTCTCACCTTCATCCACTCTGCACTGTCTTTCCCCATGTCATATCTTTCAGTTCTTTCCAGTCTTTGGAGTGCATTCAGATTAATTTATACTCAGGGTAGGGAATAAGGCGGGTGTGGGTGAGAATTGAGCTCTGGCATAGCATTCTATTATATAACCACAGACCACATCCCCCACTCCAGCCAAATGGTTTGCAGAAGCAAGCTTTTTGTTGCAAGGGATGTAAGACAAGTTGAAGGAACTGTGGAAACCCACTATCCACTCTGGGCTTTAAGGGTGATAACGGAGTGTTTGTTCGATTTGAGGTTCCTGAGGTTTGGACTTCATGAACGCAGGGTTTAGAGATCATACTGTGGGTTACAAAGAATTTCAAGATCAGAGTCAGGGTTACCATCAGCATCAGAATTTCTATCAGGGAGGAAACTGAAACCTAATCTGGACCAGGGTTGGGATTAGTTAAGTTAAGAACCTCAGTTAGGATTTGAGCTTGAGTTAAATTTATTGATAAATTAACAATTTTGTATTGACATTTAGGTAAGGAATAGGAATAGACTTAAGATGACATTGGGGTTGAGGAATGTGTCAGGATGAGAAAAGGATAAATAATCCCTGTTTTGTTTGGGGGCTTGGTTCTAGTTATGATTCAACACAAAATAGTATCTTCATTTAAGCCAGGAGTGGATTAGAGCTTAAATATTAGAGGTTGGGTTTAGTTACCAATCCCTAATACTGGATTCTGGGATTGAGGTTGATACTGTGTCTAAAGAGGGATGGCACAGCAGAGAGGTTAAGAGCCTAGACTCTGGGCCAGGCAAGGTAACTCATAACTGTAATCACAGCACTTTGGGTGGCTGGGGCCGGCGAATCACCTGAGGTCAGGGGTTTGAGACCAGCCTAGCCAACATGGTGAAATCCCATCTCTACTAAAAATATAAAAATTAGCCAAGCATGGTGGTGGTCATCTGTAATCCTAGCTACTCAGGAGGCTGAGGCAGGAGAATTGCTTGAACCTGGGAGACGGAGGTTGCAGTGAGCTGACACGGTGCCACTGCACTCTAGCCTGGGCGACAGAGTGAGACTCTGTCTCAAAAATAAAAAAAAAAAGAACCTAGACTCTGGCGCCAAATTACTTGAGGCTGGAATTCTGGTTTTACTGCTCTCTAGGTATGTGATCTTGGGCAAGTTATTTAAACTTCTATGCCTCAGTTTTCTTATCTGTAAAAGTGGGATGATAATGGAGTCTCTCTCATAGAATATTTATAAGAATTAAATGAGTTAATATGTGTAAAGCACTTAGGACAGCAAGTGACACATAGTAGTATAGAAGTATTTGTTAGGTAAATAAACGGTGGCAATATTTCATGCCCATCTTCCAAGTGACAAGTGTTCCGACTGGCTGGAGCAGTCTTCCCTGTGCGGTGGCCCTGTTGACACACTTAATTTAGCTGAAACTCTCCCAGGGTTCCAGCAGGGTCATCCCTTGGGCTGGGTTGTCAGCACATCTGTGTTGCTGGTTTCCTGACTGACTTGATCACTACAGGTCAGTATTCTTTACGTCAGAGGGGCATCAGGTCAAGGTTAACCCAGGTCCTCAGACAACTTCGCATTGTAAGTCCTCCAAGGTGGCCAGGAAGGCAGATTTCCAGTCCCTAAAAGAGACCAGGCCCAAGGCCACTTGTTCCTTCAAGCCCACAGGAACTCCTCTTGAATGTTAAATGATGCTCCCTTGGAGCCTGAATGCAAAGATCTTAAGGAGAAATTTTCAGCCCATCAGCTGCCGGCTCAGTCAGCCTGGCAGTACACCCAGAATCCAAAGGGAGAGAATTCAGGCAAATCAGGGCAATATTTTTAATGGGCCAAATCAGCAGAGTCCAGGAAAATAATTCACCTCATTCCAGCAGCTGGCACCAGTTGAGAAGGGTTGCAAGCGAGCAGTCCGCTGAATGTGCAGGAGAGCACCCCCGCTGGCCAAGCTGAGTGGGCTTTTTCATCTCTGCCCAAGAACTTTGTCTCCAGCAAGAGCCCCATGCCAGCACTTTCCCACATGTCTCTGTGCTCTTGGCCTGCTTCAAGGTGACCTTGGGATTTGACAGTGGAGGGCAGGGGTGGGAGGAACTTTTCCTCATGGGCACCTTGCTGTTTCCTGGCTGACTTCATCACTTCATAAGTGATGTTCTGGGGATACTCTGATGAGTAACCAGTCACCTTAACAACTCACTTCATCACCCCTACACTGTGCCATTGACACCAACGCTCTGAATAAGCCTTGTTCCCCAAGGTAGGTGCCTGAATCACTGCTCTAGTAACCTGTGCCTCTTGTTCCTCTGCTTCACCTCTCTGACTCTCTGCCTTTCTTCATTTGGGCCTTTCCTCTCTCAGGCTCAGATTCTCCCTCCATTACCCCACGGAATGCTCAATTTCTCTGTACCTTCTAAGACTTCAATATGCCAGAATAGCCACTCCCTATGCATACTGGCCATCAAGAAAGCTTGGTCCCAAGCCTGAGTGGACACAGTGTCCCTGTACGCTGGCGCTCAGCCCCTCTGATGACTGAGACATCCTACACCTGTGCCTCTCAGAAGGCCCTAGATGCTGTTTCCATGGAGACCCAGTCAACCAAGAAGCCTCACCCCTTGGACTAGCTTCCTGCCTCCATTCACAACCAAAAAAACAATTAAGGTTCTCCACAGGCATCCAGCTCATAAAGGAGGACCTGAGGCTGGCAATGATCCGTGTGATTCACATTCTTGCATCTCAGTTCTGAGATGGTGGGATAGTATCAACAAGTGCAGAGCCTCTTCCCTGCCACTTTAGGAGGCCTCACACACTTGACCTCACTTCCCGGTTGATTCCACAGCCTGTGCAGATTGCTGCCCTCTAACCCAGTAGCAAGAGCTCAACCTACATTTCTGAAGCCACTTCTACCTCTGCCCTCAGGGATGTCCCCTCAGGGACCAAATGTCCGGAGTTGCTCTCCTTCCCTAACCCTGGGATATGCCAAGCCCACTGGCGACCCCTCCATATTAAGCCCTCGGGTTCCACCATCCTCCCCACCAACAGGGCTGAGGCTGGTAGCTCCCAGGCCCACCCTCATGCTCTCCCCCTGCCTCTCCACCCACTGGGACCCAGGCAGAGCTGATTTCTGGGTAAGGTGCACCATCTCATCCCTGGTTGGGAGGCCTGAGAACGACTTCCTCTTTCAAGGGTTTTGCATTTAGAAATCCCATAGGGGTGTCCTTTCCACAACCCATTTGGAAATGACCCCAAGCAGAAGTTTCTCCCAAGAATATTTATAGTCATATAAGTGAAGTTCTAATTCACTGAGATCTCAGTTTGTGCCAGGTGCTTCTCGTAATCTCATTTAATCCTTTCCACAGTCCCATACAGGAGTGACCCAGTGAGTAGAAGGATTCTTTCTCCTCTGGGCAGAGGATTCTCCCCACACTCCTCAGCTCAGCCCCCTCCCTTGGCACTCCTTTCCACCTGTCCACTAGCTACCAATTAACACATCAGCACCAGCATTTTGCACAGCTACTAAACAGGAATGTGGTCCTGTTCCTCTGCCAGTCCCATCCACTCCACCTCTCATAACTGTGGGCCAGGTCCCTTCTCTGTTCTTTAATTCTGCTAACACTGGAACAGAGATCCATTCCTCTGACCCTTGTACAACCCCAGATAGGACCTGGCCCACCTCCTGGTCAAGAGTCCTTTTGGTTTCCTCCTAAGCATGCCCACCTTCTAAGGCTCTACTCAAAGTAAGGTCATACCCTAGACAACCTCACCTGTCACCAGGCAGTGGAAGGAGTGACCAAGGGCAGCCAGGCCACTCAGACCCCGCGGGCCTCTGCCCTAGCTTTATACCACATGGTGGCCCCAGACAACAAAATCTTAGGGACATTAAAAGTCAGGTTGGACTAAGGGATGTTTGGGACTGATCCTCCAAGGTGTCAAGAAAGGATTTCCATGAAATCAGTCCCTCAGCTCTGCAATTCACTCCACATAGTCCAGTTGATTCCAGGAACTATGCCTGCACCCTCAGACAAGGATAACCCAACAGTGCTCTGCGGGTTTAGGACAGAGTTCATTCTCCCTTGTCCCGTGGCCCTGCCCTCTACAAAGTTCCCCAACTCTCTGCTTCTTTAGGCAAGATCCCTCCCCACCCGCAATCCCGTGCCTGCCAGAGAGTGACTTACCAGCCCAGGCCAGGCCGCACAGCACGGCCAATACCAGGGGGATGCAGGCCCTCATGGTGCCCAGTTGGAGGCCAAAAGGGGAGTGGCTGCTGGACTTTCACTAGAGTCAGATGAATGTCACAGCTCTCAAATGAGCCTTATTCCTCGGGCTGATCCTTTTAAAGACACTAGGACTTGTGGAGCTGGTGTCTCCAGATCCTTTCAGGAAGAAAAAGGGGAGGGAGGGACCCTAGATGGATAGGAGGTGGGGCCCTATGGCTGTTTGAAGCCTGAGGGAAGGTGACGAAGCAGGTAGGTAATGCCAGATGTTGAGAACAGGTAAAGCTAGCTCTTTGCAGCTACAAAATAGGTCATGTAGGCAGGTACAGCAAGATGGGTCCAGTTTGGGGGGTTCTTTGTCCAAATTATGGACACCCATGGGCTTATCTTTGGGTGATCTCTACCAAAAAGATACCTCCTTGCAAGCCTCAGACCTGACTTTCGAAGGGGCCACAGGTTGGCTTCATCTTCAAATTCCTGTGCTTAGCATGACAGTGGCACACAGAAAGGTGATTGGTCCAAGTTCAACAAACAGTAAGTGCCCAAGCAAGGGTTGGGGTCCTTGAACAGAGAGATATAGGATGTGTTGGTTAGAACCAGGGCAATTCTTATTACTACCAAGCCCAGCATAGCTAAATCAGCCACATGCAGCCACGTATGGCTAAATCACCCTAAAATATTATGCAAATGACTCTTATTGAGTCAGTCTCTGGGGTTTACATGTTTCAGATTCCTTATGAGGCAGGGGAGGGGCAAGAGGCCTCTTAAATGCAACTGAAGGCCCACTCTTCCTCCCCTGGGAGCCCAGGGTTTCACTGCCTTCACCCCCACTTACATCCCTCTTCTCAGGAACTCCTCCCCAGTGAAGTTCTTTTGTTCCCAAGTCCAAAAGAAAGGGAGCAGCTCCCCGTGCCTGTCAAGTTTTCCCCGATAATAAAGATAAAATCTGCCAAGTGCAATGACCTTGCCAGAAAGAGCACTGCATAGGGATTCTCAACCCTCTCGGAAAAGAAGACTATCATATAAAAAGGCAAAATTGGTGAACAGTGGAGGCCACTCTATCCGTGATTTTTTTTCTAGAGGCTGGAGGTGGAGCACGGCTTCATCCAGTGTGCTTTACCAGGAGAAGTTTCTTCCTCTCACCAGTCTTCAGCTTTCTCATCTGAAATGATGGGGTTGGATCTGACAATTCCTTCCAAGTTGTCAGACTTTAATCTTGAGGCTTCCTGCCCATGCACCAGGTTGAACAGTTGCTGGTGGGTTAAAGAGAACCTCTCAACCTGTTGCTGTGTAAAGATGAGTCCAAACATGGGGTCTCAGGTAGTGAGAAGGACAAGCCTAGGGCAAGCAACCTTTGCAAGGGGCTCACACCAAAATCGAAAGCGCATTTTTTTTCTTTTTTGAGAGGGAGTCTCACTCTTTGCCAGGCTGGAGTGCGGTAGCACGATCTCAGCTCACTGCAAACTCCAACTCCAGGGTTCATGCAATTCTCCTGTCTTAGCCTCCCAAGCAGCTGGGATTACAGGTGCACATCACCACGCCCAGCTAATTTTTATATTTTTAGTAGAGATGGGGTTTCACCATGTTGGCCAGGATGGTCTTGATCTCCACCTCTTGATCTATCCACCTCAGTCCCCCAAAGTGCTGGAATTACAGGCGTGGGCCACCGCTCCCAGCCTTTTTTCTTCTTTTTTTTTTTTTTTGAGATGGAATCTTGCTCTGTTCCCCAGGCTGGAGTGCAGCGGTGCAATCTCAGCTTACTGCAACCTCTGTCTTCCCGGCTGAAGCAATTCTCATCTCTCAGCTCCCCAGTAGCTGGGAGTACAGACATGCATTACCATGCCCAGCTAATTTTTGTTTTTTTAATAGAGACCATGTTGGCCAGGCTGGTCTCAAACTTCTGACCTCAGGTGACCCGCCTACCTCAGGCTCCCAAAGCGCTGGAATTACAGGTCTGAGCCACTGCATCCGGTCCGGAAGCACAACTGAAGAGTGAGCCTGGCCCTTCTCTCCCAGAAGGAAGCTGGTTAGAGGGAGTAAGAGCAGAAGTGGCTGCTTCATTTGCATAAGTTTCATGTGCACAACCCAAAAGCAGGCTGCAGAGCCACTGCCCGTCAGAATCCTGTCTCCCTGGATGGCACCACATAAACATATCTCTGACTCCTGTTGTTTAGAGGACAAAGGAGGGTGTCTCTGGCTGGCCTGGGAAGCAGCAATGCCTCAGAATTTGGGATTGAATGGTCTGTCCCTTCCAAGTGTCCAGCTGGGTGGACCCTGGCTGGAGCCAAAGCTGTCAGAGTGGAGTGCAGCCTGGCTAGGTTCTCTTGGTGTCCAGCTGAACTGGCTATGGGATGGCATTTTGAGGGCATGAGCTCTTCCCCCCATTAGTGGAATTTTAGGTCAGAAGCAAGGATGGGAGCTGGGGAAGACAGTTAAGGCTGACTCCACAGAGCCAAGTGGTTCATCTGAGGATGCCGGTGTTTCAAACTGCATCCTCAACTGGAATAACAGCCTAACAACCACCAGCAACATTGACTGAGCTCTTACCACCTGTGTTATCTTATCATATGTGTTATCTCATTGATTCTCACCACAACCTTAATAGGTACTATTGCCATCCTCATTTTACAGATGAAGAAACTGAGGCACAGAAAAGTTAGGAGACGTGTCCAGAACACACAATTATTAACTTATGCAGCTGTGCCTCAACCCAGGTGCATCTGACCAGAGGTCATTCTCATAAGCACTGAAGCTCCATGGCCCATGACATCATACTTTCGACCACCACTTAATCATGTCCTGGTTACTATACAAAGCAGCCTAGATTTAGATTCACTGGAATTAAAGGGACCTCAACGACCATCTAGCTCCACTTCTCATAGGATGTCACAACTCCCTCAACAACCTTCAGTGCTTGTCCTCCCTCTGGTGCTGAGGGTTGAGGGGTGGGGAATTGGGATATGCCCTCCCAGGGCTGGTTATACTCCCTCTTTGCAGATCAGATTCCCAAACCCCAGATTTTATAACCAAAGGCATGCTGATGAAGGCAAAAGTATATTAGGATGGCAGAAAAAAAATCCCTTAGGCCAATCAATGAAAATATATTAATACATATTCATGAAAAGATGCCTCATAAACTTAGATGTCCATATATGTGTGTATACATACACACACACATATACATATACCCACAGATACATTAAGATATATTTCAGACAGCTTTCTCTTCCCTGCTAGCTTGTTCTGGACCAAGAACTCTGCTGCTCCTCTTTCTAAGTTCTCCCTCCCTTTAGGCACTCACATGGGCTTTCCATCCTTGCAGGCTTCCCAAGAAGCCACAGTAGGACCAGCCAGCGAGTTGGGTGTAGAGGTAGACTGGGTCCTGGAGAGCTGGGGTAGGGAGAGGGTAGAGGGAGATGCATGGTGGCTGGTGACCCAGTGATGAGAATGGCAGCAGAGATAGTGCCGTTGTGGCCTCTGGAGGTTTGGAGAGTGGGGAAGAGGCCAAGGCTGCTTGGGCAAGGATTTGGGAGAACTGTCAGAGATGTGGAGGGTGTCAGAGGTGTAGAGGATGGGAATTTCATCAGCCAAATACTTGTAGTGCTCACTACATGCCAGGTGCTATGCTGTTATTGGACTGGCAGGGTTCAGGCCGGGCTGGAAAACTCTTCCTGGAACTGCTTGGTTTCTGGTGGGACAGAGGCTAGATAAGCCTCAGTCATTGTTTGAAGTAGGACTCATTCATCTCTGGGATACCACAGGTGGTCTGGGGTCTGTCAGGATCAACAGGCCATGAGAGAGACTGACCCAGAGGACTACTGAAGGGGACACCTGCCCAGGCCAGCCTATTCTACCATCCTCATCCTCCTGCAAAACCAAGACCGAGTCATTTCAGCAGAGGACCTGAGTACAGAAGAACCCTGCAGCTGACCCAGCACAGGGGAGGCCCAGACTCACCTTCCAACGCAGCCGTGGCACCTGGAGATGCTGGATCTCCTGGGTATGCTGCCCTGGCCCACAGGATAGAAGCACAGGACAGTCACCCATGTCTGATCTTACTGAATGTGTCCTAGAAGCGCTTCCATGTGTGATTTCTTTCCCCACATTGGTTAGTATGGTGCATACCACATTTGTTCCTAGGCTTTTCTTTAAGTTTGTGGGCAGCCCTGACATCAGCATCACACTCACTGCCTGGCCTGAGCATATTCGTCAGACCTCCCAACTAGGCCTACTCATCAGAGTCCCATGCTGTGCTTCTAGTTCTGCCAGCCACACCCCATGCTGGTCCTCAGCCTAGAATACCCTACACTCACCCTCCCTGCTCAGCTGTCCAGCTCCTACTCATCCTCCGGCCCCAGGGCAAATCCACCCTTCCACAAAGCCTGACCTCCCCTCTCCAGCCCACAGGATTGCTCCTGCTTATGAACTAGTTGTGCATATTTGTCCTGCGTGCCTTTGACACAACACAGTCATCTCTGACTATCGGTTGCTGCCAACGTGGTGTCAGTTAACCTCTGCACTGCCGTTTAACTTTTCCTCTGAAATTCTTTGAGAAGGGAACCCTGCCTCATAGGTCCTTTGTATTGCCATCCAATGTGTGTCAGAATATAACAGTTAGATAATTATCAGCCTGTGCCTGGGACCTGCAGTGAATCAATATTAAATGAATCAGGGCACTGGTCAGCCTTCCAGCCCCACTTGTTATTAAAGACCCAGTGAAGAAGGTTAGCAAAGCAGAGGACAGCAAAAATGGGTCTCTGGCAGCTGTGAAGCTCCAGAGTTTATCCAAGGTGGGGGATGTGGGATCTAGAGACTCATCCTGAAGTTATGTTTTCATAACAAATACACTACTTTTTAGCTATATTGTATACTTGTTGGGGCCCAATGGAAGTTTAGGAGGACCTAAAGCCCCAAGCCATCCTTGGCTCCACCCCACATGGGGCAGCCACCGCAGGGACTGGACGGTTCCTGCAGTTTCTGAATCCACAATGTCGCAGAGATCTCAGCTGTATCCTGCTTTTTTAGGATCCCAAAGTAACCACCTGCCTACACTCTTTGCCAGCTGTGCTAATGTTTGTTTTACACTGCCCAGTAATTATTATAAAATAGAATTACTATTCCATGTCCTCAAACTCCACTGGCTTTGAAGAGTGTCTAGAGACACAGTGAGAAGTGGACAAGACAGGCAGACAGCGATAAGGAGGCTGAGAGAGACAGCAAGGGAGTGAGTAATGGTGAGATCAAGAGAGAGAGGCCCGAGGCCGACCCACAGCTGGCCACTGGCATGAGGAACCTGGGCTGTTTCTCACCTCAGGTATGTTGGCACAGCTGGGCTGTTTTGGCTGGCCTCAAAGACAATGACGGAACAACAGGACCGGCAGGAGCAGTTCTTTACCCATGATTTGAAATCTACAATCTGTAAAAATTACCATAATTATCGTACTAAGGTAGTCGGGTTATGGGAAATCCCCCTTTATCATTCAGTCTTTCATTCACCTGATAAATCACACTTGAGTGCCATGCTGTGCCAGACATTGTGATATACAAAGTGGATAAAGGGTGAGCAGCTCAGCAGCTGGAGGGAAAGAAAGACATAAACAAACAGTGTTTACAGTCAGATCGGGGCAGCAGGACATGAAGCTCAGACTGTTGATTCTAAAGCCAGGCTGCCTGGGTTCGAATCCCAGCTCTGCCACTCACCAGCTGTACAACCGTGGGCAAGTTCCCTGACCCCTCTGTGCCTCAATTTCCCCTGTAGATCTAAAATAGAACAAGTAAGAGTACCTTAGGGGGCCGTAGTGAGGATTGACTAAGTTAATACTTGCAAAGGTTGGCCAGGTGCAGTGGCTCACGCCTGTAATGCCAGTACTTTGGGAGGCTGAGGCAGGCAGATCACAAGGTCAGGAGTTCAAGATCGGCCTGGCCAATATGATGACACCCCATCTTTACTAAAAATACAAAAAATTAGCCGGGCGTGGTGGCACGTGCCTGTAGTCCCAGCTACTTGGGAGGCTGAGGCAGAAGAATTGCTTGAACCTGGGAGGCGGAGGTGGTAGTGAGCTGAGATTGCGCCACTGCACTCCAGCCTGGGCAACAGAGCAAGACCCCCTCTCAAAAAAGAAAAAAAAAAACTTGCAAAGGTTTTAGAACAGTGCCTAACACATAAGGCCAGATGTTTGTTAAAAATACATACATATACATAGGGCCATAAAGGGCTTAATTATAAAATGGTTAGGAAAGGCCTGAAAAATGAATGTTAAAAGTGTTCTGTGACTGGGCACAATGGTTCACACCTGTAATCCCAGTACTTTGGGAGGCTGAAGAGGGTGGATCATCTGAGGTCGGGAGTTCGAGACCCACCTGGCAAACATGGTGAAACCCTGTCTCTACTAAAAATACAAAAATTAGCCGGGTGCGGTGATGCACATCTATAATCCCAGCTACTCAGGAGGCTGAGACAGAATTACTGGAACCTGGGAGGCAGAGGTTGCAGTGAGCCCAGCCTGGGCAACAGAGCAAGACTCCATCTCAAAGAAAAAAAAATTAAAAATAAATAAATAAAAATGTTCTGAAAAATGACAATAGTGAGAAGAAGGTGGCAACTTCTCTTACCTACACTCTCCATAGTGTAATATTTCTTTTACAATTCCAAAGATAAGTTTTCATTGAAAAAATGTGTACCCTTAGTGTTTCAAGTCTTGGGGATGCCCCTTCGATGAGTCCCACTGTCTAACTCACCTGGTTTGGTGCCAAAAGGAACCAGCTGTTTTCGGGGCTGTGGCCTGCAACCTGAGGAACACTGCTTTGCTCTGGGGGAAGCTAAAAGCTGCAGTGGGGCTAAGCGAAGAGCAGCAAATCCATGGCTCAGCCTCCTGAGCCTTGAGGTCTATTTGATGAGATTATTCCTAGTTGCCCGGTGCAAAGTCAAGAACTGGAGAAGAGAAACAGAGATGGCTGACCTTCTCCGTGGGCCACCAGAGTCCATCCTGCATGTGCAGGCTCTCCCTCCAGCACACAAGTTGCTCCTGAAGGGCTTAGCCCCAGCAATGCTGAGAGGGTGAAACTGGCCACCTACCTCTCCCTCTGATCCCCACCCTGGAGGCCCTGCTTCCCAGGGCCCCTGTAACATCTCCCACCCTAAGTCATCATCTCTGGACCTTGCCACCTAAAATCCCCTAATGTCATTGCCTCGGGGCTCTTCTTTTTCTATCCTCATTTTACCATTCTAAGTATTAATTAGAATCTACAATTGGGCCATTAGAATCTTCTCAACTTATATATCTACATAACAGGGGCCTTGTATTGACAACTAGAACTCAAAGAGTAGAAGGCAAGCAGTCATGCACTCAGGCAGGTGGCAGGCAGCAATGTTCAGGGGTAGGAGCTCTGACAACCCTTCCAATAAAGCAGAGCTTGCAGCTCACTCTCCCTCCCATGAGCAGTCATGGCTGGAAGCCACCACTGGGAAGACGCTTTAAAGGGCCTGCACCCCCTCCCCTTTTGACACTCTGAGTTGCCGAGTTTGTAGACACCTAGAACATAGATCCTCAAACACTTCTCATCCAAATCCCTGCTTCTAAATGGGAAAAGTGAGGCCCAGGAAGAGGAAGGCACTTGCCTTGCCAGGGATGCTGAGAGACTGAGCCCCCCACCACTGCCCCAGTACACTGCCCACCTATAGGACCCCCCATGCCACCTTACACTCTGGTGGACAGGGCACTTTTCCGGGTGGTCAAGTAAGCTTAAAATGTCCTGTTGTCATGATCCCCTAAACAGGCATCTTGTCTGTACCCCTCTGCAGGCTAGGGTCATTGCCTAAGTGCCGGGAAAGCCAGTTCAGCCCTCCATTCAGCAGTCCAGAGCAGCTCTAGCTGCCTGCAACTCACTCCAGCGAGATAACCAAGACCCGAGTGCTCTCCAAGGGCCAAGAGCATGGCAAGCAGAGTCACGGTGAAGCCTGAAGCATCCAGCTTCCTGGTCCAGGGTGCACACTGATCAGAGTCTACACACACACGTACACAACCAGAATCTCATACCTCCTAGCACAAAAAGTGGGTCCAAGCTCTGAGCTTAACCTTTCTTCTTCTGGGAGTCACCAGGCTCCTCTGTGTCCTACCGACTACCACCAGCAGCACCCTCCCCTGACCCCATCAAGGCACCTGCTTCAGGAAGGCCCTCAGGCATGGGAGAGAAGACGCTTTCTAAGTGTAGCTGAGTCAGACCCAGCTTCTCTGGATGATCCAGTTTTACCATCACTGGGAGGGATGGTAGTCGCCTGTACCCTGACCCATGAGCCCCTTCACCTTCAGATGCCAGCAGACTATGCTGCAGGAAGGCTCAGCTCAGGTCTTGAAGAGTCCAGAATCTGAGAGGAGCGTGCCTGGATTGGCTGCAGCAACTGGACAGGCCTGGGTGGACAGTTACTTAGTACAGATCCATGGCCTGCAAATGTAGGAAGAGCTCAATACTCAGTGTGGGTTGGGGTATTAGGATACATTTTGGAAATACATGTACTTTCTGGCCTATTGGTCTGTGGAAAAGAGAAAGGGATTGAGGACAACTGCCAGGTCAGAATTTGCTCTGGCCACCGGCCACCATACCTGTCTGCTACTCAGGTGGCTTGTGCCAGTGGTGAGTGGAGAGCACCCCCATCTCAGGGGACAGGGCTACGAGAGGTCAGGGGAGCTGGGACTGTAAACCTGTGCTCTGACCGGGGAGCGCTCTGGGCCTCAATGCTTGGGGTAAGCACTGACACGCCGCGGCCCTGGAATTCTGCTGCTCTGAACTTTACCCCTAGGCATCTTCTGTTACTGATGGACTTGGCTGCCTGGCTGGGTAACTGACCCCATGGGAGTCACAACTACCAGTCTTGGTTTTTTTCTTTTTTGAGGACAGAGTCTCCATTAACAAAGAAAGGATGAGTGCAGTTATAGCTCGCTGTAACCTCGAACTCCTGGGCTCAAGCGATCCCCTCAGTTCAGCCTCCCAAGTAGCTGGGACTACAGGTGCACACCACCATGCCCCGGTAATTTTTATTTTTTGTAGAGACCAGGTCTTGCTTTGTTGCCCAGGTTGGTCTCAAATGTCTAGCCTCCCAAAGCACTGGGATTACAGGTGTGAGCCACTGCACCTGGCCTTTGTCTTGGTCACAGATACCCTCCAAGGCCTATTGTAAGTATGTGAAAATGAAAGGATGTGGGAATGGAGACAGGGAAAAAGGAATTTATATGCCTGGGTCTAATCCTACAAAAGAAGAAAACGTTGGGATTCGGGGAGCTGTCCTGGGGAGTGCCGGGGGTGTGGGAAAGGGCATGGCCCGTACACATGCAGTTACTTCATCTGTCTACCCTGCTATTAAGCAGTTTTGTAACCTTGGGCAAACCTGCCTGTGCCTCAGTTTCTTTGACTGTAAAACCAGGTGAAAAATACCTGTAGTACCTATTCTGTTATTAGGATAAAAATAAGATAACGTGAGACAGTATGAAGATGAAAGAGGATGAAAACTCTATTCAAATCTTAACCTATTATTATCATGGTAAATTCTGTGCCTATTGGGAAGGAGAGCAGCCAGAGGCTGAGGGCCATTGAGGATACAAAAGCCACCAGGCAGATGTGCCCCCACCCAGCTCTAACTCAGTGCTGAATGGAGGGAACGGGGTGCAGGATCTCAGGCTGTGCTTTCCTCTTGTTTGGATGGAGCCTGGGAGAGAGGGGACGGCTGGCTCCAGGCAGAGATGTTGAAGCAGCAGAGGGTGCTGGCTTCCCTGACCACTCCACCCCTTCTGTGGGGAGGGTGGCCCTCTCTGGTGTGTACCCCACAGTCAGGGCCTGAGGCTGGCCACAGCCTGCCCCTGGGCCTTCACAGGGAAGTGGCGGGGAAGGGGGACAGGAGGGGGAGATGTGTGTGTAATAATGACCTCCCTTTGTCCTGTCCTGCCCTATAGGACACACATGCAGCCATTCCTATTTGACCTACTTTCAGGTAGCAGAGACTTTTTTTTTTGAGACAGAGTCTTGCTCTGTCACCCAAGCTAGAGTGCAGTGGTACAATCTCTGCTCACTGCAACCTCCACCTCCTGGGTTCAAGCGATTCTCCTGCCTCAGCCTCCTGAGGAGCTGGGACTACAGGTATGCACTACCACGCCCGGCGTATCATATTTTTAGTAGAGATGGGGTTTCACCATGTTAGCCAGGCTGGTCTTGATCTCCTGACCTAGTGATCCACCCACCTCAGCCTCCCAAAGTGCTGGGATTACAGGCATGAGCCACTGTGCCCAGCAAAACAAAGGCTTTTAAAAGGACTGATCTCAGGCTACTGCTCCCTTCCCTCATACCTTCCTCTCAGCAGTCCCATGAGCCCCTCCTCCCATTCTGGTCTTCCTGCAGCTGAGACACAAAATGGGAGCCCCTGCACACAGCCTGAGCCACTAGGAAACATGAGAGGATGCCTCCCACCCCACGCCACGCCATACCTGGGCAGTCAGGGAGACAGAAGGCAGCACAGCCTGCGAGCATGAGGCCACCGTAGTGGAAAGAACATGGAGCCCTTCCCCGGTTCTGAGCCTCCTGTCCTCTGGGAGTGGCCCGGACCCCTGGGCCAAAGGTCTTCCAGCTCCCAGAGTCTGTGTCCTCTTGCCTACCCTGGGCACTGTTCTCCTGGCAAGGCCTCTCCCAACAGGCTCAAAAGGTGTCCTGCCCAAGAGACTGGGACAGCTGGGAGGCCAAAGGGTGGCTACAGGGTGGTCTGGACTGCAAAGCTGATGGTCCAAGGCAGAGGGAGAAGTCTCATCAGGACATAGATGTGACCAGAGGTGACACGCTGGAGGACATGGGCCCCCATGGTGCTTGGTTTCTGTCGTGTCACTGGACTGGGCTCACCCTGGAGTCTAAAGGAGAGTGAAGGGCCACAGCTGGCTGGCTGGCTTTTGCCAAGAGACCAGCAGACAATGAGTTGGAGAAGAAAAAAGCCCCTGACTCACCCGGGCTTGAGCCTCCTGTCCCAATTGCTTAGTTCCGGACACTTCTGTGCCTCTCCTCTGTCCCCACCCACGGCAAGGGAACTGGTTAGGTTACCACTGCCATCTGCTCCACCTCAGTCTCTCCCTCAGTCCTCACCTGAGGCGAGGATGCCCGCCTACCAGGCCTGGACAGCACAGTCCTGCCCATGACTGTCACCTCTGCTGCAGAGGCAGGAGCTGCAGTTTTATGTGTTTGTCACTAAGTGCCAGATGGCGTTCGTCATACCCAGCTTACAGGTAGAGAAATGAAGGCAGAGCACTGTTCAGTGACCTAGGGTCTAAGCACAGTTGTGTTGCCTCCGTGCTGAGGGCTCTGACCCTTTTGGAAGCAGCTGGCCTGTGTATCCACATCCCTGGGGCTGAAGTGCAGAGGGGCCATACTGCCGCCTCCAGACACCCAAGGCCCTGCAGCCTCAATACCTACTCAGGGTTCATGCCAGGGGCCAGCCATGAGGTCTCTCTCTGGCCAGACAGGTGCCTCCTGCTGCCAGGACTCAGGGCAATGGCAAGGCAAGAGGGTGGAGTCCCTGGAGCTTCCTGGGTGACAGGAGGGGTCTGGCAGTAGCTGGTTCCTAGGGGAAGTGCTGAAGGGGCAGGGAGGAGAGGAATTCACATGAGCAGAGCTTGCAGGGACCATTCTCAACATTGATGAGAAACCCTGATTTCCTGGAAGTCTGCTAGGCCTCAATAAGTGATGGGCTCTCCACAGAAGCTTCAGGATTGTTTCTATCACGAGCCACCCCCAGAAGACCCCAGGAGCCTGAACACCATCCAACAGGCCAGCATGAGCTCAAGTGTGGAGCAGCAGGGATTGCAGTTGGGAGGAAGCTACCAGTTGCGTCTGGACTGTAAAGTCCTATCGAATCACCATGGGGAGCTGATGGTCACCTTGGCTGGCTGCTGACAGGAGCTCCAAGCTCCAGCCCGCCCTGTGGCCCATCCCCCGGAAGCACATCTGGGTGGCATCAGGATCTTGGACCCGGCCTGGCCTGTGCCCAGCATGGGGCTGCTTCTCCTCCACAGCTCCTTCCCAGAGGGCGGGGCCTCCGCCTCCCTGCCACGCCCCTTCCGGGCTGGCTTGGAACACACTACTGTGTTAATTGCTGGTAACAATAAAGCTCCTTGGGGACCACCACGCAGGCCCGCAGCCCCACCGCCTGCTGTTTATCTCATGCTGTGGAAAGAAAAGCAGCGGGCCCTGCCCCAGGCCAAGGCCCTGCGCTTGCCACACACGGTACACACAGGCAGCCTCTCTCTGTCTCCATGTCCACTGTGAAAACAAACCGCAGGCCTGGCTGGACCACAAAGCCAGAGGCACAGAATCTGGAAAACACCTGGTGTGGAGAGCTCTCTATTGCACACAACGTCCCAGCGCACTCCACTCTCCACCCACTCCTGGGGCCTCTCTGTCCCCCGTTCCTTGGCCTTGGGTTATTCCGCATTCCCGGCTAGGGTCCACTCCGAGGTCCTCCTTAGCTGCCAGTCATCACAAGGGACAGCTGCCTCCACGTTGCCTGCTCCAGGGCCTCGAGTCCACTCCACAGAGAGCCCTGCCCAGCTGTGGCCAGCCTGTGGGTATCTTGGCCTGGCACATCCCGGCTTTCCTGGCAGCAAGTGCCTGCTCCAGCTCCAGTCTCAGCCCCTCCTCAAAGCTCCAGCTCCCGGGAGAGGCGGGAAAGTTCCCGCTGGTTGTCGATGACCTTCAGCTGCTGGACATAAGCCCAGGTGCTGGCTGGACTCCGGGCGCTCAGGGACTGCTCCGAGCCTGGCGGGAGGAGATCGGTCAGGGAGGCACTAATGCCCCTTTGCGGAGCCCAACCCTTCCCCTCCAAGGAGCCACATCACATCAGCCTTCCTGCCCTCTGCCACCCACCAACCATTTCCCATCATCAATTCCCCATGGGTGAGGGGACAGAGAGCCCTGTGGCTCAGAGCACAGAGTCTGAACATAATCGATATCATGGGTTAACGTTATCACTATAATGGGCTGACATTATCATTGTCATGTATGGAAGGGCCGGGCTCAGTGCCTAGTACATGGCAAGTGCCCAGGATATGGGTAACTACGATGAGCACCCCCTCCCCGCCCACCTCCCATCACCCACACTTACAAGTGGAAATCCTCGCCACCTGGCTGTCCTCGTGCAGGTGAGAAACTCGGCTTCTGAGTGGTGAGAGAGGCACTGCAGGGCGGGGCATGAGGTCAGGGAGTCAGAGCCACCCTAGAGCCTCACACAGGATGTAGGATGGGGGACCTCCTGCCCTGGGACCCGCCCTCTCACCAAGGTTGTGGCTTCGGCAGTGATGCAGCATCCGCGCGGCTCTGGCCATCATTCGCTGCGGACAACACCGGAGCATGAGCTCTTGCCTGAGAGACAGACCCTGTCCCGCTGTGTGCGGCAGCAGGGAGGCCAAGCTCCCTCTGAACCAAGGGTTAGGGGCTGTAAGATGTGGGGTCATGTGTACTTTGCTCCAGCACACCCAGAGGCCTAGTGAGGACCAGACCGAGGACAGAAGGCAGAGGCCAGGAGAGAAGGGCTTAGAGAGAAGAGGGCTGGAAGGGCTCTCGTTGATGGCGTGCTGTCTGAGGCTGGCACCCTGGCAGACCCTCCAGTTGCAGTGGAATAAGGCAGGGCTATTACACATTAAGTATTTATCTTCATATTATTTGTAACAAGTTTAAGCCACCTCCAAGCCCTGCCCCTTCCCAGGCCACAGTCATGTCCCCAACCTATGTCAGCGGCAGATGCCCGCTGTCCCTGAACTCACCATCTTCTCGAAGTTGATGAGATTTTCCACTAGGGTGTGGTTTCCCTCATGAATGAAGGTCATGTCTGCAAAGAGACGGGTTTCATTCGTAGGTCCCCAAACTCCTGCCCTCCTGTAGCCCAGAAAAGGTGAAGGGCATAACGGCTCCCTTGGGCCTGCCTCACCCCACACAGCCCCTGCCTCCAGCCCCGCCAGGCTTTAGCAGCATTTCCTTGTATCTCTCAGGGCCTCACACAGGCCCTCAAAGGCAGCCCTTATTTGTCTGGTGTTTTTACTCTTCCTCCAGCCTGGGAACACCTCATTCATCTCTGCGCTCTGTGAGGCATCAACACTGGAGCTGTCATGTCTCCAACAGTGCGGGTGCACACACAGATAGGCATGGGATGGGGGAGGGAGGCAGGAAGGGGGAAATGGGGGGAGGTAGGAAGGGGGAATGGAGGACAGAGGCAGAAGGGGGAAATGGGAGGAGGTAGGAAGGGGGAATGGGGGACGGAGGCAGGAAGGGGGAATGGGGGGACAGAGGCAGGAAGGCCCATTACCTTTGAGAAGAAGAGGCATGAAGGGGATGACAGGAGGGGAGAGCTTGGCGAGGGCCAGCCGGTACACCCGGTGATTCCATGAGGGGTCCTAGGGGAAGAAGCCACGATGAGGGGTTGCACACACTATAAGCCACCACAGATCCCAGCCAGCCAAGGAGGGGCCACATGCCCCTCCCACGGCAAGTGCAGAGACCCAGCTCAGCCTCTCCTCAGCCCAGGTCTTACCCAGGCTCTGCCGCAGGCGAGCACAGGATTTCCAACCTCCCATTAGCGCCGAGAAAGTTCACAGTGGTTACTCACTGGGGCCCCAAGTTTCTTGGAAAAGTCTGTCTCTCCCATCTCTCTGTCTCTTTCTATTCCTCTGTGTCCCCCCTCCCAACCCCGAGAGTAAACTCCCTTGAATCCCTTGAGCCTGATGAGATGGATTTTTCTCTCAAGAGCTCCCAGGCTATGCTGATGACGCCCCTCTCCTCCGCTTCTCTCCAGAACAGTCAAAATCCTCAAAAGTTCCTGGAGGTGGAAGGTACCATCCCCAGCTCTTTCCTCGCCTCTTCTACAAGCCCTGAGGAGCTCCTGAGGGGCCGACAGGTCCTGGTGCACCAGGAGCACTCCATGCCAGGCCCTTGGGCTCTGCAGCCCCTGAAGCTGCCCTGGCACCTCAGACCCCAGGTCCAGACGCCCACCTGCTCCGGCCCGGGCTACACACAGGATCTCCTGCCCCCATACAGACACACAGTGAGGGCCAGAGTGCACCGTGCAGCCCCCATCCTAATGCTGAGCACCCCTTCCTCAGCCAGCTCCCCAAATTCACAGGCCAAAGGAGCTAGAACCTGGGCCGAGGTTGGGAACCCTAAAAGTGACAGGATGGGCAGAGGAGCTTCAGGGAAGCCAAGAGTCAGGGTGTCTGGAAGACAGGGCTGAGCCCAGCTGATCCTAGCAGAGCCAGGCCCGGCAGAGCTGAGACTCACCAGCAGCCTCTCCAGGGCAGAGTACAGCTTCCGGACTTTGTGTGGCAGCCGCTGTGAAGGGGAGGCAGTTGAGCAGCTGCTCAGGGGAGGCCCAGCCCCAGCCAGCACTCCCAGGATGGGGCTGTCCAGACCACACCTACCTCCCAGGTGTGGGCTAGGCGGCTGATGGCCGAATTGCTGAGGCCAAACATGATGGCAAAGAAGGAATTCAGATTCTTCTGCTCCTTGAGGCTGTGAGCAGAAGAGCCAGAAACCCTCAGGGGAAGGGAAGCAGCCACCCCCTAGTGTCCCCAAACTACAGCTAGGCCAGCCCCCACAGGGACCCAAGCTGTATGGGGTGGGAAGGCAGAGGCTCCAGGGGACCCAGGGAACAAATAGGGTGGCAGATTCAGCAACATATGAAGCAAAGATGGGGGGCTTAGGACAAAGTAGCCCAGGGACTCTGGCCACAACCCACCCACTGGCCGGGGACTCACTGGGCTGCCAGCTTAATGAACTTCCTGAGCAGCTGGGCCCGGGGGCCGGGCACCGAGCAGAGACACAGCTCTGTGGCCACCCAGTACTGCAGCTCGTTGAAGCGGCGCATGAAGCGCTCCAGGTTGGCCGTGGTGATGTCCCGCAGGTGCTGGGGGCCCAGCACGTAGTGGATCAGCTCCACCTGGGCGGGGGCGGCAGGAGATGTCAGTGAGTGCCAAGTGGAGCCAAGCTGTGTGCCCGCTGCCTGCTCTCCTCCCCCAGCGCTGCCTCCTGCACCTGGTGGATGCTGTTGAAGAGGCTCCAGTCGTGGTCCGTCAGCTGGCCTGCCAGGTCCTTGGCGCTCACCAGGTCCAGTCCCTCAGCAGAGCCCACAGTGGGCCCCAGCTGCTCAGGGTGTGGGGTCTGCAGGTGGGAGAGTGCTCAGGGAGCAGCCTGAGGCATCCAGGGAAAGGCACAGGGTAGGGGAAAGGGTTGGGGCAAGGACTGTATGCTCAAGGTAGGAGGAGGGTTAGGAGGGCAGGAGCGGGGAGTGAAGGGTCTCTAGGGGCTATAGCAGCTGGAGGATAGGGCTCCCCAGTGCTGAGACCCCTGCTTTTGGGCTCCTGTCTCCTGGGGAACCCTTAACTAGGGCGGGTCCTCTTTCCCCCTGGGAGTTCCCAACCAGTGCTGCCAGCCCCTGCCCTCCACAATCTTGGGAATCTCCCCATCAGCTGAGGCTCACTCCATCTGCATGCTGAGGACCCAGTGGCAGCCAGAGCCAGGCCCCTCCTCCCTCTTCTCCCTGGGACTCTCCCCAGAGCCCACCCCTGCCACCCTCAAAATAGAGCTCCTCCCTGGGCCCTGGCACCCTGCCTGGTCCCTACCAGCTCATGTACTTCCTGTGGGTTGACAACAAAGAGCCGCTCATTGAGCCCCAGAGATGTGGCCACACCACGGGCATCTGGCTGCAGGCCAATGGCATCTGCAAAGACAGCAGAGGCGGCCTGGGTTGGGGAAGGGAGGGAGGCCAGGGACCAGCTGGAGACCAGGGTGGAGGTGCTGTTTGGGAGGCTGGGAGGTTGTTTCTCCTAGTAGCGGGGTTGAAGTCCTGGGTGGGTGCTCAGAATACACAGGTGCATGTGCCCACGCAGCTGCACTGCTTAGGGAAGCACATCCAAGAGGATGAGAAAAGAGTCTTAGTGAGTCAGGAAGAACCTGGGCAGGGTCTGAGCCTCCCTCAGCCTGGCAAAATGGAGACAATAAGACTTGCCCCGACTATTTCATAAGTTGAATAAAATACTGTACATAAATAGTGGCTATAAGTATATGCTATGTATAAAAGCCCTCTGAAAATTGGGAAGTGTCTTGCATAAGCCTTGGTGTTGATTTTCATCAGCTCCTCATGGACTGGGGCTGTGTTTCAGCCCCCAGTGCCTGGAGCAGTGGCCTCCAAAGTAAGGTACATCAGACCACCCACGTGACCGGGAAAAATATGAGCTCTTCTACTTATGTTTCTTTTTCCTACCTGCTTTGCATTTCTACTTTGTCACTTTCTATTGTTGTCTATATTAGTGTAGAAATATATGTGTATTACTTATAAACAAATATTCACACTGTGGAGTGGGGTTTTAATTATGTATTGGTTATTGACATGGGTGTTGATCCAAGTGCTTTGGAGATCAGTCCTCTAAACAGTTCCTGGCACATAGTAGGGTCTCAATAAACATGACCTTTGGGCAACTGCAACTCACCAGGTGGCCAGCAGAGGGCAGTGCTTCCCAGGGCAGGGCACACAGGTGACCATCTTACCCCACTTCCTGAAGGGAGAAGGCTTTTCTATTCTCGTCCCCACCTCTTGAATGCCCCTAATACTTGTCTGCCCTGGGCTCCAGCTCTCAGGGGCGTGCCCTCCACAGAGAACAGTGATTTTGAATGTTCCAGGTTCTCTGGAGGCCCCGTCTTATCCTGAGTGCGCCATGGTCTTAGCACTGACTTTGTGGCAGGCGCCATGCTAAGTGCTTTACACAGATTAGCTCACTTAGTAGCCACTACAACTCGGTGGGTAGATAGAGTTACAGTCCTCATCTGACAGGTGAGGAAATGCAGGCTCAGAGAGGTTAAGCCACTCGCCTAGCATCACACAGCTAGTAAATGGTGGGCCTAAGACGCCTTCACGGGTCTGGAGTCCACCGTCCCTGCTCTTAACCATCACGCTGACCTGTCTTGCCTGCTGTCATATCTCCAGCTCAAAACATATTGCTGCTTAACAGCTGACCCTCAAAAATGTTTGCTGAGTGACTAAAACAGACTATCTAAGGTCCAAGGTCAGCTACCCTCCTCTGTTTATTTTATTTTATTTTTATTTTTTGAGACAGAGTCTTGTACTGTCGCCCAGGCTGGAGTGCAATAGTGTGATCTTGGCTCACTGCAACCTCTGCCTCCTGGGTTCAAGCGATTCTTCTGCCTCAGGCTCTCAAGTAGCTGGGATTACAGGCTCCCACCACCACAGCTGGCTACTTTTTTGTATTTTTTTAGCAGAGATGGTGTTTCAACATGTTACCCAGGCTGGTCTCGAACTCCTGACCTTGTGATCCGCCCACCTCGGCCTCCCAAAGTACTAGGATTACAAGCGTGAGCCACCGCGCCCAGCCACAAGCTACTCTCACTGTGTGAGCTGAGAAATGGCTCATGCCCTTTGAGCCTCAGCGTTCTTGTCTGAAAATAGGATAAAAGTACCTGTATCTCATGAGATTGTTACCATTTCAGATTAAATCGCTAAACACAAATGATGATAATAAAAGTAGCTAATACTTATGTGTCACTGTGTGCCAGGAACCATTCTAAATGCTTTCATGGGTGTACTCATCTGATCCTCACAATCCCTCCAGCAGGCAAGTCCTCTTACTATTCCCAGTTGATGGATGATAAAACTGAGCACAGAGAGATGAAGCATCCTGCTGGAGGACACACAGATGGTGAGCTAAAGGGCTGGTGCCATATGCAGGCAGCAGGCCCCAGAGCTCATGCTCTTACATACTGCTTGAAATGTACTTCAAATAGATGCATTCCACCTCCCTTTAATGCTAGCCGTCATTCACACTGAGGAAGACGAGAAAAGTGACAATGATGACAATGATTTTGACTGGGAGATCTGGGCACATATCCTAAGGGGCACCCTCCCTTGGGGTCTATCCGGGGACATAACTCACCACCTGCAGAATTGACCTTCACCAGCACCTGCCCCTTGGTCCAGCCATCCTCCTGGGCCAATGCTGCCATCACCTCTCTCACGGAGGCTGTCACAGGCAGCTGCAGGGTCAACACCGAGTGGTCTGGCCGGCAGACGTCATAGGGGACTGAAGAGGACACCAGACTGAGCAGTGGGAAGGGCTGCCTGATCTTTCCACCCCCAGAGAGAGAGGGCAGCCATTGCAGTGATAGGAGGAATCCCCAAGAGGCTGAGCTGCAGGTGGGGAGGCCCTGAGCAAAAAGAGGGGTGCAAGAGGCAGATATGGCCAGGAGCCTGGAACACAGACCCTGAAGAGTATAGCGTGCCGCCTTGGCCGAGGGACACCGAGGTCAAGAGTGATGACAGCAGGACAAGAGAGGCAGAGACAGCAGAGAGCAGATGTCAGGCTGTGCTGGCTGGCTCAGGCCACCAACCTTTGTCCCCAACTCGGATGGCACAGCTGCTGCCGAGAAGGGGCTCGTCCTGGTTGGGGAGCCAAATAGGCAGATTCCGGGCCTGGGAGGAAGAGGAAAGAGAAAATAAGGCTGGGAGGACAAGAGAGGAGAGTGTGCAGAGAGGGGACTGTGAGAGCCCTGTGTCCCCAGGAGCACGGGCACCACACAGCCCTCATACCACCAGAGGGCTCTGCTTCCCACATTCACCTGAGCCCAGGTAAGGCACCTGGGGCCAAGGCTCCAGGAGAAGACACAACATGTCTAAGGGTGGGGCAGATCCATGCCCCTCCGTGTGTGTGCTTCTCCCTCTGCCAAATAGGTCCAGAGCAGTTCTAATATGAAAACTCTTCAGCTATGGACTCTGGTTTTCTCTTCCTTTCCCTCCAGCTACCATTTGCTACAAGTCAGGCATTATTCTAAGTATCTAAATATTCACAATGGCCCATTGACAAAAGTATTATTATTATTTCCATTTTATGGATGAAATAAATGAGGCTCAGAGAGGTTAAGTAACATGCCCAAAGCCACACAGCTGCTAAGTGGTAGAATTGGAATTCCTCCTGCTCCTTTCCCGCTCTGTGCTCCTATTCACCAACACTACTGTGCCCTGTCCCAGCCCACAGCAGGGATGCAGTGCACGGAAACCACTGCCAAGTGTCTGCTGGCGAGGTGGTGCCTGCTGCGGTGCAAGGCTCCTGACGCAGGTTCCCTTTCCCACCCTGCTTTTTTCCAACACTGGTACTGACTCTGTCCCTCCTCCCAGCTCTGCGTGTGGCAGATCCTCCAGGTTCAGACCTCAATCCACTGCTCTTCCCTACATTTCCACATCTCAGGGCCCTCTATAGAGTTCCTCACTGACTCCTATGTCGCCTGCATATGGGTGATTCCCAAAACTACCACCAAACTCTCTGCCAAAACCCTGAACTATCTTCTGAACCCTGATCTCAAATGGCCCCTGGCTCCTTCCACATTAGTGATCCAACACCTCACACTCCATATACCCATCGGATCCTTGCATCCTGCCTCCCAGACCACTCTGTTCCCCGGCCATTCTCCCAGGCTCCAGGTTCCTCCCCACACCCTATAGCTTGTCATCTTGCTTTGAGGATTCTTCTTCAAAATGGGTCTCCTGGCCGGGCACAGTGGCTTACACCTGTAATCCCAGCACTTTGGGAGGCCGAGGTGGGAGGATCACGAAGTCAAGAGATTGAGACCATCCTGGCCAATATGGTGAAACCCCACCCCTACTAAAAAAATACAAAAATTAGCTGGGCGTGGTGGCACGCGCCTGTAGTCCCAGCTACTTGAGAGGCTGAGGCAGGAGAATTGCTTGAACTCGGGAGACAGAGGTTGCAGTGAGCTGAGATCTTGCCACTGCACTCCAGCCTGGCGCCTGGTGACAGAGCAAGACTCTGTCTCAAACAAACAAAAAAAAAAGAAATGGGTCTCCTGTGCCCACTCCTCCCCTTCCCAGGTTAACTCCAGTTCCACCTGCCCACGCGGCCTCACTCCCTGTCTCCTCCAGTGGCCCCACTATGCTCCTCCTCCTCCCTCCCAGGTGCCTGCAGCCCTCCTCCTTCAATCTGTCTGACCAGAACCCCATTAAGCTCCCGCATTTGGTTTCAATGGCGGCCATTGTCTGCTGGAGAAAGCCCAGGCTCTTTAGCTGACCTATTCAAAACACAAATCAGACTTTGCCAACGTTGGCTCCAACCCCTTCAATGGTTTGCATTGCTCTTAGGACAAAGATCAGATCCCTGGCCCTGGCCCAGGGCGCCCTGCCCACTTCCTGCCTCCTCTGGGGTCCTGCTCTCACTCTAGTTCCTCCAGGGATCCCTCCTCCTGGGTTTGACCACCAGGAATCCTCTTCTTCCTCCACCCTTGCACCCTGAAGCTCTCAGCTCCGGGAGTTGCTTACACAGGACACTTTCCCTGCATCTGCACTGGAGTTGATTCTTCCCCTCCCATTTTCAGACACCCCACCTTTGTTACTGCACATCACGGGGTTAACTGCTCTGCCCCTGGCCTGACAGCAGCCCCACAGGCCAGGGCTGAAGTGCAGCATCAGCACCTAGCACAGTGCCCATGCCCGGCCCATGAGGGCAAGTCCACATCGGTTTCTGAGTGTCAGCCAAGAGCCAGGCAGCATGTGAGCATAGGAGAAGCGGAGGTGGGGGCCCGCAGGAGGGAAGTCAGTCCTCCAGTGGGATGGGAGAGATACCAAAGGACAGTAAGCAAGTGGGCAAAGAAAACAACTCCACATGGTGAGAGTGCTTTGAAGAAAACCACAGAGGACACCGCAGCAGAACGTGCTGGGGAGAAAGGGGAGGGTGCTTCGCATAAGGAGGTGGAAGGGGGCCTGTCTGGAACCCAGCATTTGGCAGAGATGAGAACGCGAAGGACCTTGTCAGGCAAAGAGCCAGAGAAAGACCCTTCCAGGCTAAGGGATAAGTGCACAGGCCCTGAGGGGAGAACGGGCTTCGCCTGCGGCGGAGGAGCCCGAGAGAGCCTGAAGCAGGCTGCGGCAGGCGCTCAGCAGGTGGGACCACGGCGGTGGGTGAGACCCCTGGATGTCATTACCAGCGCAGCCCTCCCCACCACCAACTCAATCTAGCTTTCCAGTTATTTCTCCCACCATTCCTCAACCAAATCCTGGCTGCAGTCACATCTTCTAGGCCCCTCTTCGCTTCCCTTTAAGCCCCAGCAGACAATGGCCTGGGGCCACCTTTGACTTTCCAGGGAGGGGCCTGACATTCCCCTGGCCTCCCACAGCACCGGCCACCAGAAGCCCCATGGGCCTCAGACGCCAACTCCAGCCACCATTCCTCCTCTCCCAGGCTCTAACTATGGGCAAGAATTACCTCCCAAAAGGAATAAAGGCCCGTGGAGTCAGAGTGGCACAGGGAGGGAGGCTGCCTTAGGCCTCTGTGTCTCCCGGCAGGGCCTGGCCAGGCCACCACATGCATCAAGGGCCCCGTGAACACCTATCACAGACCCCAGGGTGTGTCTGCGGGAGGGGAGCTTCCCACGCACACAGAGTCCCTCAGGGTGGGGGGCGAAGGAGGGGCCTGCAGTCCAGAAGAAGCAGAGGAAAGAAGCTGGGGCCAGGCAGACACCTTCATCTGAGGAGATGCATTCCCGCAGCCATTCTCCAACCTGCAGACAAGAGAGGGGGGAGGTGAGCGGGCCTAGATATCCCTGAGACAGGAGCAGGGAGGACTTTGGGGCTCTGGATTCCCTCCGGCCCTTGCCAGCAACTCACAGATAAGCATGACCAGGTAATTATCACATAGAGAGGAGCAAACACAGTCTTGAACTCAGGCCCCTGGACTTTGTGATTTTCCAAGGCCAGAAGGGGAAGGAAAAAGTTAAAGGCAGATGCAGACCCCGGGTTTCAGATGGAGTGCTGCTTCAGATGCACTCCCGAGGCCCCCAAATCTCAGCTGTTCCCGTGGGAATATATGCGAAGGTGAAAGTAAAGTCTTGGAAATGTACCGGGCGGGGCTGGCAGGAGCTGGCACTGAGGGTATTCAGTAATAAACACATGCCCAATGGAGGAAGTGAGAGCAGCAGGTGCACTCAGGATATGAGAATGAATAAATGAATGAGTACATGACGCGTGAGAATGGATGGACATGTGGCATGAGGGTGAACAGCAAGGGGACTGATACGAGCAACGAATTGAAATAAGTGGTGCAGCCTGGATCTGAAGCCAGGTGCTTGACTCCAGAGCGTATGCTCTTGGTCCCCGTGGCACTGCCAGTTATGGAAATGACAAGTTAACAGAGTCAAAGCATCACCTGTAGTGTCGCCGCCTCTCTGGCCACTGATCCCTCAGCAGGTTACTGAGTCGGGCATCCCTGCTCACCAGGTCTGAGAGTTTCTAAGAAGAGCCAAGATTCACTGAGATGGCTGTAGCTGCGTCCACCCCAGGCAGCCCAGCCCCACTGTGCCTCACTTCCAGGTACCTGGAGGAAGCTGGTGGCCACAGGGTCAGTGTGGAGCATGGAGCCGTACAGGGCCACCCACTGGCTGACCAGCCGCAGGATCTGCTGCCTCTTGTTGCAGACGTAGGTGCTGCACTCCTGCTCGCTGCCACCCGCGGGCTCCGCATGGAAGGTGGGCACCAGTCAAGGGAACCACAACATTCAACTGGGGCCACCCACCACACCTGAGGCAAAGGAGGGGAAGAATGCCCAGGGCCCCTGGCAAGCTGGGTGGGCCTGGCAGCAGGCTGGCATTTAGAGGGCTCAGCACAGCCACGCTGATGAGGTTCTTTCTCTCAACCCCACACACCATCCTATCCCCCACGCATACATCCCGCTGGGGCTGGAAGGATATTGGTGCAGAAGGGCGGCGCAGAGTTGGGCGCTGGGCATGAAGACCCTGTGGGTCAGGAGGAAGTCGCTGAGGAATGTCTCTGTAGGGCAGGGTGGGGGGATGGGAGGAGGCTTCAGAGGCCAAGTCTGCTGAGCACAGGTGTATGGACAGCTGGAGGGACCCTTCCCCACATCCCACCACCTGCAAGGTACCAGCAATTTCCAGTCCCTGTGATAGTGCTCCCCTCAAAACCAAGAGCACAGGTAAGAGGACTTCTTGCCAACCAGTGTACAGACCAATTGAGCATCCAGTGGGACCAGATGCAGGGTGTCTGGCTCTCTTCCAGGCAAATGGACCACCCAGTGAGTCAGAAAGCAGGAAGGGTGTCTCTTGCCCTTACCTGTTGGGTCATGAGCACTGGAATCTGGTCCCATGGCCTCCAACAGAAGCTCTAGGATCTTCTCTGGGGTGCCAGACATCACTGTATACCTAGCAGAAATGGCCAGTCTATGGCACTGGAGCCACTACTCCCCACTCCCACACCCGGGCAGACATCAATAATCAATCACATCATTCTTCCCCATTAGGCAGCCCTGTCCCATCTTAGGGTGGGGAGGAGACTGCCTCAGCAGGCACATCCTGATAGCTCAATACCTCTCCACTCACAGGTGTCCAGAGGGCAAGGGTATGTCACAGGGGAAGGGAGCAAAGATTGGGAAATGAAAGGAGAGACAGTGTGGAGAGGAAGCAGGGCAGGTGTGTTACCGGTTCCTGCCTGGGGTTGGGGGTCGGGAAGAGCCGGCGCCCTGAGAGGCTCTCTCCAGCACCAGCACCACTTTGCCATGTTCTTCCAGCCGCATGGTCTTGGCCTCCACATCCTGGAGAACAGGCCACACCCCGTGCTCAACACATGATGGTTCCTACTTTAGACCCTCCCATCTACCTCCTTCATTCCAGCCCCTGAACCCCATGAGGGTCCTACAGGGACCCACAGCCCTTCTCCCACCTCCGACTCTGGCTCCACTTCCCCAGCCTTCCCTTCCTTCCATGCATCCTGCCTCCCCCACAGCCTAGTCCCCAACCTGCACGCTCACCCCTCCCCTGGTCCCCCACTTCAAGCCTGCAGTCACTGGTCTCACTGAACCCCTTCTGTGCCTTATGTGCTTCCCCTTCTCACACACACCCAGGGCCATAGTCCCCACTGCCAGCCACCAAAGCCCAGCATGTCTTACCTGCCCTGCTCCTTACAGGCCCTCTGCTCTGGTCCCTACTCCTCGATCCATATCACTTCTGTGGACCCACGGCCCCTGCCCTCCCCGACCCCAGCAGCAGCACCTTGATGATGCGGTTGAAGTCCTGCTTGTCCACACGCAGGAAATGACAGTTGTCTTCTCGCAGGATGATGGTGGCTGCCCGGGGTGCGTCATTCACCAGAGCCAGCTGTCCAAAGTCATCTCCCTCATGCAGGGTGGTCACCAGTCCCTGCAGCCAGGCCTCAGTCTCAGCCCACCCCTGCCGCCCGCAGCCCTTGCCAGGACAGACCCATGCCAGGAGAAACAACCCAGACAGGAGACACAGGGGACCAACAAAGGCACTGCCCATGAGGACACAGGCCAAGGAGCAGTTAGGACCCAGGACACTGGGGTGGGAAGGAGGGGGGCCTCACCTTGCCGTGTGTCACCACGTTGACAGATCCCTTCCAGATGATGTACCACGAAGTGCCCTTGTCCCCCTGGCTGAACACTGACAGAATCATAGCTCAGACCGGGCCCTCCTGGCACCTACCACTCCTTCTCCATATCCTTTTGCCCATGTCCAGGCCCTATGCTTAGCTTCTGGTCCCCTGCCAGGCTTACACACGGTCCCCGCCTTGCTGTGTGGTTCAAAGAGCAGAACAGCCGCTAGTTCTCGCTTCACCTGTTGGGTGGAGATAGGAGAGTCAGTGGGGCAAGTTCATGTGCAGAGCAGCCAGGCTCTTGCCAGGGCTATGATTAGGTCCAATGACACAAGTGCCGGGGGACAGAGATGTGGAACCAGGTCAGGCTTTCCCAGGATTCGGCAGGAGACAAAGCAAGTAGAGGAAATGGGCTGAGGGAGGCAGAAGGGTTTTCAGGCAGGGCAGCGCCAGAGGCAAGAAATCAGACTGAAAATTTCCAGCCATAGACGGAAGTGGAGAAACCGCCCTCAGGCCCAGCAGTTGGAGTTTCAGGGAAGTCATGGGAAGAGGAGACGCCTGGGACGGGGCAGGGCTGGGAGGGTGGGACTGACCGAGTTGGAGAGGTGGGCCACGGCCTTGATGTGCAGCAGCTCCTCAAAGATGAGGTCCAGCTCTTCATCGGTGCGCTGACCTGGGCTGCAGGCACGGGAGGGGTGGAAGCATACGGTGAGCTGCGGGGCCGGACCAGGCGCAGGGAACCACCCCACCCACCCAGCCCAAGCCTGTGCCTGACGGTGCCTCAGCAACAATGGTTATCAGCAGTAGCTAACCTTTACCGAGCGTGTGTATGTGGCAGCGCCTGTGATGAGCATTTTGCATGCACTGTTTCATAACAAGCCAATGTCCTATTATCCTCACTTGACAGAAGAGGAAGTAGCATGGGGAGGCTCAAGGTCACCCAGCCAGTAGCCGGTCCAGCTGGAATTTGAACCTAGACCTGACTGCAGTTTCCAAAGCCTACTTGCTTTCAGCCACAACTATGTTTCTGAGTGATAAAGGTCCTCAGAGATCCCCCTGGCCCAACACCCTCATTTACAGAGGAAGAAACTGACTTGGGAGGGTTTGGGAGTGTGGGGGGATCCAAGTCACACAGCGAGTCCATGGCAGTCAGGGCCAGGGGCTTCTGGGCCAGCCAGGTTCCCTTCCCTTGGCAACAGGTAAGGGATGCCCTCAGAGATCAATCTGAGAAACTGTGGAATCTGAGTGCTGTGCATGGCCTGGGGTCACCGGGTGCAGGGATTCTGACTCACGGCTTTCGGAGTGCCACAGTGAGCAGGGCATCAGGCCCCCGCTGGGAGAGCAAGGCCACAGCTTCAGTCAACTCCTCCTCCATCTCATGAGCTCCCATGGGCTCGGGCTCGGGCCCAGGGAACCGGTAGAATTGGGCATCTCGGTCCTGGAAGGCCCAGTCGTGTTTCACTGTGGGGCAGAGGCCCAGGTGTGGGGGAGGAGAGGAAATTGAGGCCGTGTCGGTATGAAATCCCACTGCAATGCCACCCTTCATTACTCCCCAAGTGGTACCTGCTTCCCAGGACTGCCCTGTCCCGTCCCCATTACTGCCTAGTCCAGCCCAGGGCATCCCACCCTGGGCTTGGGCTCACCATGGCAGAGGGCACCTTCATCCAACAGCACCTGGCAGATTCCCACAGCTTGGCTCCGAGAATGGACCCCAAGTCCCAGGGCCAAGATCCCATCCACCAGCTCCCGGCCAGAGCAGCACTGCCTACGGGAGGTAGAAGGGGATAGGGAAGAATAGGGAGAAGCCAGTGGAAGGAGGGTGCCAGGGTGGGGAGGAACTCTGCATTAGAAAGGCACCCTCTGAGGCCCAAGCTTGGTTCATCCCTCTGCTAGAAGCAGGGTGAGGCCCAGGAGCCTGGAATAGAATGGAAAGGAGAGAAAGCAGTGAGGCTGGGCAGGGAGGCAGCAGGGCCTCCACTCACCGATAGAGCCTAAGGTGGTACTTCCGGTCTCGGATGAGGTTTGGGCAGGTGGCCAGCAGATGCCGATGCAGCTGCTTCCCAGCCCTGAGCACCCGCTCTGTGGAGGCCTTGGAGGGAGGAAGGGCACAGCAGTTCAGGCTCTGAACCCCCAGTGGTGCCACCTGTCCCAGCTCCACGCCTCCCAGGCTTCTACCTGCTCCAGGCTCTCGCTGAAATCCAGGGACTCCTCACTGTTGGTGAGTGGTGTCTGGGGGCAGCAGGGAAAGCATGCACATCAGTGTGAGGCCTTCAAGCCCGGCTCTTGGACGACTCCCCTCCCCCATCACTCCCCCCTTGCCTAGGCCCCAATCCCAAATGCATCCGTGTGGCCACTCACTCAGCAAATAAACAAATATTCACTCAGCACCCTGTGCCCCAGGCATCGCCTCTTCCCACCCTGCCATCCTGACCACCAGACCCAACCCAGGGACTGCCTCCTTACAGATCAGAGCCCCAAGACACACATTCTGCTTACTCAGGGCCCAGGGTGTGAGCAACTCAGGAGGCCTGGGAACACCCGCTCCTGGGCTGGGGTCACAGGCCTGATCCCCAGCCAGGTTCTGTGCCCATCCACAGGCCCATGAGCAGGTCTCTTGCCCTCTCTGGGCCTTGGAACAGCCTGGTAGTTAAAAACACAAACCCTGAGGCCAGGCTCCTGGATTCAAATCCCTGCTCCCCCAATGATTGCAGATGTGACCTGAAACAAATGATTTAACCTCTCACTCCCTGCCTGAGTTTCCCTATCTATAAAATCTATAAAGGGCCAGATATGATGGCTCATGCCTGTAATCCCAGCACTTTGGGAGGTCGAGGCAGGCGGATCACGAGGTCAGGTGTTCAAGACCAGCCTGGCCAACATGGTGAAAACCCGTCTCTACTAAAAACACAAAAATGGTGGTGGCAGGTGCCTGTAATCCCAGCTACTAGGAGGCTGAGGCAGGAGAATTGCTTGAACCCAGGAGGCAGAGGTTGCAGTGAGCAGAGACCACGCCATTGCACTCCAGCCTGGGCAACAGAGCAAGACTCTGCCTGAAAAAGAAAAATCTATAAAGCACTAATAATACCAACTCATAAGGTTTCGGGAGAATTAAATGAGTTGCTACACATCAAATGTTTAAAGCATTGCCTGGCATATAGTTGTATGCACATGTTAGCTAGTACTCATCTGTGAAGCATTAGGGTGGGGCTGCTTGCTGGAAGGTGTCTTTCTTCTCCGAGTTGTTGCTACCCCATGCCCTGCGAGAGTGAGTAAGTCCTTGGTGGCACACAGGACTGGCTCACGAAAACGCACTTTGTCATGGCAACACTGCTTAGCAAGGATTTCTGCCCTTGGTAACAATCAAGCCATTTGGCACTCGGGGGCCCGTATGCCCTGGAATAATGGCCATGAAAGCCCCTCATGACCCTTCTCTTCCTGCCACCTGAGAACGGGTTTATGGACATCTCTGGACAGGATGCTCTACCTTCTATGAGCCCTTTCAAAGGCTCACTTTACAGTTTACAAAGCATTGGATCTTGATTGCATTGGATCTCATGTAAAATAGGATCAGACGCGAAATGGGCAGAGCAGACATTGTCAGTCCTCTGTGACTTACGACGAAATAAAAGCCTGGAGGTGAGGTGCCTTGTGTAATTCAGCCACGCATACCTGGGACAGTCAGACAGTTGTGGAGAAGTTCAAGTTCCCATCCAGAAGCGCTCCCATTCTTGGTCTCCCTACATCCACTGCCCCCTCTCCCCCGCCCTTTCCTCTCCCCTCACCAGCCACCTCTCTCCTACCTTCCCAACTCCCTGAAAAGGACCTGCTGGGGAGTTGCAGTACAACCAGGCCTGGTTGGCAACTAGGCCTGGGCACAGGCGTCTTGGCACTGCATACCCAGGCAGAGGCCTGACATCTGGCATGCGCAGGCGCCTGGCCCAGGGCTGGGCGGAAGTCACTAGGTGTCCCAAGGGTATCCCTGCCCGGGTCATGGGGCCCAGCCCAGTGCCAGACATAGAGCCCTGGAGACTTAACGACAGGAAATGAGGAGGAGGAGGAGCCAGGGAAGGGAGGAAGGGCAGGAATGCTACCCAGCCAGCCCCCTGTGTCGGAACAAACAGTGCCTGAGTGCTAATGACTTGTTGTTGTTCATTTCAAAATGCCCAAGTGGCCCCAGTCCCTGCCCCAACTCCCATTGGAGCCCACAACCCAGGCACCAGCACCGGCCCCCTTCCTGGTATTATTCTGACCAGGGAGAGGGCACATTAGGAGGGGAGGTGCCGGGTCATGTGGCCAGGCTGGTCATTTCCTGTCCTCCCCCAGGGGATGAGCATGCGGGTCAGAGAATGGGGCCCTAGCCCATGAGCATTAAGGAAGGGACCTTAAGGAATCTCTCTCATTTTGCCAAGGAAAGCAAAAGCCCAGAGAGATCACACAACTATTTAGAAACGTAAGATTCTACTGAATAACTCTGCTACTGGTGCCGACCCCAGAGGTAGGTATTTGTTTCCTATTTCACAGCTAGAGAAAAGGAAGCTCAGAGGTTCTACAGCCTGCTCTAACTGTTGGTCAATAAGGGCACCAGGATTCATACCTATGCCTGTCTGATTCCAAAGGCAATGCTCTTAGCATTACCCCTACCATCTCCCATGATGCCCATCCCCATGTTTCCTCCTCTGTGTGCTAAGGACACAGACAGTAGAGGTATTCTGCCCTTAGGCAAGCTCCATGGGCAAGTAAGTTTGGAAACCACTGGGTTAGACAAAGGTAGATAGGTTTGTTATTCTAACCTCTCTATGCCCCCAGGATGTTTGTGTGCATGGCAACCTTCTAGGATGAGGCAGAGAGAGGGCTGCTACTCAAGGGCAGTGGTCAAGTGTGTGAGCTCGGCAGCCCTGAAGCTTGGGTTCAAATCCTAGCTTTTGCATTACCATCCGGTTGTGTGAACTTGTGCTGATTATTGAAGTTCTCAGTGCTTCAGCTTCCTCATCTGTAAACTGGGGTTGATGATAAAAACAGTACCTATCACATAGGGTTATGAGGATCAAAAAGTTAATGAAGTACTTGGAATGCTGCCTGGATCATAGTAACTCCTTAGTAAACGTTAGTTGACCTGATCAAATGTTATTATTTCATGATGGGCCCTATTACTGGGACATAGTGCCAAAAAAAAAAAAAAAAAAAAAAAGCTATACCCTGTTAGTTTCAGGGTTCTTAGCTGGGAAGAAGCTGCTGATATGGGGTCAAGGTGAAGGTCCTCACCCACTCCCTCCTCTCATTCCTGAACAAAAAGGGTTCAGAGAGGAAGATGAGATGCTAATTCCCCTGACACCAGCACTGTGGCCTGCCCCACCCTCACTCCCTGTCACTGAATGTCAGAGCCGGGCTGGAGAGACAGGCATAGAGCCATACAGCCTGGAGACCTGTCAGACCAGTTCCCTCTGGTCACAGCTAAGGTCTCAGGCCAGGGCTGCCGTGTGATGGGACAGGGGAAGGGTGCATGGGGTGGGGTGATGCCTTAAGGGCGTCAGTGTTACTATTTGTAGCAAGGGAGAAGCGCCGCATGGTGGTTTTATGGTTATGAGCTTGGACTCTGCAGCCAGATTGCCTGGGACCAAAGCCCAGCTTTGCCACTTATCGGCTGTGTAACTCTGAACCTGTCACTTAACCTCTCTGTGCCTTCGTTTTCACATGTATAAAATGGGGATGATGACATTAGTACCTATCTCACAAGGCTGTTGTGAGAATTATTTTTATTATTATTTGAGGCAGAGTTTTGCTCTTGTCACCCAGACTGGAGTGCAATGGTGCAATCTCAGCTCACTGCAACCTCGGCCTCCTACCTCAGCCTCCAGAGTGGCAGGGATTACAGGCACCCACCACCATGCCCTGCTAATTTTTGTATTTTTAGTAGAGACGGAGTTTCACCGTGGTGGCCAGGCTAGTCTTGAACTCTTGACTTCAGGTTATCCACCCACTTCGGCCTCCCAAAGTGTTGGGATTGCAGGCATGAGCCACCGTACCCAGCAAGAATTATTTGATATGATAAAGGCAAACCTCTTACAATAATGTCTGGCACAAAAGTACTGTATTACTATTAGCTCCTACCATGGTTTGGACAGGTTGGATGAAAGTGTGTTCTTTGAGTTACAAAATAGGGCCCTTCCCCCAAAGCAGTCACATAAAGAGAATCATCTCAGACTTCCCTGAGCCAGCAGAACCACCAGAGGTCACCCTGATCTTGCCCCTGCCTCTGGACATCAGACAAGATCTCACCTCCCCCTCTTGTTTTCCAAAGATGTTCTTCCATCCCATTCCAGTGTCACCTTTGCCATAGCTGTGAAGTCCTTTTCTTATCTGAGTCTGTATCAACTGCAAGCCCTCCTGGTGTAACCTGTTTTCATGTTCTCTTGTCCTGGGCTAGGCAGGAACAAAAAGAGCTGTCTTCAGACCTCTCCTCTGGGAGGTGATGGGTTTTCCCCTTGGCTTTCGAAGAGGGAGGCCTGGCTTCAATACCTGGCAGTGCTGTTTTCCGGGGACTCAGGCCCCAACCCTTCACCCTGGGTATACATGCTCACAGCTGGCACCCGCTCCCTCATGGAAGCCTTCCCTGGGCTAATGGCAGCATCAAGAGGTAAGAAGTACACCTTCACAGGTACCCAGAGCCTCTCAAACATAGGCATGATGGAATGAAACCTCCCCACCCCAGTACCCAAAGATGGTCATCAGAAGGGGGAATGGCCGCCTGCCTCTAAGCACTAAAAATCTAAGTTTCCTCTAGTCACCAACATCCACCTGGCAGGGAAGGGCCTTGCTTCTGTGCCTTTGCCCCTATTTACACTTCAGCAACCTTCACTCCCACCTTTCTGGCCTCCCCACGCACACCAGCCTTTCATTTCTAGGGGCTGGGGGAAGTCAGGAGAGAGCCTGGTGGCCTCTTCCACTCCCTTCCCGACTTCAGGTCCCAGGAGATCCTCCAGTGACCTCACTGTCCTGGCACCTGACCTTCCCCCCACCCCCTACCTTGCCTTTACAAGCTGGGAAGGGGACAGGAAATGCACAAGTAATTATAGCCTGAGAGGGAAGGAGGGAGGGAGGGTTCCAGCCCACTGGCTCCAGGCAGTAGCTGCAGCCAGTGACCAGGAGAGTCAGAGGGGTAGCGGGGAGGACCCAGGCTCATGATAAGAAAGACCCTGGTAGAACAACTCTACCAGGACCAACACCTGGATTCTCTTCTCAATTCTGAATGCAAAGCGGAGCCCTTTGTCTTGGTGGGTCTCTTTTTTTTTTTTCAACTCAGCCTCAATGTAAATGGCAGTTGGACAAGGTAGGGGGAAGGAGGGAGAGGGTGGTGGTTATTCTACTCAAAAGAACTTGCCAATAAGAAATGAACTCCTGACCAGGCGCGGTGGCTCACCCCTATAATCCCAGCACTTTGGGAAGCCAAGGCGGGTGGATCACGAGGTCAAGAGATCAGTACCATCCTGGCCAACATGGTGAAGCCCTGTCTCTACTAAAAATACAAAAATTAGCTTGGTGTGGTGGCACATGCCTATAGTCCCAGCTACTTGGGAAGCTGAAGAAGAATGGCTTGAACCTGGGAGGTGGAGGTTGCAATGAGCCGAGATCATGCCAGTGCACTCCAACCTGGAGACGGAGCGAGACTCCAGTAAAAAAAAAAAAAGGAAAGAAAGGAAGAAGAAAGGAGGAAAGGAAGAGAAAGAAAGAAAGAAAAAGTGAGAGAGAGAAAGAAAAGAAAGGAAAGAAAGAAAAAAAAGAAAAAAGAGAAAGAAAGAAAAGAGAGAGAGAAAGGAAAGAAAGGAAAGGAAAGAAAGAAAGAAGAAAGAAAAAGAAAGAAAGAAAGGAAAGAAAGAAGGAAAGAAAGAAAGAAAGAAAAACTCTCCTGGGCAGGCACGGTGGGTCATGCCTGTAATCCCAGCACTTTGGGAGGCCAAGACAGGGAGATTGTTGGTCCCAGGAATTGCAGACCAACCTGGGCAACATAGTGAAACCCGGGTAGACACATGCAGTAGAGACATAACTGAATCTCAAGCTAAGTTCTTTAATCTGGATGGTTGGGGACAGTTTCTCTGCTGATTTGGATGGTACAGCTATTATCTTGCCTCCCAAACCTCACCATTCTTTCCCCTTCCTGCTCTCTCCTTCATTCTTTCTGGTCTGGAGATGTTTCTCACTGGCAAAGGGCACTTAGATCATCTCAGATTCTCCAAATGTCTCAGAATCCTTCCCCAAGCCCCCACAAAGGCAGGTACCAAGCAGTGTCCACATGACCACCTCACCCCAAGACCAAAACGCAGAATTAGCACAGTTCGGTTACTCACTAAAAAACAATGTTGCCACGGTGACGCACCCAGAACTGTAACCAAACTTACGTCACCCCAGCCCCTTGACTTGCCTCCCACCCCCACCTGGAGAGCACCCACAAGCACCTAAGTCAATGCCTGGCTCACAGAGGTGACAGGTAAATAACAAATCCCTTTCCCCTTCCCCCCATGCCCAAACAGAGACATTTGGGCACAACACACACACAGACACACACGTTGCAGCTGTGTGAGCCACCCACGCACACTGCAGGCAAGCTTCCTGACCCACTGTCCACTGCAGCTGTACCACTCTACACCCCCAGAGCAAGCTGGGCCACCGGCAGCATGCCCAGCCACACTCCAGAGCCCCCTCTAGCCTTGGTGCTGGCCCTGGCCTGGGCGGGTGAAAGGTACTCACCCATCGCAGCCCCTGGATGCGGCTTGGACGCTGGTGCTCCAGCAGCAGCTGGTAGGAGCAGCTTCGGGGCCGGTGCATCCTCCTCAACACCATGTTGAGCAGTGTCCCCTCTGGCACCACGTCAGGGAGGGCTCCCACCTGCGCTGCTCCCAGAGCTGGGCTATCCTCCACAGCCAGGCCCACCTGCCAGCAGCTCTCACTTGGCCAGCCCACCTGTGACACAAGGAGGAAAGTGGACAGCCATGAGACGCGACTGGGGCAGCTGGACCATAGTACAACTGCCCCAGGCAGAACTACTTCCTTAGAGTCCTCCGGACTGGTCAGGCGGAGGTGCTGCAACCCTGCCAGGAGCTGGGGGAGGAACAGGAAGACCTTCACTGGGGCCTGCCGGTCTGGCGCACTTAGGGGTCCCCAGCTGGCTCTTGGAAAAGATCAGGCCCTTCTTAGCCCTCTTTGGAGTTCTGTCTCATCTCACTGTCCATGCCCCTGCAGGGATCTCCACCACCTCCCAGTATGAGGCTATAGATTCACTGGGTCCCCCAGAAATGCAGCTTCGGCTCAAACCCTTCTCCCCTCCCCCTCAGCCCTGACCAACCCTCTCTCTCCCACCCAAACTCCCCACCGTGTCAGCTTCCTCTCCCGCCCTCTCCTGCTCCTCCTCAACCCTGACCCCACCTTACCCACCTTCATGTTTCTTTTCAAGCTCGCACAGCCCTGCAGGCTCTAGCAAAAAGCTCGGGGGTCCCCAGCGACCCCCATCCGCTTTGATAAGGGGATCTGGAGAGAGCCGGTGGGTAAGTCCAGGTACAGTGAACGGGAACAGTGGTTAGCTGGACCGGCTGCCAGGGCAGCAGGATGCAGGACTCGGTGGAGAGGCTCCTCTTGGGTGAGTAGAGGAGTGGGGGCGTGGTGGGGGGGACGACCCACCGCCACTGGGTACAAGGAGCCCCAAGCCTCTGCCTTCGTCCCAGACGAAGGAGCCAGCTGGCACCAGGCGCTGAAGCAACGCTGCAGCTGGCACCGGTCCGGGCGGGATCTGTCACACCCCCTGCGCCGCCCGCCCCCTTCCCCTCCCCCGGACTGACGGAGGGTGCGGGGAGGAGGCGTCCTGCCTTACGGTAGGGGAGAGCGTAGGGGAAGGGGGCGGGCACCGGCCGGCGTTGGAGTCTGCACCTCGGGCTACGCAGAGTGAACACCAGCCTGGGCCCCGAGCATCCTCAGGGGGCAGGAGCGGCCCCGAGGTGTGTGCGGGGGCCGCGGAGGCCGGCGTGTCGGGGATGGGGCGGTGAGTGGCTGCATTGGCAGCCACGTGGCCGGGAGGAGAAATGCAAACAAGGAAACCGGAGAAAGGGGGGAGGGGTGAGTCATTGCGGCCCCACCCGGGAGGGAAATCCGGGCTGGGGCCGCTTCCCGGCCGGGGGCGTCTGCCTCCTGTTTCGATTCAGGGTCTCCGGCTGCCCGGGGGAGGGACTAGGCGGCCTTCCTGCGGGGAATCCCGCTGCCTTGCCTCCCGCAGTTGCGTTCCCAGACCCACGCCCCCTGCCCCCTGCCCCCTTCCCCAGCACACACACAACGGGAGCAGTTGAGGAAACTGAGGCTGGAGGGAAGGACCGCTCTCCGGAACGGATAGGAGCGGGATTCGTGGCCGTAAGAAGAGATTGGGGTTGTGGCAGAGCTTCCAGGGGAGCAGGAGGTGTTCGAGGACCACACCCCCCACCGCGCGCTCCCTGGTGGCCGGGTAGGTTGAGTCAGAGACCGGGATTCTAGCGCCCTGCTAAGCAGACTAGCTACCGAGGCCCCACGCTTCCCTGGGCCTCAGTTTCCACCGCTGTGCAAATGGCCCAGCGCCGGCCTCTTCGCCTCACTCCTGAGAGGGTGGAGAGTCAGTGGCCGGAGACAGCGGCTGGCTTGGCGCCCCAGTGATTGCTCAGGACAAAAATGAGGGTTTGGAAGGAAGCCCATGCCCAGTAGGACTTTTTGCCCCTTCTCTTCCCTTTTCCCTTTGCTGTTAAGCCTGCCCATACTGGGAAGAATTATCTCTAAAAAGCCTATACCCCCAATTTTGGGATGCCAAGCCCCCATCCTCCACCAATGATTATTTTCTTGGAAGTGGGGAGATGAATTTTAATTGTGATTAAAATCTCAATTTTAATGTATATGTGTATAAAAAATGTTTCCCAGAAACTTACTAAAATGCAGGCTCCGTCTCTACCAATTCATATTCAATCCTATTGGCATGAAATGGAAAATCTGTATTTTGAACAAGCACCCCAGGTCATCCGTTGTGTCCACACGTTAAGAAACGCTGGTGGTGTTTTAAATGCCTTTCCAGGGAAGGAGGGAAGCCGGAGAATGAATCTGACCTCAGACCCAAATCCATTCAACCAAGTTCTGGTAATCTGGAAAAAGGAAGAACAGCCTGGAAACTGGCAGGAAAGGATAACAAATTGGGAGTCACAGGTATGCATGAGGAAGAGTTGCGGGGATGGAGTTGTGAGTTTCAGGTTGCTGGAGCCAGTGGCCTGGACTAGAAGTTCTTGTGGGAAGGCTTTCTGAGACTGGCAGTAGGATCAGAAAGGGGTCCTCTATTCCTTATTCTTGCTGCTGTTACTCTGGGCAGCTGGGAAAGTTGCCGGGGATTGAGGCAGGACACTTGTATACCTGTAGACATTTCAGCAGAGTCGCAAAAGCTAATTATGTGTGGACCCTGTTTCAAGGGCTTTCCATGGGTTTAATCCCTGCCACAATCCTGTGAGGTAGGTACTTCTGTTAGCCTCACTTTACAGATGGGGAAACTGAGGCTCAGGGATATTAAGCAATTTGCCAAAGTCACACAGCTAGGAATTGGTAGAGCTGGGGCATGAATCCAGGTTGTCTAGCTCCACGTACTCCCCGTGCTGTACTGCATATTCTCTGATGCATTCTGTTTGTTCTTCTAACACAGACTAGACTGCCTAGGAGAGGCTCCTCAAGGGAAGTCAAATATATGTGTGTAGGGGTGTAGGGGAGCCTCAGGGAGCCAAGGATCCAAAGAAAGTCATTCAAATCAGTGAAAATGAAAGTGTCCCAAACCCACTCCCCTGTCTATGTTCCCCTTCAACACTACTCTTGCCTTTCTTTTTTCCATTTCTTTCTCATTCCCCATCTCTGGGGAGACTGAGAAGGGGGCCTGGGGTGATTACCTATTGGCTCCTAGGTAATCTCTGGAGAGATGTTAGGGATTAGATCTTCCACTTCCATTGCTAGCTCATCCTCTCTAACAGGCAAGGCCCCCAGCCTGCCATCAAGGCAGATGACAGGGCAGGTTTTTCCCTTCTCAGGATCCTGGATTGGGACTAGCCGGTAGAATTACTGCTCAGCAGATATTTGATCAAGGCTGAGGCCTAGAAGGGGCAGCAGACTGGGAACATGTCTGAGGAACGCATTCAAATGAGATGGTGAGTCATCTTGGGGACAATCATGCCATGTCCTGGTACCGCCGCCACCCTCCTCTAACTGTCATTAAATGCCTGGCAGGTATGTTAGGACAGATAAATAATAATAACAATAGTCAACATGCACCAGGCCCTGTTCTTGATACTTTATATATATATTCACTGATTTAATTGTCACAACAACCCCATGAGACAGGGTTGTTATTATCGTTATCCCATTTTACAGATGAGGGACTTGAGACAAAAAGAGGTTAAATGACTTGCCCAAGGTTCCACACTAGGAAGTGGTAGAGCTGTGAGTGACTCTGCCCAGGTGGCGTCTACCTGTGTGCTTTACCACTCTGCAGTCCTGCCTCTGAAACCTACTGACAGCTCCTATAAAGGGGGAAGAACTCACATCCGTAGTCATTTGCCCACACCTTGGTACAGATGGTGGAAACTGAACAGCAGGCCCGCTTGATACACTCTACTCAGACAAGGAGCTCCTGCCAGAGCGTGGACTTCCTTGAACCCTCCTCCATTCCCTTCAAGGAGGTGGCAGAGGCTCCCATGGATAGCTGAGGAGGGTGGGAGGGTGAAAGGGGCTTCTTGGACCAGTCTTTGACTCTGGGCTTGATTTTCCCCACCTCAGCCTCTTTGCTGAGCTCTACACAAGGTAAGCCCATGGTTTCTAGGATCTTCACGGGAACCTCATATTCTGTGTCCAAAACTCCCTTCCTGCCCCAGGCGGCCCTTCCTCCTGCCCTGCCCCCAGCTCCCTGCTCCCAGAGCTCCACCACTGCCTAAGCAAGGAGCCTGATACCCCACATTCCTCCTTCTCCCACATCCAGCCAGCATAGTTGGGTTGATTCAACCAATGAAGCATCTCTCCATTATGCCCTATCCCCACTGCAACTGTTCTAGCCCAATAATGGTCTCTTCCAGTGTTTACTATATGCAGAATACTACATTAGTCACTTTATCTTTGTATCCTCAGAACAATTCCTATTTGCGAGTGAGGAAACTGAGTCACAGGCAGACAAAGTAACTTGCCCAGGGTCACACAGTTAAGTAGTACAGCCAGACTCAGGCAGTCTAACTGCAGAGCCCATATTCTTAAACACCATTGTACTCCTGCCCCTGAGCGCTACTCTCAACCTTGCCTCGCTCGGTCCTTACTATGCAATGCCACAAGAATCTCCAAGGAATCTTTAATTCGTTCAACAACATTTACTGTAGGTGCCAGGAACTTTGCTGCAAATTGGAGAGCTAAAACGCAGCAGCAGACACTGTCCCAAAGCTTCGGGGCCTTGGGACAGTGTCTGTTTGAGGACCACACCCCACGCCATGCGCTCCCTGGTGGCCAGGTAGGTTGAGGCAGAGACCGGGGATTCCAGTGCCCTACTAAGCAGGCTCACTACTGAGGCCCCATGCTTCCCTGGGCCTCAGTTTCCACCACTTTGCCCCATTCCTGAGAGGGTGGAGAGACAGTGGCCTTCCCAGAGCCTAGTGGAATTATCTTTTATCTCTCTGACACACTAATCTGATTGGCTCTCCCTCCCCAGCACAGTGTCTGGCATAAAGTTGATGCTTAACAATTACGGGAGGAAATGAAATGAACAGGACAATGGGTAGTCAGCTGGTGCCTACTATGGGCCTGCAGCCTCAGCAGGGTGGAAGGGGGAGGAGCTGGTTTCCCAGTTCATTTTCAAGGCCGTTCATTCCGTCTCTCTCCCTCCTTGCTGCTTTCTTGTCTCCTACTCATTTCTCCTCTATCCTGTGCTGCCAACTTTGTTCACAAGGCTCAGCCATGACTTTTGAGGGGGATTGGTGGGATGGAGGGAGGGTGGGTGGAAGAAATTTTCACTAATTGGCCTCCCATGGGACTGCAGGAAATGGCCAGCTTGGAAGCCAACTGGGAGATAAAGCAGTAGGGGATAAAAGGGCTGTGCCAGGACCTTGGCCTGTGCCGACCCTCCCACAGCACCCCTAGAAGTCGACTTTGGCTATGGTTGGTCAACAGTGGGAGGAGATTGAGCAGGGAGCCAGGTATCTTCCTCTGGACTCTACCTCCAGGCTCTGCATGGTTTAAGGCCCTCTGACTCTTGCCCAGGCTCCATCCCCCAAGGGCAGTTCCAGTTCAGTTCCTCCATCAACTCCCTGCCCATTCCTGGGGTGGCGGGGGAGGCAGGGGCAGGGAGCTGGAACGTTGATGGGCACCAAGCCAAACCTTCCCAGGACTAACAGGTCACAACCAGTCACTCATGAGCCGCTTATGAAAATGATGGGAGGGAGAGGAGGGATGGGCTCCTGCCTCCTCTGGGAGGGCAATGCGGGCAAGCTGGGGCTCACAGTCAGGGCTGGGACCTGCATGATGCTGCAGAGGCAAAAGCAGGAGCCCCACAGTCTCCTGGAGGCACATTCCTCTAGCTGGTGCTCAAGCTACCCATGCATGGCAGAGACAAGGAAACAGTCGTTGAACAGACCTGTGGTGGCGATGCTGGCGTGGAGGGCAGGGACAGGGTGGGAGAAGCCAGAAGAGCAGGAGAAGACAGGCGGGGCTGGAGATGCCCCTGGAGGGAAGGGCAGCGGCCTGCCTCCTGGCAAATTTACTGTTACATGAATGTACAGAAATGAGTAACTGCTTTCTCCCCCGCAACTTCTGCTTCTCAAGATGTGTGTGTGTGCTTGTGTGTGTGGGGGGGGGTGTGTGTGTCCTGTGTGGGTCCCAGGAGACACTTCATCAGACCTTGAGTGATCAGTGTTCCACAATGCCTGCCCCATTCCAGTTGTGGCCACTTTCCCTAAGAGTCACTTTTCTCCCCACCCCTGTATTCTGTTCTGGAGCTGAACACCCACACTACCTAACCCCTCACCCCTCCCCTCTTTCCAACTTTCACAGCCTTCCCAAAACCCTTGTCTTAAGTGCTCCCATCTTCCAACTCATCCTGGACCCACGGCCTCTGTTCAGGACTCAAACCCTGTGCCCACTTTGTCCTTTTGTTTCAGAGTCTTGGCAGGTGTGACTGCAGGAGCCTGAGAGAGGGGTCCTAGCAGGGCCCTGGCCCCTGCTCAGGAGATGCCCACTTCTGTCTCTCAGGCCCAGTCAGTCAGGCTGGGTCCAGAGCACTGGCTGGGGGCAGGGGGAGGATGTGGGTAACCAGGAAAGCAGGCTAGGGCTAAGGTCCCCTTCCCAGCATCAGAGCAGACCCATCCCACCCCCAAATCCCACTCTGGAAGTGCTGGGGTCAGAGAGGAAACCAAAGAGGGCAAATTTTTCCTGGCATCGGATCTACTGCCTATTTCCTCCCTTCAGAGAGAACCTGGTAAGAAATTAGGGGCGGGCATAAAGACGGGGGTTTGGAGAGAGAAAGAGAAAAATGGGGTCCAGAGAGGGAAACAGAAAAGTGGGAGTCCAGAGAAGGAAACAGAAGTAAGGGGAAGTCTGCAGTTGTGCCTGAGAGAGAGCACAGACCCCCCACTCAGGCCCCTCAGGGATAGGGAGGCAGCCCCACTTTTCTGCCTTCCCACCCCTCAGTCTCAGCCGCTCCTGCTCTAGCTGCTTTGCCTGCTTTGCCTCTGGCGGAAGTGGGGAGCCTGGTCCACTTAACCACACTGCAGCGCTGGCCCAAATCCTGACTTAATCTCCCCAACTGCTTCAGTTCTCCCTAGGTCCAGCCTCCTCGAGTGTCAGCTGAGGGTGCCTGCTGGGCCCTGGGGACCAGGCGGAAGTGGCAGCTTCTGGCCTGTCACTGCCCCCAGGTCTGGCTCTGCGCCCACCTCAGGGCCTACCTGTGTCAGGCTTCCCCATGCAGAGCCTTATTTCCCTGCCACATGCCTGGCACTCACCACACTGAAATCAAAGCATTGCTCCGTCCTCCGGGAGAATGTAAGCTGCCAGAAGGTGAGAGCCGCTCTGCTGTGCTCAAGGATGCTTGCCTTGCGTGGTCAGTGCCTTGTACATCGAAGGCCCTCAGGAGACGTTTCCTGCATTAATAATAAACAGGTTTCCCCTGCTCCTGCCATGGCTCTTTCTCACCTCCCTCTTAGCTTCCCCAGATCTGTCTTTCCCTCCTGGGGCCTGTCCATCCGGTTCTTGACCAATTCCCATTCCTCACACTGTCTTAGTCCATCTTTTGTCCATTTCTTCCTCCTCCAGGAAGTATCATGATATGTGGCCACTCGAGTCTCTCTAGGGTGCCATTCATGGGCCCCCTGGTCTGGACTAAGCACAGGTGACAACCTTTATTTTATTTTATTTTATTTTATTTTTTTGAGACAGAGTCTCGCTCTGTTGCCAGACTGGAGTGCAGTGACGAGATCTTAGCTCATGGCAACCTCTGCCTCCTGGGTTCAAGCAGTTCCCCTGCCTCAGCCTCCCAGGTAGCTGGGACTATAGGCATGTGCCACTACACCCAGCTAATTTTTTGTATTTTGTAGAGATGGGATTTCACCATGTTGGCCAGGATGGTCTCCATCTACTGACCTTGTGATCCGCACACCTCGGCCTCCCGACATGCTGGGATTACAAGTGTGAACCACTGGGCCCGGCAGACAACCTTATTTCTAGTCTTTTGCTTCACTCAGTGCCCATGCAGCTGGACTAGAGGGGGACCCACATGCACTGATGAAGGCTCATGGTGACTTTCTCATTCATTAAAGCCAGTTCTCAAACTCAAATCTAAAGGGCAAATATTAATGAACCCCTCTGCCAGGCTTTTCCCTCGGGGAAGAGCTAATGCCCTCCCCTCCTGCCCTCAAGTCTTATTCTTCTCTCACTCCTCACAGTGCTGCAACCTGCCTTTCTGCAGCCTCTGGCAGCTTCCAAGGGGTCAAGGAAGTCAGTCAGCCCCATGTGCCTCCATGCCCAAGTCTCTGTGGAGGTGAACTGCAGCCTTTATCCACCCCGCCCTCCCCATCCAGCAGCGGCCCCCTCAGTAAAGGGGAAAGAGAACCAGAGCAGGTACCTGTGATCAGGGTTCACATCAGGAGATGGAGGTCACTGGAGAACACCAGGAGACAGCAGCAGGCCTGGGCCTAGCTCCCTCACGCTGAGCTCTCCCCAGGCAGCTGCGGCTGTGATCCCCCTCCCCTCCCCCGACCCCCCCAGGCCACCTGCCTCTGATGCTTTTTTAGCTCCTGAGCTCAAAGACCTGCTGTTTCCGCTCAACATCTTCTCGCTTGTCATCGTGCCGTCTGCACAGACCTCTAGGCTGTCAGTGGGCAGGCAGAGGAAGTGAGGTCTCAGCGAGAAGCCAGACTGAGCAGTTTCACTCTGGCCCTGAGAATTCAGGAGAACTCTTTCTAAAGGGGTAGAAGGCAGCCCTAGCCCTGGGGAGCAGCATTTGGGGGGCCAAGGTGACCCCTGGATTTGAGTCCTTCCTGCAACCTCAAAGCTAGAATGCATGGTGATGGGGCCAGCTCCTCCCTGGAGCCAGCCGCCTGCTGCTGCTGCCTAGGACAGCCCTTTCTGCTCTGTGGTCTATAAGCCTGACCTCAGGAGGAAGGCAAAGCTGCAGGAGGCGGACCTGAGTGGGGTAGGATGGGGAGAGGAAAGGAATCTACCTCTGTGTCAGGCACAGCCTCTGGTTGCCACAGCCAAGGTCCTCAGCTGTGAACTCCACAAGGGCTGCGGGTGGGCAAGGGGACCACATAAGGCCTGGGGAGAATCTTGTGGAACTCACTACCTATGTACACAAGCTACTAGCCCAACCTGCAAAGCTGTCTGAAGGCACAAGGTTGGGGAAGGCTGCCCCCTAGAGCCAGGATCAAAGAATTCTTTATGGACATTCGGCCGTGCTTTTCTTTGTGTATTGAATGAATATTTATCCAGTTCCTACCTAGGCGCCTGGCATTATACTAGGCACTGGGAATACAGAAGTGATCAAGGCAGGCATAAAGTGAGTAACTATCACAGTTTTCCCTATGTTGAGGGGCTTTCTGGGATGTGGAACTTTTTGTGGTAAAACTAGAAAAGCTCCTGGTAAATCAGGACGAGTAAATCACCCTGAGATAAGCTCCTGCCTTCCTGGAGATTATATTCCAATAGAGACAGCAGGAGTAGGAATGGAAAGGATAAACACAATTTCTTGTCATGGTAAGTGCTGTGGAGGAAATAAAACAGCAAGGAACCCTCTGAGGAGGTAATTTTTTTTTTTTTTTTGAAAAGGGAGTCTTGCTTTGTCGCCAAGGCTGGAGTGCAGTGGCGACAAAGCAAGATTCCTGCCCTCTGCACAGACCTCTAGGCTGTCAGTGGGCAGGCAGAGGAAGTGAGGTCTCAGTGAGAAGCCAGACTCCTCTCTGAGATTGCAGTGAGTGATCTCAGCTCACTGCAGCCTCCGCCTCCCAGGTTCAAGCGATTCTCCTGCCTCAGCCTCCAGAGTAGCTGGGATTACGGACACATGCCACCATGCCCAGCTAATTTTTGTATTTTTAGTGGAGATGGGGTTTTACCATGTTGGCCAGGCTGGTCTTGAACTCCTGACCTCAGGTGATCCGCCCGCCTTGGCCTCCCAAAGTGCTGGGATTATAAGGGTGAGCCATGGCACCCAGCCGTGGAGGTAACATTTGAGTTGATACTTGAATGATGAGAGATCAATCTTATAAACACTCAGAGAAGAATTTTCCGGGCACAAAGCATAAAAAACCTGGGACAGGAACAAGTGTGGCACGTTTGAGAAACAGAAAGAAGGCCAGTGTGTCTGAAGTGAAATGAGCAAGGGTGAGTAAGGCTGGTTGGAGTTGGCAAAACCCTGATCAATTTACTCTAAGAGCTTTGGAAGCTATTGGAGTGATTGAAGCAGGGGAGTACCATATTCTGGTTGTTATTTTTATTTATTTATTTTTTAAATTTTTTTCTTCTTGAGATGGAGTCTCATTCTGTCACCCAGGCTGGAGTGCAGTGGTGTGATCTTGGCTCACTGCAACCTCCACTTCCCAGGTTCAAGTGATTCTCCTGCCTCAGCCTCCTGAGTAGCTGGGATTGCAGGCATGTGCCACCACACCTGGCTAATTTTTGTATTTTTAGTAGAGATGGGGTTTCACCACGTTGGCTAGTCTGGCCTCCAGCTCCTGACCTCAAGCGATTCACCTGCCTTGGCCTCCCAAAGTGCTGGGATTACAGCCGTGCACCACTGCACGCAGCCATGGCTATTATTTTTAAAAGACTGCTCCAGCTTCTGGGTGGAGAATAGATTAGAGGGGAAAGAATGAACAGAGGAGGACCCGTTAGGAGGCTGTTGCAGGTAGGCAGGTGGTGATGGTGGTGGCTGGACTAGGGTGGCAGAGGGAATGGAGAGAGAGGACAAGGTAAATCCAACTGTATTTTGTAATGAATTTGATGTAGGAGCAAAGAACAGGGAGGACTCAGAGATAACACCTAGGTTTGGGTCTGAGCCACAGTAAACAAGGACATGCCCCAGGGACATCAGAGGTCTCTCTGCATGGAGATTAAGAAGAGAGGAGGAAGCCCTGACATGTCCAATAAATTCAATCATCTGGAAGATGGCGCAGTAGGTGTATCCCTGATCTAGCATTGTGGGAGAAGATATGTTTGGAATGTGCCTTTTTCGGGGAGTGAGAAAGGAATGTCAGCAGGCAGGATGTCTGCAGATGGGGAGTTAGAAATCTGTCTTAGTATTGGTGGGACCCAGTTCAAAAGAGACTTCAGAGGGATTGATGGTTTAGACGGGTCATCTATATAGGACCTGTTTAGATGACTGTCAATGGAATGAGGGATGATGTATTAGGATAATAAGGTTAGGTGTAACAAACAACTGAGCTGTAACAAAGCCACTGAGTTTCTCACTCATGTTGTATAGTCCAGTGAGGGTCTAGGGGCCAGGGGTGGCTCTTCTCCATTTGTTCATTCAAGGCTCTAGGTTCTTTCCATTATGTGGTATTGCTACATATGGCCTCTAAAATCATCACAGAATGGGAAGACGGAATGCAGTGTGTATGGGAGATTTTTTAATGAGTCCAGCCTAGAAATGGCACACATTGCTTCTTCCTTCTTCATTCCATTGTTCAGAAATTGATCCCATGACATCCGCTTAACTGCAAGAAGCTGGGAAGTGTAGTTCAAATTCGGGAGGTCCTGTGCCCAGAAAGAGACAAATAAATGTTGGTGTGTGTTGCGGATTCACTAGTAGTTTCTGCCACAGGCAGGGAGAATGGCTGTGCATCTTGTAGAGGTCGAAGTGGTGTCCGTCTGCACTGGGATGGGAGTGTGCTCTCTGAGAATGCCTTGAAGGAAGCTGATATGAGAAGATGTGTATGTGTGGTGCACACCTGTGTGCTTTGTGGCTTAACAATCATTCCATTTTTTCCCATTCTCAAGGTCTTTCACTGGATAAGATCTTAATTCCTTTGTACCTTACCACCAAAATAACCTTGTGAATGTTTTGTCCTCTACAATTTTCCCCCATCAAATCTAACTGGATATTATAGTCTAATCTTCCTAAGACTTGGCTTATGTCATGCAATCCCTGTTCAATAATAACAATAACAATATCAACAACAGCAGCAGTAATTTGTTGAATTACTATGTTGAGCACTTTGACTGTAGTATCTCAATATATCTCAACCTTTGTAACAAGCCTGTGATGTATCAGCATCATTCCCTGTGTACAGATGGAGCGGCAGGAGTCCTGAGAGGTTCTAGCTGTTAACACAGTAGCCACTAGTCATGTGCAGCTATTTAAATTGATTAAATGAAATTTAAATTAATTGAAATTAAGTGCATTAAATTTAAACTAATTTAAATTAAATACAATTAAAAATTCAGTTCTGCCATCACACTAGTCACATATCAAGTTTTCAATAGCCACCTGTGATTAGTGGCAGCCATTGTGGAGGGTGCAGATATGGACTATTTTCTTCCAGGCAGAAAGCCGACTGGATTGGGCAGCTGTGCGTTAGGGGCACTTGCCCAGGGTCACAGCAAATGGTGAAGCCGGGCATCTCGCCCCACCTGAGTCTGCCACTCTGCAGTAGCTCTTTATTGCTTCCACAATTTTAAAAACATTGGAGCCTGGCCTTAGCCTTCTACGGACTGGGCCAGTATTACTGTTACATAATTATTTCTCTTTCTTTTCTTGCACAATCTCACTTTCCAGCACAGCAAGCCTGCTCACTGCTCTCCCATACTCCTAATATGTCCACTCATAATATTTGTGCTCTCCTCCTCTAATTCGTCTGCTCAGCTAATGAATTCTCCCCTGACCTTTAGGTTCAGATAGCTGAAATAGCTCTTGAAGCAATTTCGTGTCTTCCATTCTCACTGCTTCCGCCTGAACCAACTCTGAAGCCCTTCATCATCTCTTGCCGTGGCAACCTTCTGCTGCTGCTAATTCTACTTCCTGACATTTATTGAGAACCTACCGTGTGCTAGGCACTCTTCCAAGCACTCCTCATCACAACACTTGGAAGTAGGTATTACTGCAGTCTCCATTTTAAAGACGTGGTAATTAAAGCACTGTGGAGTGAAACTTGTCCAACTCATCTCTCTGCTTCTAGTCTTTCACAGGCAGTTCGCCTTCACTCTACTCTTGCCATAGTTCTACAATACAGAATTGTAACTTCTCTCCCCCAGCCCCAGGGGGGAAGGGAACAGCCTTCTTAACAGAGTATGCAAGGCCCTTTATGTTCAGAATCTTTCTAATCTCCAAACCCGCTACTCTACCTTCAAACTTGACATTCCAGGCACAGACGACTTACAGTTTCCCAAAACTGCCACGTTATTTCTTCCCTCTGGGCCATCACACATGCGGTTCCCACTGCCTGGAATGCCATCCATCCTGGCCAGCTCTGAAGCCATCCATGGCAATGCACTCCTGACCACCGGGCTTGCTTCCTCCTCCACAGGAAGAGCACTTACTCCCTACTAGCGGCTCCTAAAGGAGGGCCAGTGCTGAGCTCACAGCCTTGACGTCACTTCTTATTAAAATACACACTCCAAGATTCAAAATTTAATAGGCAGGGGTAGGGTTGGGTTTTTTTATTTTTATTTTTAAAGAAGCTCCTAGATTATTCTAGAGTGAGGTAAATGTGCTTAACACTGGTTTACATCTCTTGTTTGGCAATTCAGTGCACCCTGTCTAGATTCCTTGTGTATAATTGCTTTTCTTCTTATTTTATTCTTACCTTCATTCACTCACAGTCAGGTATTCAACAAACATTTATTAAGTGGTTATTATATGCCAGACACTCTTTTAGGTGTTGGTGTGAACAAAACTGGCACTGTCCCTGCTCGTGAAGTTTATGTTCCAGAGGGGGTGTGGTGGGTGGGATAATGGCTTCCAAAGATGTCCACAACTTCATCCCAGCACCTGTGAATATGTCACCTTCCACGGCAAAGGGATTTATTTTGTTGACATGATGAAGTTCAGGATCTTGAGATGGGAGGTTATCCTGGACTATCCCCTCAATCACAGGGGTCCTTACAAGGGAAAAGCAGGAAGAGGGAGTTAAGGCATGTGGGTAGCCTTGCTCTAGAAGCTGGAAAAGGTGGCTGGGCACGGTGGGCTCATGCCTGTAATCCCAGCACTTTGGGAGGCCGAGGTGGGCAGATCACCTGAGGTCAGAAGTTTGAGACCAGCCTGGCCAACATGGCAAAACCCTGTCATTACTAAAAATACAAAAATTAGCCAAACGTGTGATGGAAGCCTGTAATCCCAACTTCTCAGGAGGCTGAGGCAGGAGAACTGCCAGAACCCAGGAGGCGGAGATTGCAGTGAGCTGAGATCACACCATTGCACTCCAGCCTGGGTGAGAGTGAGACTCCGACTCAAACCAAACAAACAAACAAAACAAAACAAAGAAGCTGGAAAAGGCAATGAAACTGATTTTCCCCTAGAGCCTCCAGAAGCAAGGCAGCCCTGATGTCCCCTTGATTTTAGCCCAGCAAGACCATTATTTGGACTCCTGATCTACAAAACTGTAAAATAACAAGTTTGTGTTGTTTTAAGTCAGTACATTTGTGGTAATTTGTTACAGCAGCAAAAACAACAACAACAACAACAACAACAAACCTAATGCAAGGGGTATTGGTTATGTTTTGTGGAGGTTTGTGAAGGGCCTCCCCATGTGGATCGTAAGTGCCTGTGGCAGAGCCCTTGTTATTGTGCTGGGATTTTTCCCTCCAGCTCCCGACTGGAAGCTGGGCTCACATGGGAGCTCAGTGCACTCCTGATACAAATCTGTCTCTACCTTGGAATGGTATGATTCTGAGGGTCAGGATGATGTTCCAAAAGGGCTTGGGAGGATGAAGCTTGTGAGGATAAAAGGAAAGGTGAGGTCAGTTGCAGTGGTTCAAGCCTGTAATTCCAGCACTTTGGGAGGCCAAGGTGGGAGGATAGCTTGAGGCCAGGAATTGGAGACCAGCCTGGGCAACATAGTGAGACCCCATCTCTAAAAAAAATAAATAACAAAAAATATTAGCCAAGCGTGGTGGCACACACCTGGCCGCTTGGAAGGCTGAGGAGAGAGCATTGCTTAAGTCCAGGTGCTGGAGGATGCAGAGCTATGATGGCGCCACTGCACTCCAACCTGCGCAACAGAGTGAGACTCTTAAAAAAAAAAAAAAGGCCAAACGCAGTGGCTCATGCGTGTAATCCCTGCACTTTGGGAGGCCAAGGCAGGCGGACTGCCTGAGGTCAGGAGTTCGAGACCAGTCTGGCCAACATGGTAAAACCCCATCTCTACTAAAAATGCAAAAAAATTAGCCAGGCTTGGTGGCGGTGCCTGTAATCCCAGCTACTCCGGAGGCTGAGGCAGGGGAATTGTTTGAACCAGGGGGGTGGAGGTTGCAGTGAGCCAGGATCACGCCACTGCACGCCACTGCACTCCAGCCTGGGCGAAAGAGTGAGGGTGTCTCAAAAATAAAAATAAAAAAAACTAGGGATTTGTGGGGAGCTGTGCGGGAGGATAGAGTGTTTGCAGTCAGGTGATGGTCCCAGGGGTTCTCAGACTAGTGTGTGGAGGAATCTTCTGAGATATGATGGGAAGGAACCTGGTTGATAGAGGGATGAGTGGAAGGGATTCTATTCACTTATTTCTTGAGTTTTATATATCGGCCGGGCGCGGTGGCTCATGTCTGTAATCACAGCACTTTGGGAGGCCGAGTCGGGTGGATTACCTGAGGTCAGGAGTTCGAGACCAGTCTGACCAACATGCTGAAACCACGTCTCTAAAAAAAGATTTAAAATTTTTTAAAAAGAAAACAAAAAAAGTTTTACATATTAATTTTTAACAAGAAATTTAAATTTAAACGAGAATATGCGTCTTGTTCAGAGAGAAAGATTTTTCATCCCCGCGGCTGGCTTGTATAAAGGCATATTCCCAGGACCTTCCAAGGCCCAACTATCCTGACACGGCGGGTCTGGGGAGGAGCCCAGGAATCCTCCTTTTTAACAGGCGTCCCCCAAACGGCCCGGCGGCTTCGCAGAGCGGCGGTGGCGTCTGCGGTTCCGGGCGCGGGCGGCCTCCGGCCGGGGAGGGCGCTGTGCCGGCGGCGCGGGGGGCGGGCCGGGGGCGGAGCGCGGGGCGCCGGCGGCTCTGGCGGCTCCGGCGGCTCCGGCTGGCGGCTCCGGGTCCTGCACCTGTGACTCTCGGCCGCGCTCCCCTCGGCCCGCTCGGCGCTGTGGCCCCATGGCCCCGTCCCGGCTGCAGCTCGGCCTCCGCGCCGCCTATTCCGGCATCAGCTCCGTGGCCGGCTTCTCCATCTTCCTCGTCTGGACGGTGGTCTACAGACAGCCGGGGACCGCGGCCATGGGAGGGCTCGCAGGTACCCCGGGCGCGGGGCGGCGCGGGGCGGGTGCGCGGCCGCGGGGCGGGCGTTGTCAGCTGCTCCAGGACGCTCCTCCCGAGCGGCGCTTCCCCGGGGAGCGGGTGGGGTGTTGACTCGAAAATGACGGTTGGCGGCCGAGGCCCCGCGCGGGCCCGGGCTCCTGGGCATTCCTGGGTGCCTCCGGGACCCGATGTCCGCCCGGGCGCCACCCGAGGGTGCCGACGGCCCGCCGCTGCCCGGGGCACAGACCTGCCGCGCTGCCGGGGATATCGGTCCCGGCACATTGCCTGTCGCCCTCCGCCCAGTTGCCCCACGACAGTGTCCCCTCCGCGCACCCGCGTCGCTGGCCCCCTCCTTCCCACAGACACACGCGCGCAGATCCCTGCCCCGCCGGGCAGAGAAGGAAGAAGTGGGAAAGGAAGAGGGCTAGGGGTGGCTGGGGAAGCCCATCTGCCTCCCTCCAGTGCGGACCCCATCCCCCGGAGAGCCCTCTGCTGAGACCTACCGGGAGGACCGCGCTGGGGATCTCATAGAAACTGGACATTCTCTTTCCACCCACGTCGGTTCCTTTTTGCCACCCGTCTTCTGTGGCTCCTCAGCCAAGATCTGCCAATACCCGCAGCGCAGCCTCCCCTTCTGTGCCTCAGGTAGGGAAGGGGAAGCATTAGCCCGGTGATAGAGGCTCTGGGCTGACCAGTGCTCCTTGCTGTGCACCTTTGGGCACGCAGTTTAACCTCTCTGCCATAGAATTGGTATGAAGATAAAAAAGATTCTATTTTCTAACATTTTTAAATGCTTTATATGTGTCAGGTACTATGTTAAGCAACCTGCTTCCCTTATTTCATTTAATCCTTACATTAGTCTCATGAAGTAGGCATTATTATTGTGTCCATTTTACAGACAAGGAAACTGAGGCCTGAAGTTAAGTAAATTGCTTACCCAAGATTACACAGCTAAATGAAATAATATGTGTGAGAAAGGACTTTGGGAAGAAAATATGTGTAAGGTTAATACTTTTACACATGATGATCATGTTCCATTACTAAAATCCTCTGCCAAGAGAACTCTAAATGTAATAACTAAAAATAACTAATTTACTCACTGCCCCCAGGCTTGCTGAGAGCCATCCCTGGGCAGAGTTGCAGCATGAAGTGGGGTTTCTTCCTTAGAAGACAGGCATATATAGCCCCACCCTACGCAATGACAGCAAAGCGCTGGGTCACCAAGAAGGAGGGTAGGCACCCTGGCTGGGGTGTTCCCTGCCTGCCCAGCTGCCTCACCACCTGTGGGTTCCTGAGGACAACTGGCCCATTTCCCTGCCACTTTTTTGTTTCCTATTGGCCCTGTTGCTTTCCCCTCTGGAAAGCGGTGTCACAGGCCTACCCATTGCCTTGCTAAGACCCAAGGCGAGAGACAGGATGAGGAGGGAGGGCCAGCCCTGGGATCCCAGCTAGGTATGTTGAGTCTGGCCTGGTGGAAGTGGAGGTGAGCCCTACCTGGCCGTTTGACCCCCTCCTGGGCAAGTTTCCTCATCTATTAGGAGTGGGAGGAGATGTCCCTGAATGACATCTGACTTCCCTCCAGATCTGAAATCTTACAGTTCTGCCCACTCCCTGAATCTTCCATCTCCGGCTGCCTACTAGAGGACTGTGGAAAAGGCCTTTCTTACACTCTAGGGAGTTGCCTGGGGTTTCCTTCCGACCCAACTCTGCCCTCTCTCCATCCCCGCAGGCTTCCCTTGGCCTCTGAGGCAGGCCAGCTGTGGAGCTGCCTTCAGTGAGAGGCACTAGGGCCACAGCCAGCTGGAGTAGGGTCCTGGCACCTCCCTGATGGTCTGATCTTTGACAGTGGCTGTGGAAGAGCCAAAACTGCTTGGTAGCGGTGGTGGATGATGGTGGCAGGGAAAGGGTTGCCAAACCTGGGCCTCCCACCTTCCCCGCCATGAGTGGGTTCCCAGAGGGTCTGTGGCCAGTCAGCCTTCTTCCTCTTTTGGCAGTAAAGTGTCAGCAGATTTACTAACTTGTGAGCACCCTACTTCTGACTCAGCATTTTATAGCTCAGAATCTGCTGAGTCACCCAAGGGCAGCCCCAGAGTGCTCCTTCTTCCCTGGGTTAGACCAGGCAAGGACTGACTGGGCATGCCAGTTTCTGAAGCAGGGTCATGGAGCCCCCTGGGTCTGGTGCGCACAGTGTTCATGGGTGGGGACACCCTCTCCCATCCTGATGGGTATCCTGGAAGAAGTGGCTTTGGAGAAAGGCAGTCGCAGAAGCAAGGCTGGTTTTCCTGGGGAGGCAGGCAGGTGTGGGTTGGATCTACCTTGTCTGACTTTGCTGTGGGAACCCTGGGGTAACACATAGACTCTTGCTGTAGGTTTAGTAGACCAAGGAAAGAAAAAGAAAAGTTGCTCCAGGAGTCTAAACAGCTCTATATTTTTCCCACATGAGCTGTGAGCAAGAGCCCTGGGGTCCCAGGACTGTCTTCCTCCTAGGCAGGAACAGAGGGCCTGACCTCGACCCAGTGTTCCTCTTGTCTGCGTTTACCCTGTAGATCCCCTGGGTGTCTCCTGTCTCCTCACCTCCAGCGCAGCCACTGGGGATGCTTTCACCGCCCTACCCTGTGCCTTCCTTGCCCTTAGCTTACTTATCGGCTGTGAGCCCAGAGGCCTAGCAAGGGCTCAGCTCCTTGAAACAGGTGGGGTGGAACAATGGTGTGGTCTGGTGGGCTTGTGGCCAGGTGGGGCTGGGGACCTGTTTGCTCCACCCTGAGTTTTGCAAACCAGGCTTCCTAGAATCCCCAAGTATGCTAGGGAAGGGTACTAGGGAGGGACATTGCCTCCTGCCTGATGTGTGGAAGGGGACCAGTGAGGGGGCTCTACCTCCTTCAGTGACCCCTTTGGGTAGGGCTAGTGGACAGCTCTCTTCGCAGGAGGGTGGTGAGAGCTAGGGCGGATGGGATCAGGCCTGCCTCCAAAGTTGGTGTGTGTTTATCTGGAGGGGGAGGCCTCTGTGCAGGGACTGGAGCAGGACTGAGAAAAGGTGAGAGGTGGGTAAAGTATGCCTGCTTGTTAACAAACAACAGGGCCTGAAACACCCAAATGCCTGTCTTCCTCTCCCTCCTGCCCTTAGCCCTCTTTGGTATGTGCATGTATATGGGGGTGGGAGTTTTGGGGAACCACTCGATTGTGATCAGTGGACTAAGACGGCATCTTCATGGGCCCCTATTTTGGCATTTCCTAACCCAGAAACTGCTGAGTCACAGAGGATTTGTTCTGACCTTATTTTTCTCCTAAGCTGGCTTCTAGAATCTTTGAGTAGGAAAGGATCTTAGAGCTCAACTTCCCTAACCCCTCTGCGGCACGAGGAGACAGGGCAAGCGGACCTCTTCCAGACAGGTTCCCATCAGACTGTTCCTTGAGTGTGCTCAGTGACAACAAGCCTTGTTCCCAGGGCCCTTTAAGAAACCAAACAACTCCCTCAAATGAAAACATGGGATGCCTGTGAGGAGTGGGAGGGACTTCTGGGGAAGGTGGCTGGTATAAAATCCAGATCTTGTGGGATGTAAGAGGAAGCTGTGGGATGATTGTCCTGTCCACCTCTGACCCGCTGCAGCATCCAGACTAGGCCCATCCTGATCTCAGTGGGAGGGGGACCCAGGCCCCTAACCCCTCAAGAAGAGTGGAGGTGGGCAGGGGCACAGCTGGGAGAGTGGGGGATCAAACAGTGGCAGGGGCTGGGGGAAGCTGCGGGCTTGGTAGGCCTCCACCCTCACTAGGGTGGAACCCTGGGCCCACCCATTTTTAAATGTGGAAACACCAAGGCTTTGGGACACAGCAGTGCCAGGCTCCCGTTTTCTTTGCTTGGAGTCTCATGGATTTTTGTTCCTCACTGGACTGCCTGGGGACAGCCGAATTGGGACAGCCTATGAGCTGGACTAGCTTCCCCTTGCCTTTTCTCCCCCCTTTAAAAAAGTTATGAAATATTTTAGACTTATAAAAAAGGATGGACAGTTTAACAAATACCCTTATACTCATCACCCAGCCTAAGAAAACAGCATAGATAAAATAGTATGGATTCCCCACCCAGCCTAAGAAACAAAATAGCATAGATTCCCTCAAAGCACTTCCCTGCCCCACCACCCCATCAACTTCCCTTCCTTGTCTCCATTGCCAGAGAGAACCACTTTCCCCAACCAGATGCTTATCCTTCCTATGCACATTTGGTACTCTGCATGGCACGGCGTGTGTGCAGCCGCCTTTTGGAAAGGCCTCCTGACTCCTAGGATGCGGCGGCCTGAGTGGCCCACACCCTGTAGCTCAGCCAGCTGCGAGCCTGCAGCTGGCTCTGCCTCTTTCCTCATTCCTCCCTTGCCGGGACCCGCCGCCCTGCCCGGAACCTTGCCAATGGAGTTGATATTTGTTCCACTCTTTGGGCTGCAACAGCAGGCACTGCCTGGCACATAGGGTTGTTTTGTTTTGTATTGTATTGTATCGGCCGGGTAGCAGCTGGCATCATAGGGGAAGTGCCCACCCAGGCGCAGAGGCCAGGCCCAAGAAAAGCTGGGGCAGGTGGGGGGATGGGGGATGGCGTGCCGTTTGCCACAAAATGGAGGGAGTGGCATGAGGTCTGGCCAAGAACAAGAAGGCCACTCAGGGGCTGGGTGGCCCTGGGGTCTTCATGACTGGACCTCCCCATCCTGCAAGACCAACTCAGGCAGTTTGGAAAGAGCCCTGCTGCCCAAGAGCTCGGCTGCAGGCCTTGTGACTGGGTGGAGGAGGAGCATGGGGCAGGAGCAATGGCTTCCCTGCTCTGTGGCTCTCAGGGTAGACTGGCAAGTCCCCAGAAAGCAGGCTGGGCTGTCAAGGCTCAGACTTTCTGGTTCTCAGGATCTCTTTATTCTTTTGAAAAGTAGTGAAACTCCATGCAAATTTTATGTATGTGAGTTATAGCTATGATATATACCATATTAGAAGTTAAAACAGAAGATTTTCTGTTTTAAAGTAATACTAAAAATAACATGAATTAACATTTTTGTGAGGGATATTCATGTTTTCCAAAACAAAAAAATGAGAGAAGAATAGAGTTTTGTATTTCTGCAGATTCCTCTAATGTTGGGCTTACTAGCAGGCAGCTTACCTGCTTCTGATACCACAGCCACCAAAAAGGAAAACTCCATTCTAGGAGGGAGTGAGTGACTAGACCATATTCTTGGAATACTTGGTCTTCTTATGCAAATAGGCCTGGCCTAGTGGACCTACAGGGCCCTGGAGCACCTGGGGGACGGGCCCTGATGTGTCTCTCCTGCAGGAGTGCTGGCGCTGTGGGTCCTGGTGACGCACGTGATGTACATGCAGGATTACTGGAGGACCTGGCTCAAGGGGCTGCGTGGCTTCTTCTTCGTGGGTGTCCTCTTCTCGGCCATCTCCATCGCTGCCTTCTGCACCTTCCTCGTGCTGGCCATCACCCGGCACCAGAGTGAGGGCGGGTCCCAGGGAAAGAGGGCATGGGAGGGACAGCGGGGGGATTTTAGCAGCAGACCCTGGCATTCCGATCCTGGTTCCACAGGTTACTTCCAAAGGGACTGGGTGGATCGCTTAACCTCCCTGGGCTCAGGTTTTATTATGGTTCAAGTGGGGAACACAAGTCCCTACCTCCCAAGTTGGGTGGATTCAATGAAACTGATGTAAAGTCTTGAGCTGTGCATAGCCCGTGCAAGCACTTGTGATGTTGGTACCCAGTAGTCTCTGCCCTGCTCTGGGATGGGAGCGCCCTCTGGTGGCTGTGGCAGGAAGTAACCAGAGGCCATTCTTCCTGGAGTCTGACGCTAAAGCAGGTTGGAAGTGTCCTAGGGTACTTGTCACAAAAGCAGAGCAGATGATACAGACCTGTGATTGGCCAGCCCTCCCCTTCCCTAATCCCTATGGCCTCCTGCCTGAAAAGCCTGGAGTGCTCTAAAACGGTCCCCAACCCCCAGGCTGTGGAACAGTAGTGGTCTGTGGCCTGTTAGGAACCAGGCTGCACAGCAGGTGAGGGGTGAGCAACCCTTAGCACCCGAGCTCTGCCTCTTGTCAGGTCAGCGGCAGGTATTAGATTGTCACAGGAGTACGGACCCTATGGTGAACTTCGCATGCAAGCGATCTAGATTGTGTGCTCCTGATGATCTAATGTCTGATCTAAGGTGAAACAGTTTCATCCCAAAACCATCCCCTCCAATTTTTCATGGAAAAATTTTGTTCCACGAAACCAGTCCCTGTTGCCAAAAAGGTTGGGGACTGTGGCTCTAAACCTGTATTATACTATCTTTCTGTAGGGTTGGTTCAGCTGCCGGGAGGTTGCAGGGATGTTGAGTGGGGAGGGTGGCCCTGGCCTTGTGGCTGGTGCAGGGGCTGAGGGCAGGGCCTGCTCAAGTCACTGTCGGTGCTTCTTCCCTGCAGGCCTCACAGACCCCACCAGCTACTACCTCTCCAGCGTCTGGAGCTTCATTTCCTTCAAGTGGGCTTTCCTGCTCAGCCTCTACGCCCACCGCTACCGGGCTGACTTTGCCGACATCAGCATCCTCAGTGATTTCTGACCAAGGGGGTGAGGTCTCTGCACCCTGGGGGGCCTTAGGACCTGGACTCAGCCTCTGAGACATTGGGAGGGGCTACTCTCACCTTCTGGGGGCCCCAGAACTGTGGCAGAAAATACACAGCAGGAGCAGCGTGGTCTCCTAGGAAGCTGTCCCACCCATCCCCTTTGGGGGAGACTGGGTGTGATAGAGAGGGGGTCCTGCCATGTTGCTCCTCATCAGCCTGGACAGAGGGCAGCTTTAGACCTTTTCAAATGGATCTGTTTTCTTTTTTTTGAGATAGATCCTCACTCTGTCATCCAGGCTGGAGTGCAGCAGCGCAATCTCAGCATCTCGGCTCACTGCAGCCTCCACCTCCTGGGCTCAAGCAGTTCTCCTGTCTCAGCCTCCCAAGTAGCTGGGATTACAGGTGCCCACCACTATGCCCGGCTACTTTTTGTATTTTTAGTAGAGATGGGGTTTCGCCATGTTGGCCAGGCTGGTCTTGAACTCCTGACCTCAGGTGATCCACCTGCCTCAGCCTTCCAAAGTGCTGGGATTATAGGCATGAGCCACTGTGCCCAGCCTGGATCTATTTTCTTAGCATGCAGTGAGGAATCTTTGTACGTAAGGCCAGGGCAACAAAGTCAAGAGGTGGAGGGGTAGGGCCATGAGGCCTGGACCTATGCTGCAGGCAGGGGCTTTCGTCCCTGCTGCCCTAGGCACTCTCTCCCCAAGGCCAGGGTGGGGACCTGGGGAGGTCAGGTCAGGAATCTCTAGCAGAGACCGCTCAAGCCCCCATCCCAGCACTGCTCCGAGCTGGTCTCCCATGAGTGTGCTAGAGCCAGATAGCCATGGCCCCCCGCCCATCTCTCCCTCACACACACAGGCATCCACACACCCCAGAGAAGGACTTCTCAAATGAGGCCAGACTCAGGGTCACAGGGAATGTGCTCCTACCCCTGGAAGGGCTTTGGGGAAGGGGGCAACATGGTAGAGGCTGGAAGGAGCCCTCAAACCTGTGCCCATGCCCCTCCAGCCCTGCGTTTCCACTCTGCCTTCTCAGAGTACCCTCACTGCACCCAGACCACCGGCCAGGAGAGACCTCTCCCACTCCAGCCCCTCCACTGCCCTTCAGCTAGAGCTTTCACCTTTTTACATCTCTCTTCTGAGGACACAAACCTGCTTTTCTGCCCATACACTGGCCCAAGGGCTGACCTCACTCAGGAGGGAAGGGGCGGTTGTCACAAGGACGATTTGATGTTAGGCTGCCATTTTGCACGGTCTCCCCCTTCCCACCTGATGTGTCCTGCCCCTCAGCTCTTTGCCTTATCTGTGTCACTGTCACTTTAGCAAAAATACAGCGGCCATTTGTATCAGACAGCCTCTGGTGGTTACTTGTGAGGTGGGAATCTTGCGGAGACAGGTGGACTTCAGGAGGACTGGGCAGGGAGGGAGTGATAGTGGCAGTTCTCTGGCTACCTGATTAAGGCATTTCCCTGGTTAAATTGTGCCCTGGAGGGCAGGGGACAGGGTCAGTGTCTCTGGGGCCGGAAGCCCTCTCTCCCTGGGCCTTCTGGCACGGGGTAACCACCAGCTCTGCTCTCCTTCTCTAGCTCTCCTCTCTCCAGCACACCCCACCAGGGCAAGGATGCCCACGGGCACAGCTACAGCCACCCTTGCAGGATTTGGTGTCCACACCTGGGAGTCCAGGCCAGATGGGAAAGGGATTAGCACCTCTTCCTTCACACCCTGTCAGGCTGCCAGGAGCTTGGGCCAGGTCTAAGGTAATGAGGTGCTCTTCCTCCTGCTGGAAAAACCAGGTCGCCTCAGAACCACAAAGTCAGGTGCTGCCAGCCTGGCGCTTCCTTTCTGCTTAGGCTGGGTGAGCTTGTCCAGGCCTGTGCCTCGCCCCTTCTCTCTTCTAGGTTCAGTGTATGCTTAATCAGGCATGGTGCATCAGAGCAGGAAGGAACCACCAACAGTGTATACTTCTGGAGCATTCTACTGATAAACAGAAGCCCCAGAAGATGATTTGACTTACCTGAGCTCCCAGCTGGGACTTAAACCCAAGTGTGTCTGAGTCACAGCTCTTTGGAGATGCTGTGGCGAGCTGGGGCTGAGCTCTTGCATTCCCACTCCCCCACCCCACCCCCAGTCCCGCCACATCAGGCTGGGCTCTGTGGACTCAGCCCAGGGCTGCCTCCTCCTTGCCACCCCAAAGTGGGACAGCCAAGGTGTGTTCAGAATGGGTTCTTCCTGCAGGGCAGGAAGGGCAAAGAGTTAGAGGGGCTGCAGCCAGGACCACCCTGGGTCCTCCTCCGGCACTGAGGCACTGAGGCACTGACTCAGACCCACACTGGGCTGTGCCCTGCACACCCACCTGACCGCGTGCTGCTCATTTCCGGGGGGGGGGGGGGAGCCTTTCACAGGCACTTTTAAAGCAAATAAAACATTTATTGTTCAGATTTTTTTCCATTTTTTTCCTTTTTACAAAAACATGCACACATACACAGGGTATGGTGGGTCCTAGGAAAGACACTCACACACACGCCTCACTTGCACACGTTCACACATACTCCTCACTCACACACACGCTCACACACATTTTCCTTCTTGGTCCCAGGCCTGGACCCCCAAAAGCCTTGAAGACTTTGCCAGAGCAGCCTCCCCTCCTCCATGTCTGTATCTTCTCTCCCACCCCTTCCCCCTCAGCCAGGCTAGTCCTGTGTGGGGCAGGAGTCAGAGCGGTAGGGGGGATGCCCCAGAAACAGAGAAGGCTCCTAGAGGGAGAGTGGCTGAGGGGTTCCGGGGGTAAGCTGTGCTTCTGGGGGAGATGAAGGGTTTGGCACCATTGGATCAGGAAGCACAGGACTCCCAGAGCACCCGTCCGCTACACCAGGGTATCAACAGGAGGTCCACGTAGGAGGCCTCTGGCAGGGGCAGGGACAAATGGAGGGCTGCCAGTCTCGGCTATCAGGGAGCTTCACCTCAGTGCCCGGTGGCCAGGGGAAGCTTCCAAAGTCATCTGAGGAAGCAGGTGAGAGTGACTCCCCCTGCACTCAGGGATATGGGACCTCTTGGCTCCCCACTCCCCTCCCAGCCCCTAGAGCCTAGGAAGGGCCACCAGGTCTGAGGCCAAGTTCACATTTCTGTGTGGAGCCTGGGGCTGTGTGCAAAGTCTGGGGTCTACAGAGCCAGGAATAGTGGTTAAGGGTGAGTCTGACGGAGCCGGAGCCAGTCCTCCTCTGTGCAGTCCTGAGGAATGGGGTCCACAGCCAGGGCCCAGACCCCGGAGGGTAGAACCTGTTCTCTAGAGCCCTGCGGGGTCTCGCCACCCAGCCTGCCTCCTCTAGGGTCCTCTCCAGTCCCCATTCTAGACGCAAGGATTTTGCAGGCTCCCTGGATGACTGTCAAAGCAGGCCGGCTGTTCTCTGGTCCCAACTACCTGCCCACAGGATCTCTAAAGACCCAGGAACTGCCAGAGGTTAGAAGAGAACCAGGTCCCAAGGGCATGATGGGCGGGCAGATGGTTCCAGAGCCTTAGAGATTCATAGGTTCTTCCTCCTCCACCAGCTGCTCCGAGGGCCTGCAGGGAAGGACAAGGATGGGATGCTGGAGTGCCAGGGCTGCAGGAAGGGCCTTAGCCCAGCTTCCTCAGCCCTGGTCTGGGAGCTTCAGAGGGTTGGGATGGCTGCATTGGGGATCCGGGGTCTTCCAAGCAGGGAGGAGTGACGCGGTGGAGAGGCCATGGGCCCGGGGCCGGGGTCTGGCATTACCTGTCTTCAGCCAGGATGCCCACAGAGAGGGATGCCAGTGCGGTCACTGCCTCCACTTCTTCTTTGTCAGCTCCTGGCACCCTAGGCACCCAGGAGTCTGGACAGGAAGCCAGGCGCTGCATGCATCCCCAGTATTTACCTGAGGTAAGACACCGGGTCAGAAAAGGCTGGAGAAAGCAGGCCCCTCCACACCGCATCCTAGACCAGATATTGAGGTTGGTGTGTCAGGCCCAGGGCCCCAGAGTAGTGGGCCTGTCCTCCGCTTGGGGTTGGCTCTCCCACCTGCCCCTCTCCTCACTTTGCCTGACAGGGTGAGGAGAGTGGGTTCAACATAGCTGTGAGGGGGTTCTAGAAGGTGCCCAGCCTTTCTCTCATCCCCTGTGGCTGCAACGCCACCTCTGACTCATTCCCCACAGGTGCGGGCCTCCTGAGAGCACCAGGAGGGCCTGCTCGCCTGCAGACAGGGTCTGTGTAACAGTGACCTCCTGGAACCCCAAGCCTGGGCCTCCCACTCATGCAGCCCCCACCAGTGCCCAGCCCAGCACTCAGAAAAGGAGGTGGGAAGAACACAACGTGAGAGAGCTGACTGTCACCACAGCCGCTCTGCATGCATGCCCAGGCCAGGAGAATGCTGCTCTTGCCTACTGCTGTTAAGAAAACATGTCCTGGAACCTGGCTCAGTGTGAGGGCACCCCCCATCAGAGGAATCGGTGGTGCCTTTACCATTACGTAAAGACATAATGGCTCCCCTATCCAGCCCTAGATGTGGGAATCTATTTTATTCATTTTTTTATCCCCAGTATAGATTATGGGTCTTTACATAAGATCCTCAATAGATGTTGAGTTGAAGTTGAAAATTTAAAGTACTTAACAAACGTAGGGGTTATCCCAAGACCCAGCCCCCAAGCAGGCAGAGCTCCTGAAATCCTCATGGCAGGACTGAGGGGAGGAACGGGAACCAGGCCTTTTGGCAAACAAGGCCATGAGTGTTGCTGTTGACCTGGCCCTGGTCTAGGGCTGTAGCTAGCGATGGAGGCCAGTCCCTTCCTTGAGGGGCCACGGTCTGGTGGCCCCTTCTGGCTCCATCGGGAGGGCTCAGAGGATACCCCCTCATCGAGGGGTGCCCACCTGGGTGACTCACAGGAATCTTATTCCAGACCAACAGCAGGTCACCTGGCTGGCACGGAAAGCCCTAGGACTCTGGCCACTGGGGGGCAGGGTACCACCAAGATCCTTCAGTCTGAGCTCAGGGAGTGTCCCGTCACCGCACTTACTGTGCACCCGGGTCACAGCCTCCAGACAGCGGATGGCGTTGAGGTTGGGTTTCTGTTTCCAGCCTTCTTCTGAAAGGGGATCCACCTACAGAAAGCAGTACATCAGCCACCAGTCTCTCAGGGACCCACAGGCCCAGCCCATTCCCACCCCAGGGGCTCTGGCCTTCTGGGCACAAGCACACTTGACCTAGGTCAGGAGATGCTGCCTGGATCCAACTTGGAACGGAGGCTTCCGCTTCACCTACCTTGTTCCAGGCCTGGCCACTCCGACCCTGTCCCATCCCCTGTCCCATCCCATCTGCCTGCTCTTTGGGTAGTCCTGGGAGAGCTGGGCTCACCTGCCTGACAGAAGCACAGAGTAGGGAGGGAGACAGCTCACCTTGCTGCCCAGAAGAGCAGCCACACAGGCCTCAGAGGCATCACAGATGGCTGTGAGGTCATGGCCACCCTCCAAGGCCAGCACCACTGCACCTCCTGCCAGGCTCATCAGCTGCTGTGTCATGTACCCAAAACCTAGAGGTTGGGTGGGGGGAAACAGGAAGGACGGGAGTGGAGAGGTGGCCCCGTTCTCTACCCCTGTGGCTTCCCTGCTTGCTTCCTCCCTAATAATGACTCACGTGTATCATCAGTCACTATTTCCAAAGTGCTTTCACATTGAATCTCATGCAAAACCTACTAGTATGCTTCACCCAAGGCCCAGGGAGGTTAAGGGCCTTGGGAAAGGCCCCACAGCTAGTAAGTGGCAGCAAGGTAGGACTTGAACTTGGGGCATTGACTCTAGCCTGGGTCTTTTTCACTGAGCCACACCCTCTCCTCTTTCTGTCCTCTGGGCCCTGTGGCCCAGTGGGCTGAGTGGGCACCCTCTATTCTGAGAGCACTGCTCCTCCCTCCCCTTCCTCTGAAGGAGCTGCCAGCCCACCTAGAATTAACACAGCTGGGGTGGGGAGTCCCATGGCTGAGCTTCCTGCCTACTGGACTTAAGTCTTCATAGGTAGGACCTGGTCAAGCCTTCCTTGGTGAACTGGCCTGGCCTGAGAAAGGGCCTGAGCTGTGCTCACCTACGAGATCCCAGGGAGCTTCAGGACCAGCTGCCATAATCCAGTCTTCAGGCTGAAAGCCCTGGGCTGGCCACTGCCACCTTCCCCTTTCGACTTGGGAATGCCTCCCCACTCCCCCTACTGCCTGGCTGTCAGTCCCTACACCTCCCCCTCAGCTGAGCCTCCCTTACATTTGGCAGAAACATGGTAGCCACCCAGTGGGGCCGGGTGGCCCTCAGCAGCATCAAACCCAGCAGACACCAGGACCAGGTCTGGAGAGAACTCGCGGGCGATGGGCATCACGACTATCCTGTGAGGTCACAAGAAGTGGCAGTCGTCGTACTGTGCAGGGTTGCCAGGGCCAGTCCTGCCAACTTTGCTGTGGGGCATCCTGTTCTTAGGACTCCAAGGCTCCTAATGCCCCAGCACAACTGGCAGACTTCTCTGACCTCCCTGACCTTGGCTGGCCACCCATGTCCCTGGCACACACAGCCTGAGGATTCAACCCCCTAGGGGTCTTAACTAGCAAGTAGCAGAAAGGAGCCAAGGATGGGCACCAGAGGGAATGAAAGAGAAGTGTGTGTGTGCAAGCAAGCATCTGTGGCGTGCAGTGGGCAGAGCCACAGGGAAAGGGTAATCTCGGCCTGTGGAGATGGGCTCTGGTCACTAAGCTTTGGGGGCGGGAAATGCTCAGCCCTTCAGACTGAGTTGACCACACCAAGCTACTCACTACCTGAGAGCTGAGTGGAGGCAGGGCAACTAGGTCCTCTGAGGTCCTGGGCTGCCTGGCTACATTCTCTCATCCTGTCCCTCTTCCAGGCCCCCACAGCTGCCTCCACCTACCTCTAGCCCAACTCTGGAGCTTGCCTGGGTGCTCTTCAAAGCCCTGAGCTCTGAGAAGACTCCAGAACTCCGGCCCAGGGCTCCGGCAGAATTAGCTGTCATAGAGACACCTCCAGAAAAGTGTTTCAAGATCCATTTCCAGAGTTCTCTTTCCCCAAATGGAGTGCAGGGACCCCAGTATGAAATATATGAGGGCTCCTGAACAGATCCTGAAACCCCTCTTCCAGAATAGTTTTTCTTAAGTTACTGCCCCAATATGGACATTATATGCTTTCTCTCCTTCTCCACAATTTAAGTTTCTGCTCTCCTGCTCAAAGCCCATCTCCTGCAGGCAGCCTTCTCTGACTGAATGTGCCAGCTCTGCTCACTCCACTGCCCATCTGCCAGCAATCAGTTTGACACTGGCTCTTGGTAATGTATGCCTTTGCAAAGCGCCCTTTGACTTTTGCGTTCTTCTCTGTGTGTCCTATTCCCAGTGGTGTTCACCGACCATGTCTGGGAACTGGTGGGGACAGGCTGACAATCCAACTGGCCACCTCCACCCCAGTGATCTCGGGATAAGGGACAGGAGAGGGTGGCCTTGCCCTTCTGGGCCCCCAGAGCACGTACCTGAAAGCAGCCAGGTACTCAGGATCCCCCATGGGGGGATCCAGGCCTCCAGCCCAGGCCACATTGACATTGAAGCCCTCACCGCTGCCAGCCCCTACCTGGAAAACAGAAGGCAAGAGAGACATGAGGACAGTAGAGTCCCAGAAGGGGAATGCCAGCATGTCAGAGCTGCCAGCCCAGCTCATCCAGCCTCCTCATTTCCAGGTGGGGAAGCTGAGGATCAGAGAGCCTCAGCAATCTGCACAGGATCACATAGCTCGTCGTGACAGAGGCAGAGTAAGTGCCAGCAGGAGAGTCGACGAGGCTGGAAGATGTGGCCCTGATGTGCGGTTACCTCATCCACAGCCCCGCTCCCCGGGAAGAAGTTGCCGTTGTCATGGCGATGCAGGGAGATGTAGAGCACGTTGGGGTCTTGGTAGAAGGTCTGCTGGGTGCCATTGCCGTGGTGCACATCCTGTGTAGGGAGATGGGCAGTGATTACGGAAGGTCTGAAGGCAGAGAAAGAGAGGACAGGACAAGTTAGAAGGGTTTCAAGGTGGGTGGCCATTCTGAGGTCAGGACCCTAGACTGGCGATCAGGAACCTGGGGTTCCTAGAGCCACATGGTTGAGTGGCCCCACATAATCCACTGCCTGGCTCTGAAACTCAGTCTCTCTGTGAGGGACGAGGCTGGCTGTAATATGAGATCCTGAAGGACAGGAAGTGTCCCAATCTCAGGCCAGCCCACCTGAGAGAGTAATTGTGTGGACATGGGGTTAGTGGCGTGGAGAGGGGAGGGTCCAGGGTTATACAAATCAGGAACCACTCTGTCTTGCATAAAGTCATGAAGTGATGAGGTGATCAGAAACCAAGCTCAGTTACAGACGGGCCAGTACATGAGCTCTCCTAGGGAGAACTGGGCCCTACACTCAACTCATAGGACCATGCGGGGACTCAAGTGTGCAAAAGTCCTCCACCATTCTCAACTTCTGCTTAGAAACATCTCTTTCACAGCTGTCAGTGCAGAAGGGAAATAGCCTAGCAGTTGAACGCAAGCACTCTAGAGCTAACCGGCCTGGGTTCGAATCCATCTCACGACTTACGAATGACCACGTGTGAGTTACTTAATCTCTCTGTGCTCACTTTCACCTGCAAAGTGGGTTATAGTCAGGATTAAATCCATCATGTGTAAAACCGTCAGTGTCTGGATGTGATTAGTGGTGTACTGATGTTATTTGCTCTTATTCTTATCATCACTACCTGTACAGGAAATGCAGAAATTACTAGATCTGCCAAAAGAAGCCAACAGAATTCAAAAGACAACACTCAAATGAGAGCTCCTGTCCATTGTGGGGGGTTTGTGATGGCTGAATGCATTCCCGCACACCATCCCCCGTGGGCCTCCCAACTGTGATGGGTGTTATCTTCACCCAAACTTTACATAAGGGAAAACTGAGGCTCAGGGAGGCTAATGCAGAACTAAGACATGAAGCCACATCTCTAACATCAGGCTCAGAGCTTTTCCCCTGGGGCTCTCAGATCGGATCAGAGGGTGCCAGGAACAGGCACCTACCCAGTCTACAATGAGGATCTTGCTGGCCTTGTTCTGTTGTTGTAGCTGCCGGCAGGCGATGGCCACTGAGTTGAAGAAGCAGAAGCCCCTGGGAGGAGAGACAGGTCCTGCCAGCCCATTCTCTCCACATTCCCTCACCTCCCAGGCCCCTGGGTTGGCCCACCCTGAGAGCGCTCGGGGAAGAAGAGAGAATGTCCCTAAAGGAGGGCCCTGGGGGCGTGCCCCCCACCTCATCTCGTCCAGGTCTTCCCCTAGCCTTACATGGCCGTTGAATGATCTGCATGGTGTCCTGGGGGCCGCACCACAGCAAAACCATTCTGGAAAAAGAAAGAATGTGTGCCAACCAACAGACAGCTCTGACCCACAGCTGCATGAACGTGCCCCAAGAGTTCAAATCTCCACCTGGTCCCCAGAGCCCTCAATTTCCCCTCCAAACACCTGTGGCAATCTCTATGAGGAACATGATGCCTTGGGTTCTGGGCCTGGATTCCCTGCTACCCCACCCTGCTGCCTCCTTTGCAGTGTGTCCACCTTCATCCCAAACCTCCTACCTTCAGCTCATGGGAAGCCACTTTGAAGGCGAGGTCGGTGACACTGCCAGCGGCCCAGCGGGCTGCATTGGAGGAATGCAGTTCATTCCAGATGGTGTCAGTGTCCACCTGCGGGAGCCAGAGTCAGGGCCCGTATCATCCAAGGCTTCTCACAGGAGCCAGGGCCCAAGGGGTTCCCCACCCCATGGCCAGGACCCCAGGGGCAGGGAGCTGGACAGACAGCGCTGCCTCCCCAGTGCCCCACCGCCCAAAGGCAAGGCCTCCTGTGTCCCCCAATCCCAGCATGACTTCTTCCCAGCTTAAGTCCCAGCACCAGCCCATTATCTGGCCAGCACTCTGCTGGCAGCATCACGCCTGCCTCCCCGGTCAGGGGAGGGGGCATGGCGTTACCTGGGCGGGACTTGGGGTTTGGGCCGGGAGGGGGTTTTAAGCCCCAGCTGACTCTGCTCAGGCCCTGCGGGACGGTCGGAGCTGGAGGGGCCGTCTGCACCACTGTCTTCCACTCAGGGCCCCTAGCCCAGGCTGGGAGGCCCCCCAAACCCAGTCCCTGGGCCTCAAGGCTAGGGAGGGGCCGGGGGGCATGATGGGGAGATGGGGAGGGCGAGGCAGACCAAGAGAGGCGAGGAAGGCAGAGAGAGTCGCAAGAGGCTGGAGAAAGAGAGAGAGAGAGAAAGACAGAGAGGGAGAGGAGGGAGGAGAAAACAGAAGCAACAACAGTTGGAAAAACCAGAAAGTGGCAAGAAATGGGAAGTCGTGAATAGGGTACTGACTGGCTCCCAAACGTCACCCACCAGCTACAGCTCCCGGTTTCCCTCCGGAATCAGGCCTCCATCCCCTGCCTCTACACACCTTGCTTGAGAAACTACTGCAGGGACAGTGTTAGGTGAGGAGAGCTGAGCCAGAGGGGGCGGGAAGCTCCCTTCAAGAAGGGGAGAGGACTGAGGAAGCAAAGCTCGAGAGTTTGGGGCTGTGTCCCAGAGTAGCGAAGTGCCGGATGGCCAAGGACACTGGAAGCATCACTGTGACCTCATGCCAGGCAGCCCAAAATCTGGGGACCAGGCTGAGGTTCCCCAATTTGCCACTTCAGAGCAGACAGAGCAGCCCGGCGGCCAACACCCAACCATGGGGGGCTCTGAAGGGAGAGATAAACCTATCCCCCAGCCTTGGCCCTGCTCCTGGAGCCTTGCTCAACAGCTACCAAACACCTTCTAGGGGCGAGGCTTAGGCTAGGCTCTGCATTCGGGGGACACTGAGCTGAGACACGCCTGTCCAAAAGGAGGTTCCCACTGCAGGGGGCACTTCAGGAAGTCCCTGGCCCACGCTGTTTGGCAGAACCACAACAAGCAGGGGTTCTGTAGGGGCTGGGCCTGGGAGAACCACGGGGAGGAGAGCTGAGAGCCCTGGCAATGCCCCCTGAGACCCCTGGGCACACTTACCCCAACCCCACCACAGGGCAGCATCACAAACATCCGCTGTGCCAGGAGCCCTGCGGGGAGAGCCCAGCCCACGTCAGTGTGAACGATCTCAGCCTTTGGCCCGACCGGGAGCAGGGAGCCTGGATAGCAGGGCCAGGTGGGTATTGGGGGAAGGGATATGGAAGGGAGTGGGGACGTCCAGGGCTGGGGAGGAGGCAGGCTGGGCAGAGCCGAGACAGGAGCGCACGGGAGCTGGGTGAGGTGAGTGGGCACAGGAGACCCGGGGCTCAGGGCCACTAGACCCTTACCTGCCAGCTTCCCGTTGTCCAGTTTCAGGCGGCTGAGCGGGTTGGTGCCATAGAGAAGCACGTGCCGCTCAGAGTGGACCGACTGCAGCTCTTCCAGGGAGGCCTTCCGACCTCGGAGACACTGAGAAGGGGCCCACGGAGCTCTGTGCCCATGTTCACCCCTTCCCTCCCATCACCACCAGCCCATCTGCCCTTCATCTCACATGGACCCCAGGGCCCCCCAACCCAAGCCCTCCCACAACGCCTCCCTTTACCCATTCCTGGGCCCCCACCCGCACCTCCTCACCTCACACTGGCTCCGGAGCCCTCGCTCCTGCAGCCGGGACCAGATGCTCTGGATGCGGCCGGCGTGCTCCGGGTGCCTGCTGTTGTCTCCGCAGGAGCACTGGTGCTTCAGCATGACCGAATCATAGACCAGCCCTGCGGGAGCAAGGGTCAGAGTGGGGACCCAGGGAGTCCCACGGCCTTGGCTGCAGAGAACACGCCAGCACCACTGCAGCAGGCACCCACACAGAGCCAGGCGGGCACACACCCCTCACACCCACACAGGCCTGCATTTCATCCTGTCCCCAGCCCCAGCCCCTCACACCTGTCCACACGCGCCCAGACACTTCCCTAGGTGGCGGCAGCCAACATATCAACGCAGCTCCAGCCAACACGGCTGCGGGAGCCACAGCCTTCCCACATGCGAACGCAACTGCTCCGTGGCCCAGCACTCGAGGGCCCGGCACCAGGCCCTTGAGTGCTCAGAGCTAAGCGCAAGGCCTAACGTACAGCGTCTCACACGGGTGTCATGAACTCAGAGAGGCTACCAAGGGGCAGCGGGAGGGGAAAGAATTCCTAGGAAACCCCCAAACCGGGAACTAAGAAGCCCACAATGACACTGGACCATGGGATAGACAAATCCAGCTTTGGAGAAGTGACTATTTCAGTCGGCTGTGGGAAGTCTTCAGAGGAGGGCCCTGTGCATAGTGGGTGGGAGGGTCAATTTCTGTGCATCTAGGATACCAAGGACCTTCAAACTGCTCACCCCATGTGACCCAGGAACCCTGCTCTTTTTGAGTGAACCTTGGGAAATAATCCCAAGCATGAGGGGATATTGATGCATAAGGAAAATAAAATAAGCTATAATCTAAATGTCTAACTGATGAGGAATCCCTCAGAAAAAATGAAATACAATAATGAAATACTATGAGACTCTCAGTTTTAAACATTATTTATGCCAAGAACGGTTCATACTATGTTAACTACATAAAGCAGATATAAAATGTAGTGCATGTGTTTATGGCATCTGTACATGTACCTATGGCCGGAGCAAAGACTGAACTGAAATACAGCAGAATTTCAGAGGGGTTACTTCTGAGTGGTAGGGCACTGGTTGGTGATTTTTCTATTCTTATGTTTTTCTGTACTCTTCAAAATGTCTAAAATATTTCTGAGCTCTTTTTACAAGCAAAGCAACAGTAATAAATATCATTTTTTAAAGGGCTGAGTGCATCAGCAGGAGCCTGGAATTCTTATCCTGGCTTGGCTACCACTTGCTATTTGACCACAAGCTTGTCACCTTAGATTTCCTGAGCCTTGGTCCTCATCAGCCAAACGTAATAACCAGCTGTTCCAGGGCTCCATGGGCACTATGTGGGCCTGACAAGGCTAAGCATTCTGTGGCCTCTAAAAATATGCTGAGCGACACCACCATACCCAGATGGACTCGTGCCACCAGGCCCCACCCTTCACCCACCACCCTCCTCCCGATCTCACCTGTGGTGAAAGGCAGGGTCCTGGCAGGGGTCTCTGAGCTGGAGAGGACTCGGGCCTGGCTGGCAGGCTCCGAGGTTGACAGTGAGGCAGGTGCGGCTGGGGAAGACTGAGCCCGGGACAGGGGCCGGTGCCCGCTCTGGGCCAGGGGAAGCAGCACAGTATCCCCGCTGCTGCCCCGGGGGAGCCGCCCAGCCAGTCGCTGCTGTTCCCACAGCAACACCTGGGGGGAAGACGGGGCCTTGGTCTCCAGTGTCTCAGGGTCCTGATCCCTCTACATCTGCCTAAGGTCTTGGGGACCCCCAAATTGGCCCCTTCCCTAGAGAGATTCCAGAATAAACCTAGACCTGCTGTCCAGTGGGGCTCTGGCCTTTGACTCTCCCTGTCCCCAGCAGCTCCCTCAAAGGCTTGCACCCCAGACTGACCACCCATTCCATCAGAGCTCCCCAGACCCTTGCAACTCCAAAGCCAGAAACCAGGGGAGGGGTGTTGGATCTTGTTCTAACCAGGATGTCCTCATCTCCTGGACTGTGTAACCATCCAAGAACATGTATGTGGCCTGTCACCATGTGTTACAGATTGAATTATGCCCCCACCCACAAATTTATATGTTAAGTCCCAACCCCCAGTACCTCTGAACATGACCTTATTTGGAGATAAGGTCTTTACAAACGAAAGTAATCAAATTAAAATGAGGTCGTTAGGGTGGGCCTTAACCCAGCATGACTGTGGTCCTTATAGGAAGAGGAAATCTGAACAGACACACACACAGAGGGAAACCATGTGAAGGCACAGGAAGAAGATGCCCATCCACAAGCCAAGGAGAGAGACCCGGAACAGCCCCTGCCCTCACACTCCCAGAAGGAACCAACTCCACCAACACCTTGATTTCAACTTCCAGCCTCTAGAACTGTGAGCCGGTAAATGTCTGTTGTCTAAGGCACCCAGCCTATAGCACGTATTCCAACAGCTCTCGAAAGCTAATACACTGGGTCTTGATTCCCACAGTGAGTGCATTCTGCTGGGCATGCTGGAGCCTGGCTCATCCCACCTCCCGCCCTAGCCACCTTTCTGGATAGAGGGGAGACATGCCAGGGCAGGACTGTTCTGTGGCTGCAGGAAAGACCAGACTCCGTGCTGGAAAAGGGACATGGCCTCACCTGAGACTGGCAAGCTGTTGTGTGTATGGGTGTGTGAGTGTGCATATGTGTGTGTGTGTGTGTGTGTGTGTGCCTACACCTTGGTGTGGATCCAGCACCCAGGATTTTATAGGGCAACCGTGGGTCCTAGAGCTGTCTCCTGCCCTGATGTCATATCTCCCTCCCTACCCCATCTTATGCCAGGCCCCAGAGTCTTCTGAGGACATTTTCCAAAGGGCAGGTGGGCACTGCCATACCTGGGGGTGCTGCTGAAGAGGTGCGGGACCTCTGGCCTCGGGCTGTCCGTGGCTCAGCTCCCTGTGCTCCAGGCCATCATCCACCACCTGGCCCGGTCCCCCGCCATCTGTCTCCAGGTCTTCAGCCGAGGGTATCTGCCGCAGCCGGGGCTTCTCACTCGGCTTGGCTGACCTCTGGGGAGGGGAGACACCTGCCTGAGAAGCCACGGTAAAGCGAGGGGCATGGGGTGGGAGGCGGTGGGCTGGGCCAGGCAGCCAGTCATTTTGCTGGGACTCTAGCTGCCATGCAGCTCTGGGTCCCCAGAAGCCACATCCCCCTCTTTTGCCCTCCAGGTCCCTGCCCTTTCTAAGTACCCCTCTTCTTTTGGCCCCCAAGGCCCTAGTTAAGCACCCCCTCAATACCTCCACTACCCAATTCCTCTCACCTTGATCACCTGGATGTGAGTTTTCAGCTGCTCCAGGTGGGGCTGCATGGGGCCCGGTGGTGGGGGAGCGGTGGCACTGGGGGGCAGGGGCTCTGAGCGAGTCCGGCTCAGTGGCCAGTGGAGGCCTGACCCGGAGAGCCGCTCGGTGGTCATTAAGGACTGGGCAAAGTGGAAGGGCAGGGGCCCAAGCCCAGGCACTGCAAAACATCGGGGGGTGGAATAAGGAGGGAACCACAGAGAGCAATGGAAGGAAGCAAGGGTATAAGGTGGGGGGCCAGGGTGCTGCAGGGTGATGCGCAGGACGGGGGACAGAGATGGGGAGGAAGGATGGGCCCATGCCAAGCTTGGCACTTAGCAGGGTGCAGGGACCCAGGCCCTTCCCTGGAGAAGCAGCAGACTCACCAGTCAGCAGCGGGGCGTGAGAGCCTGAGGGGTCCAGAAGGAGAATAGGCTGCAGGCGAGAGGGCAAGGTGCCCCCAGCCTCGGGCTCCAGGCCATGGGGCAGGAAGAGGGGAGTGTGAGGGCTCCCCAGGATCGGCCCCCGAGGGCCCAGAGTCGGATGGGTCCTGCGGTCACTATCAGCCTGGGGGAGAGGCAGGAGAAGTCACGGGGAAGAAGATTCCAGCAGAGAACAATGAAGGTGGTGGGATGAGGCAGCAGGAAAAGGGAGTGAAAGAAGCTGGGGGGGCTTGGAGTGGGGGTGGGCACCCCAGCCACTCACCCTGGCAGGGGCGGGCAGCCCCAGTGTGATAGCGGGCAGCAAGGACACTGTCGGCAAGGCGAACGGGGCCAGAGAAGTCTCCTGCAGCCGCAGCCGCTGGCCCAAGAGCGCCTGCCATGGGAGCAGGGCGAGGGTCACCGGTCCCAGACCTCTACCCAAGTGTGCCTTCCCCAGAACACCCAGGAGGCTCTGGCAGGGGCTGCCCAGACCCTATAGCCCCAGCCGGGGCAGGACCACTAGCTGAAAGAAGGCTGGGCCTCAGAACTGCCCCAGGAGAGCCCAGTCTCGGCAAGGCCTTACCTCCGAGCCCAGGATGGGGTTGGGGCCGTGCTCGCTGTCATTGGGGGAGCTGCACCCTGACGCGGGCGTGCTGCTACTACTTGGGGAGGAGTCTGAGGGTTGGGGAGAGAGGGAAGTGCAGTCAGAGGCCGGGGTGGGCAGGAGGGTACAGCCAGGCCACCTGGTGCAGGAGACCCAGGGGCAGCCCCTTACTTAATGGGCACCTCTGCTTCCTGCTTTCTTTTTTTCTTTTCGAGACAGAGTCTCGTTCTGTTGCCCAGACTGGAGTGCAACGGTACGATCTCGGCTCACTGCAACCTCCGCCTCACAAGTTCAAGCGATTCTCCTGCCTCAGCCTCCCGAGTAGCTGGGACTGCAGGCATGTACCACCATGCCTGCCTAATTTTTGTATTTTTAGTAGAGACAGGGCTTCACCATGTTGGCCAGGCTGGTCTCAAACTCCTGACCTAGGTGATCTGCCCACCTTGGCCTCCCAAAGTGCTGGGATTACAAGCATGAGCCACCGTGCATGGCCTCCTGCTTTCTTCCCATAAGAGCAGGAAGAAGGCAGGCCACCTTTGGCCTATAGCACCTTTGCACAATTTTTTTAAAGGGTGTCTCCTTTTCTGGGAGATGTCAGCTTAGCTAATAGAGCAGGGGCTGGGTTTCAGCCCCAACTCCCCCACTTCAGCAAGTGTGTGATACACCCCCATATAACCATGCACAGCAGTCTTAAGGAGGGGAGACCTCTGTCTGGGTGGGGCCTGACCCAAAGGGACAAGACCAGCCAGGTTTGAGGATGGCAACTGCACCCGCTTGGCCGGCCCTCACCTCCGAGGGTCTCTGCGGGTCGCCGCCGGAGGCTGGGGGGCGCACTCTCCTTTCGGAGCAGTGGATTCTTCCTTCGCTCCAGGGACTTCTTGGGCTTATAGCGCAGCTTCAGGTTGGGCTCAGAGACTGCGGGGAGCACCAGCGTCACTCAGGTCCCCACTACCCTTCTTTTTCCCACCCTTTAGTCCCTCGGTCCCAGTCATCTCTATGGGTCCAGGAAAGAGAAGGGAGAGCCAGAAAGAAGATCCTAGCCTACCAATCCTAGCCTACCGACGATCCCCTGGCCCGGCCCGGCCTGCCCACCCTTGCATACTCCTGCCCACGTCCAAGGCCCTTCCCTGTTCCTTTGCCTGGAAGGTCCCGCCTGTCTGCCCAGCTCACCTGTCTTGCGCAGGGGGAAGTGCTCTGGGGGGTCACTGGGCAGGCTGGGAACAGGAGGCAAAAAGCTGCTGAGCATGGAGCGGGCAGCTCCTTCCGTCTCCAGGGGCTCCAGGGTTCTGCAGAATGAGTGCCAAGGCTGCTTCAGAGGGGTGGGGACACTGCACGGGCATCACCCTGAGCATGGGCCCTGGGACCTGTGGAGGAGGCTGCAGCAGGCAGGGCTGGGCAGTGTGGGGCTGGCAGGATGAGGACCATCTCCAGGTGGCAGCAGTGGGCCACCTGTCCTCTCCAGCGGCCACAGTGCAGAGCTCTGACCTAGGCATAGAAGCCAGGTGCTTGGGTGAGGGGACCACTGGAGGCTCTGTCACCTGCACTAGGAACCTGCTCTGGGAACCAGGACATTTTTGTGCTCAGGGAAAATATAAAGAGAGAAGAGGCTCATATGTGCAAGAAAAAAAGCCAGTAGGGTGTGTGTGTGTGTGTGTGTGTGTGAAGGGCCTCGGGCAGGGTGGGGAAAAAATTTAAAGAGAGAAGAGGGCAGGTATCGGTTGAGAGAGGGGCTTGGGGGCATTATGCTTAGAGGAAGGGTAAGGACTGGGAGTGGCAGCTGGAGAGGAAGCAGGCAAGTGGCTAACATGTTGGGGGGGCATGTGGGGACAGGAGGGAGCAGGTGAGGAGGCGTTACCTGTAGGTAATGCTAGGGCTGTTGGGATGGACTGTTCTCTCTAGGGCTGCCTGCTGTTTTTTCAGAATCACCTCTGCCAGCTTCTGCTTGACCACGCTGCTGGCTACAGCACCTGTTGGGGCAGAGACACGAGGGGGCTGCAGGTGGGTGGACAGATGGCCTCGTGGCACTCCCTGGCATAGCTCTGTCCCCATCCTCAGTAGGAGGCGTCCCAGGGACTCCCCAGGCAAGAGCCAAGCCCAAGGCCCTACCCCTCCCTGGAGCCTCCAGATACTCCCCCATCCCCACACCCCACACACATTCACAGGCAGAGCCAAGCAAGAAGAGGGGAAGCCTCAGCTCAAGCCCAGCTGGCTGCGCCCCTCCCACCTCACCCCTCACAGGCCACACAGGCAGCCACAGGCACACGGCTGGCGGGGCGGGGCTGGGCGGGGCTGGGCTGGGCTGGGCTGGGCAGCCTCATCCTTACTTCGCTTGCTCTTGTCCTTGTGGAGAAGCTGCCGCAGCTCTTGTTCCTGGGGTCCCACCTGTAACTCAGGCATCGGCGTGTCCATGGAGAGCTGTGGGCAGGGCCAGAGGCCCAGGAAGGGACAAGGAGTTAAAGACTAAAACTGGGGTATAAGGAAGCTGGAGGCAGGGAGGCTGGGGACCAAGCTCAAGGTGGCCCCACGTGTGGGGAGCTCCATCTTTACCCTCATGGGCTCCACCGAGCGCTGCTGCTGCAGGCCTGCTAGGAAGAGGTGGTGGTGCAGGCGCTGGGGACGCTGCAGGGCCAGCAATGTGGGCTCTGGTGGGGGCTCCACTGGGGGCCGCTGGCCCACCCGCAGGTCCATGGGCTGGGACTGAGGGCCTGGTGTGTCTGCACAGGGCCTAGGGCAGCCTGGGGACAGAGAGAGGGGCAGGGTAAGTTGGAAAGTTTGTCCTTGGAGGCATGACTACAGCCTGACCACCTCCCTCGGGCTCACTTGACAATGGCAAAACCCTTTCATGGGGTTTTCCCCACTTCGTCCTTGTCATGGTCCTTTCAAGGCAGGTATTACCAATTCCACTTTGCTAGTGAGAGAAAAGGTCACATGAACTGTCCAGTTACACCGTATCGCCGGTGGTGTTTGAATGGAGGCTTCCGACTCCATGCACAGTGCTCTTCCACTAGACATGCTCCTCCTCCTCCCTCAGGGGGGTTGAGGGCTACAGGGACCTATGATGAGCGCAGGCCCTGTGGTGGGACATCTTGGCCCCACCTTCTCCCTCCCTTCATCTCTCCCTGGAATCAAAGGACTTGCCCAGCTGCCCTCTGTTGAGTCGGGCTCAAAGGAAGCGATCGGGCAGGCAAACAGGCCCACTTTGTTCCGCCTCCAGCTCCGAGCCTCACAGGCCCTCTGGATCGCCACCCTCCCATGTTCTAACCCCAGTCATGGGATACAGTGATGCTTCAAGCTTACAGCCAGCCCTGACCGCCACCCTGGGCCTGCAGAACCCTGTGCCCAGGGCAGGTTCCTCAGCTCACAGGCCCTGTGTGCCCTTGGGCCTGCTCCTGGGTGCCTCTATGGCAGCTCTGGGCCTGGCATGGTCAGGATGGCAGGCACGGCTGCCTCTTCTCAAGTGTCCTCTGCACCCATGCCAGGAGCACCCTGCCAAGGCTGTGGGTGCAGAGGCTATTTATAACTGGCCACCAGACTAGGGTCCATGCCAGCATAGCCAGCTGGACCAGGCTGGGCTGAGCAGCCAGAGAGGCTGAGACACTCAGAGATGGAGCTGTTGCAGTGGGTTCATCCTCGAGAAGGGGGAGTGGGTGGGGGTGGGAGCAGGCCGGCCCTATGGGAGGGCACACAAGTGGAGAAACCTTCCGGGAGAGGCCTCCTTCAGCAATTCCAATGCTGGGCATCTCCCAGTGGGGCAGCCACAGACTGTCCTCAGGGTTTGGGGCTGAGGAGGGCTGGAAAGGCCTGTGGCAAAGCACTAGACTAGGAGTCAGAAATCAGAAATCGCAGCCTACAGGCCCAAGCCAGCCACTCCTAACCACAATCTTTACATCCACAGCATTTTTGCATGAGCATCTACAAAACCCTCTCATCTCATCAACCCATTGGCCCTGGGGGGTAGACATTACTATCTGTTATTCTAAACAAGGAAACTGAGGCTCAGAGCTGAAAGGCCCTGTCCAAAGTAACCCAGCTAGGGGCAGAGTGTGCATGGGTTCTGGTCCTACCAAGGCAGGTACTCCAGTTTCCCACCAACTTTCAGGAATTCACCTCCCCTTGAGGGGCTCTCACTAGGCAAAGAAGAGGGGTTTGCAGTAGACTGTCACTAGTAGGCATTCATTCTAACATTCCCTGACTGTGACATGGAGGACACGAGACAGGAGCCCAGCAAGGAGGTGCCCGCCATGCCCCCTGAATATCAAGAGCCCCAGAGGGATGGCTGATGCCTGTGCACCCAGATGCCAACCACAGCAGACACTGCACCACCTGGTGTTCATGCTGCCTCCCAAGAAATCTGGATTCTCACTCGGGTTGAGTCTGGGTTTCCAATACCAACACATTCCTGCCCCAGGAAAGGTCTCAGTCCTTCCATGTTCTGTGTCCTGGCTTCCTGGGGTGACTCCCCTGATGACACGAGAGGGGCTTAGGGGAACCAAGACCAGCCACCTAGACTCAAGACCAGCAGCTTCAGCCACACACAGACTGTAAGCAGTCCCCCCAGCAGGGGCCCCTCCCCTCACTCTCTGCATGACCACTGCCTCCACAGCAAAAGAGAGTATAGGATGGGCTCTACCTGGAGCCCTGGAAATACTTCTCAGGGTGCTTTAGCATTTGTGAGGCTCCGCAGTCTGGTCCTAACTCGGCTTCTCTCAATTTGATCTGCATCTGAACATGAACCCTCCAACTTGGCCATCACAAATCCATGTCTCTTCTGTTCTCTGAGCTTTTGCTCACAGTGTCCCCCTGTCTGTGCTGTCCTCATCCCTACCTTCTACTTTGCCAAATCCTACTCTTTGCTCAGAGCCCAGCTGGAGTCCTCCCTCATCCCTGGACCCAGCCAGCGCCTGGCATCCCTCCCTCTTTTGGACTTCAATCACGTGGCGGTTCCATGCCAGGATTAGCGCTCTGTGGGCAGGTACCATGTCTGAGCCACAAACATGGAATCAATGAATAAATCTGTGTCTCTCCTAAAATGTCCAGGAAAGTACCCTGGCACAGAGACAGGGCTCATTAATGATTCTTGAACAAATGGATAAACTCCTGAATCCATGTCCTTTCACTGGGCACTGGTCACATTACTGCATTCTACTATTTTTTTCTCCTTGTATTTGTGTGACCTTCCTCCCTAACCTGCTTGTTAGCTTTTGAACAGCCAGGATTGAAGCAAGGAGGATGCCTGGGCTCCATTTCTCCCTGCTATATGGAATTATTAGGCGTCAGGCTATATATCTTGCACTCAGTAGACCCTCAGTTGATACTGGCTGCACTGAAGGAAGGGCAGACCGCGTCTAGTGCAGACCTGGCCCCATGGGCATGTCCTAAACCAAAGCAGTGGCAGGAAGTCCAGTCCTTCCCCAGGGAAGCCCAGCAGCGGAGGCGGCTCGGGCGGGCCGTGGGAGGAGGCACGGACACGAGAACCCTTCCCCTCCAGCAGAGCAGTCCTGCAGGGGCTGCCATGCCCACCTTGCAGGGCTGGTGTGAGGACCGAATGAGTCCACGCACAACAACACACCTTGCCTGGCACCTGACGTGGGACAGGGGCCTAAGTATAAATATTAGCTTCTTACTTTCCTTCCTGTTTCACTGCACCCAGCAAGGACAAGAAGGGCACCCTGGCATCCTGTCTGTCCTTTTCCTGCTGTGTTTCCTAGCACTGCGTCCGGCCAGCATCCAGAGCTGCCTCTCTCACCCCAGCTCCTCACCCCTCCCTGGAGCCCCTGCCTCCTGGCTCTCTGGTGGATCAGCCAGTGACCCTGCTTTTCTGACCTCTCAGCTTCTCTTCTTCTTACTGCCCTCCCACCCCTCATCTTCCACTCCCCACCATGGGCTCCCCCAGGCCTGACTCTTACCTGTGCCAGTGGGGCTGTGACAGTGGGCACCCGGGCTCACCTGGGTCCCATCTGTAGAGAGAAGAGAGACCAAGTGAAGGAGCTGCAGCAAGGGTTGAGGAGAAGGAGCACGAAGGAGAGAGGGTCAAGCCAGGCCTGCTCCCTGCCACTCCAAGCTTGAGCATGCCGAAGCCTGGGACCTCCACCGGAAGCTAACCAAAATGAGAAGACTCCACCCCATCCAGCTCCTCCAGTCCCCCTGCTGGCAAAGAGGGCTCCCCAGCTCCCTCTTCCTCAGGCAACCTTCTGAGTGACTTGAGCTCAGGCCACAGCAAGAACCTAAGGAGGCCTCAGCTCACCCAGCAGTGCCCTCAGCCCTCCCTCCTGTGGTCAGATACGATCTTCCCTGGGCAGCCAAACCAGGCTCCTACTGCCTGAGGGAAAGAAGAGGGCTGAGAGGTAAGGCAGGGCCAGAGGTGGGAGAGCCCAGCTGGGGGGATGGTAGGAGATGGGAGGAGCAGGCCTGGAGAGGGGGAGCCTGGCCTGCTCAGAGCCTCCCACCTGGTTTTCCCAGAGGTTTCCACAGAGGGGGAGGGACTGGGTCATGGCCCGGAGGTCAAGTCAGATCTGGTGGGAACTGTGAAGTGGTAAGGTCGGGAGTGCATAGCCCAAGGATCCTGCAGTGCAGACCCTTTTCCTCCTACTGCCCCATCCTATGTCCTGCTGCCTCTGTTTCCTCAGAGAAGGGACCAACTCAGCCTCTTTCCCAGATAATCTGAGACAGAAATCTTTTCTTTAGGAAATGGCTACCTCTCTCGAGGCTCCTAAGCCCAGCAACAAACCTATAGTAGGGCCCAAAGCCGGTCAGTAGCAGAAAGCCCCCAGGGGAGGTGGAGGCCGGCTGGAGAAGACAGGGATGAGTCATGAGGCCGCCAGTCCACGGCAGACATCTTTCCCTCTTGCTGTCTAGCTCAGGGTCAAGGAGACAGGAGGCCAGGAGACCCAGAGGCTGCCTGGAGCGGGTACTGGGTGGACACAGAAGCCCTCTGCCGGCCAGACTTGGGGCAGAAGGGATATTTTTTGAGAAACTGGTTCTGTGTCTCAGAGGCAGCCACCATTCCTCTTCAGAGCTGAGAAAGGAGAACTCCCTGCAGGCAGGCGCTGCTGGGAAGGGGGCAGCCTAGGCACAGGGAGACTCCCACTGACTGCCCTGAAAACATCCCATGCTTTGGATGACGAAGCTTGGTCAGAAAATGCCGCTCTACCTATTTAAATTCTGCCCATTCTTTGAGGTCCAGCCCAAGTCTATCTCCTTGGGAAGCTCCCCCTAATCTCTCGCCTCCTCCTTTTCCACAGCACTCACCCTGGGTCTACCACCTTGACCCTTCATTTATCATGATCTCTGTGCTGCCATGTCTACCTGCACCACACCTTGCTGGCACATGGCAGGCTCTGTTAGTAACTTGCAAACCAAATGCAATGACTCTCTCTTGACCACCTGCCTGAGCCACAGCATGCATACTTCTCCAGGTGGTGGGCCCCAGAGGCAAACTCTCCTCCCCAAGACATGGTAACTGCCAATCCAGGCTCTCTTAGTACCTCTTTCTTCTGCAGGACCTGGTCCTCCCAGAGGTTTCTGTACTGGACTCCAGGATGCACTCCCAGAGACTGTGTCAGGCTGAGTCCCTTGCCTCCTGGGAATTCTCTCCCACCTCCCCAGTCCCTGCCCAAGGGCTGGTCAGCAGCAATCATGCTTGGAAGCAGAGCCAGGTTCTCTGCACCTCGCTCTCCTGGTAACCACAGATTCTGGACACCACACACTCTCTGGATAGGAGAAAAACTAATGGCCCTGAACTCTGTGGTGTTGGCTACCAGGCCCCAAAGGGATGTTTTGTGGTGATAACCCATAATATAAAGTCTGTTCAGAAAAGCTGCGTGTGCAAGAGTGCGTGCATGTTGGCAATGGGGGCTGCTTCCAATAGCAATTCCTAGTAAAAGTTCTGCTTTTCCCCCACTCCTTGGCCCTGTGCTGAGGGCCATCAAGTTCAGAAGAGCCCAGAGCAACAGAGATAAGACCTGGGAACAGCTCTCTTTTTGTCCAAGAGAAAGGAATGGTATCTAATGGCACCCTGTCAGTAGATGAACTGAAGCCAGAGCATGAACGGTCTGCATCCCAGTTCTGGCTTGAGTGTAGGAACCTCTTTTCTCAACACTGTCTCTTTCAGAGGGCTTTTACTACTAATTTGGGATCAGACTGAAAAAAAAAAATGAGGAATAAATGGACCCAAGGGACCAGGAATACTGTCTAGAGCGGGACCCTTCTCCACATGGCTCTCAGCCAGGTTGGTAAGCGCTCCGTTTTGGAGTCCTGGCTACTCCCCTTTTCTATCTTCTTTGGAGGCAACTGCAGCAGACTTAAGAAACAGTTTACTTGGCACTGGGGCACGTGGGCCTGCCACGTCACCTTCTGAAACCAGAATACCTGGTATTACCCAGAAATCTATGAGCCCCTGCTCCAACGGGTGTACCCCAGCCCTCAGCAACCTCCAGAGTAGACACAAACACAATTCTAAGCACCTGGAACAAACTGGCTTCCCTACTGCTCCTACCTTATTGCCTCAGTCTTCCCTGCTCAGCAGGTATGACTTTGCCTTCTAGATCTGCACAAGGTGGACGAAAACCTGAGCCTTGCCAACCACCTGCTCTCCCAGGAGTTTCATGTCTTTGGTGGGGCAGAGGGGCTCCCCAGGAGCACTGCCACCTAGAACCCCCTTCCCAGTGCCTCCAATGTCTTTTTTTATTATTATTTTTTATTTTTTGAGGCATAGTCTTGCTCTAATGCCCAGCCTGGAGTGCAGTGGTATGAACATGGCTCACCAGTGTTGCCCTCCCGAACTCAGGCAATTCTCCTGCCTCAGCCTCCTGAGTACCTGGGACTACAGTATGTACCACTACACCTGGCTAAATTATTTTGGTTTGGTTTGGTTTGGTTTTTTGGGGGTCTCTTTGTAGAGACAAAGTCTTCCCCTGTTGCCCAGGCTGGTCTGTAACTCCTGGGCGCAAGTGATCGTCCCCACTCACCTTCAGTGTCTTTGTTAAGGCCGTTCCCGCCTCTCTGGACTCTTGACTAGCTGAAAAGGAAGCAGCAGGAAGACCTAGGCCCCAGCAGCAAGAGCAAAGCAGGCAGTGGCAGGAGGCCACAGTCCTGGGTTCAGGGCTGACTCCCTTCACACCCGAGGTTGCTGTCTCTGGTTCTCTTTCCCTGACATAGGCTGGAAAAAGCTTGACTCTCCATGGGGCTGGCAGAGAGGATGAAAGCTGGCAGTGAAATGGCTTCAGGAAGATCCAAGAATAAATAAACAGGAGAAAGAACACTGTGGTTGCCAGGACTCCCTGACACAGAGTGGGGGCTGAGCACAGAGGATCAGCTCTTCTTCCAGGCTTTAGAGATCGTTCAGACCAACATTCTCACTGACAGAGGAGTAAAGAGCAAGAGGCAGGTAGGTCACAGCCACCCAGCCAGCCAGCGGTCCAGCCAGGCCAGGCCAGACCAATACAAGGAAAACACAAAGGTCGACCCCAAATGCAGGTACTACTTCCATGGAAAGTCACTGATCTAAGGGTTGAAAAGATGGAAATATGAATGAAACCTGGTTCTCACTTTCACTAGAGGCTTAAACACAATTGAACACGTACAATACTTGCAGATACTAAAAAAATTCAGAGAGCTCAAAAGTTGTTAGGATGAGTTTCTCATTCATCCCAGACTCCCTAGAACTTCCCTGGAAGCCCCCCTTTCTAACAGCTTCTGGTGTCTCCCTTCCAGAAATTCTCTGTACTGCTCATTGACTGGCACTGAACACTTCTTGCTCAGATTTATCCAGAACCCAGCAGCGAGCCGAGAGTGGGCTGGAAGCCCCTGCCACATGAAGTCTGGCAGGCCACAAACTACGAGGGAATTGAAGGTCTGAAGCACAGAAAACATTGGCTTTGCGGTCAGATGGGGTTAAGCGCCGACTCCCTCTGTGACTGGCAGGGAAAGCCAGAAACACAAGTTAACCTGCCTCGGCTGCCCCATCTGTAATCAGAAGCTAAGAATACCTACTTCAGGCCGGGCGCAGTGGCTCACACCTGGAATCCCAGAACGCTGGGAGGCCAAGGCGGGCAGATCACTTGAGGTCAGGAGTTCGAGTTTGAGACCAGCCTGGCCATCATGGTGAAATCTCATCTCTACTAAAAATACAAAAATTAGTCAGGCATGGTGGCTGGTGCTTGTCGTCCCAGCTACTTGGGAGGCTGAGGCATGAGAATCGCTTGAACCCAGGAGGTGAAGGTTGCAGTGAGCTGAGATTGCACCACTGCACTCCAGCCTGAGAGACGGAGAGAGACTGTCTCAAAAAAACCAAAAGAATACCTACTTCAAAAAGGTCACCTGAGATTAGCAATGCGGTGTGATGCACCCAGCACATGGTGGATGTTCCCTCAGCGGTGGTGATTAGTAGTTCATCTCCTGCACTTGTCTGCAGCCTCCTTTCTGGCATTAGCATTTCAGTGTCTGCTCCCAACTCTCCTCCCTCCTCTACCACAAACCATTTTATCCTGGATGCATGCCCCTGCCCCATCCCATCTCTCTCAGTCTCTCTCTCTCTCTCTCTCTGTCTCTTTTTTTTTTCTTTGAGATGGAGTCTTGTTCTGTAACCCAGGCTGGAATGCAATGGTGCAATCTCAGCTCACTGCAACCTTCGCCTCCTGGGTTCAAGCAATTCTCCTGCCTCAGCCTCCCAAGGAGCTGGGATTATAGGCGCTCGCCACCACACCTGGCTGTTTTGTATTTTTAGGAGAGATGGGGTTTCGCCATTTTGGCCAGGCTGGCCTGGAACTCCTGACCTCAAGTGATCTGCCCGCCTCAGCCTCCAAAAGTCCTGGGATTACAGGCGTGAGTGACCGCGCCCAGCTCCCTGCCCCATATCTTATCCTCAGTCTCTCCTAACTATGTCTCTTCCCTTTTCTTCCACCTGAACTTTTCTAAGTGAACACCTTATTATGTGCCAGAAGTTGCTCTAAGTGCCTTCTATTTGCTAACTTATCTAGTCCCCATGACAAACCTCTGAGGTCTTTACTGTTTTATCCTCATTAGATAAATGAGTTGACCGAGGCCAGCAGTATTAGATAACTTGTCTGAGGTCACAGACAAGTGGCAGAGGTTGAGCTGAGACTTGAGCACAGGCAATTGGGCTTCAGAATCCATGTTCTCAACCAACGCACTCCGCCCCTCCTCCCCAGCATTCCCACTCGCCACAGGCCAGCCAGCACAGGACATGTGCAGGACCTAGACGAACACGCAGAAAGATGGGAAAAAATCACACAGCCCCAAAGAGATCCATGCCAGCAGCAATCCCCAGCCCTGCGCAGGTGAGAGGGCAGAAGCGACATCATCTTTGGGTGCCCATGAAGACAATCCCAAAGAATCATTTGGAGCAACTGTTGACTTTGTAGAAACCAAATAAAGATTTGGGACCATATGCTTGGAATGGGGGACTGCCAGTGGGTTGGGGTCTTAGAGGAGCCTCAGCGCCATCTCCCCTGCTCTCAGCGCCCTGCCATATCCCTTCTCTAGAAGCTCTCAAGTGCCTCTAGGATTCTCTCATTAATGTCCCAAAGTAAGCTGCACCATTTCTCTGTATAGACAGAGGAGCCAGCTGCCCATCAGGGCAGAGGCTCAGCTGCCAGGTGAGCCAGCCGTAATGTCTGCCTACCCAGACGAAGGCCTCCGTCAGTCCGAGGCAAGGGGACAGAGAAGCTCTGCAGGCTCAGCAGCTGTGCACCATGCAGGAGGCTGGATGTAAGGGCGGCAAGGCCGGCCTCCTGCCTCCACAATGAGCATGCCCCTTTCTCCGCCACCTCGGGGCAGCTGGGGCCCTGAGGCAGCTATTTTTAGCTCTTGACACCTGGGTATTTTGTAGCCGCAGGATGTCCGGTTTGGAGTCTCTTTCTGGGAATCCCACATGCGGCTGTTGTAAACAGCCCCACGCAGCGGTGGCCTGAGCTGGGAGCCAGCGTCGCCACCCCCCCACCTCCACTTCTGCTGTTTGAGATGAATCAAACAGGAAGCAGACGTAACCATGGCAGCGGCAGCTCGAGCTCCCTGGGGGTGGGAAAGCATCCTCCCTGGTACGTTGTCCCCCACCCAGATTCCCTGCTCTACCCCGTGCCCTCTCCTCAAGGATGGAGACCTGGCAGAACCTGAGGCCAGGGAGCTGAGCCATTCTGAGTTGCATATGGCTGTCGGTTTCTCGGCCTGGCACTCTCTGGGAATATTTGCTATTCTCTGACAGAGAAAAACAGGGGTCCTCCCAGCCTTGTCCACCTCCTAGGACCTCTCGGGCCACCACTCAGCCTGCCCTGCAAGTCCATAGTGAAAGGGAGGGCATAGCTACTTCCTAGGGTGGCAGGCCTGGAGGGCCTGCATCTACTTCCTGTTACCCACAGCCTTCGGCTTCCAGCTGATCCTGCCCCTGCACTGCCCTGCCCACTTAGGGAATTCCTGAGCCAGTGGGCTCCCCTAGTCCACACTACCCTAGGATGATTTCTCAGTTCCAAAAAGCCCTCAAAGACATACGTTCCACACTCATCCTCACTCCTCTGCTCCAGTATTTCCGATCCCTGAGATAGGAAGTTCACCATGATGTCTAACCACCGTCTTTCCTATCATAAGCAAAACATCCTGAGCAGGCAAGATTTGAGGCCCTATCTGTAACATGGGGATAAGTCTGCCAGTTTCTGCCTTCATTTCTCCCCTTCTCCTCTACCCCTCTGGTGCCCCACTTAAACCAGCTGCTCCCTCTCAGCAGGCAGTGTGAGCCAGTCTTTCTCAAGGGCCAGTGTTTGCCCCAACAGGAAGCACAGTCCCCGCCCCAGGCTGCCTCTAGGGGTGGCTCCTTCTCCTGTCTGAGATGTCACACTCATTCCCTTGCTCTCCTTGTCACCCCCAGCTCCTCGGCCCTCCTCGGCCAGACCCTGCCCCTCTGTGTGCCCCGTTCCTGCTTTGCCCACTGGTTCTGCCGCTGCCAGCTGCCGGCCGAGCAAGATGTGCCTTCCTCACTCTTCTCACCTGTGCCACCCACAAGGCCACGCAGCCCATTCCCAAGACTGCCAGGGAAATGATTAAGTTACAATATCAACAACAGTTATATTACTCTAATTGTTAATATTAATAATGATCAACAATTATGTGTTAATGCTTACTGTGTGCTGGCTATTGTCTTAAGCATTTTTTTTGAGGGGGCAACCTCCTCCCATTAACCCATTAACCTTTTTTTTTTTTTGAGACAGAGTTTTTCTCTTTGCTGGAGTGCAGTGGCGGGATCTCAGCTCACTGTAACCTCCGCCTCCCGGGTTCAAGCGATTCTCTTGCCTCAGCCTCCAAAGTAGCTGGGGTTACAGGCACCCACCACCATGCGCGGCTAATTTTTGCATTTTTTTAAGTAGATACGAGTTTTACCATGTTGGCCAGGCTAGTCTTGAACTCCTGACCTCAGGTGATCCACCCATCATGGCCTCCAAAAGTGCTGGGATTACAGGCGTGAGCCACCATGCCCAGCCTAGATACTGTTATTATTCTCATTTTGCAGATGAGGAAACTGAGGTTTGGAGAGGTTCAGAAACTTGCTGAGGTCATACAGATGGTACGTGTAGGGGCTGGGACTCCAGAACCTAAGCCTAGCATCAGTACACTGGTGTGGACTGCTAACTCAGCCTGCCTCCTAGTAGGGGGTGAGATGAGGCCACCAAGGGGGCAAGGGGATGCAAGACACAGTGCGGTCCTAGGGTATGCTCCCAGTGCCAGTCTGTTCCCACAAAACGTGCTGTGCTCCACCCCTGCCATCCTCACTTCCTTTTTCATCTTCTATTTTCCTTGCTTTTTAAATGTACATTTTACCATTTTAAAGTGTACCATTTAAACACTTTACAGTGTTTCCTGTTAGCTGCCTCCAGCAGGGTATACCTAAACAAGCAAACCTCCCAGGGCCGCCATGGGGGATCAAACGCTGCGTGAGCTCTCTGGAAACTGTCAAGCCCTCTACAAAATGCAGGTTGCATAACGAGAGCAAGTCACCCTCAGAGTGGGTACGCAGGGGAAAATTCCCTTGGGAGGAAAAGGTCTCTCTCTTTCTTTCTTTGTCTCTCACTCCCGGGCCTCACCCACAGGCAGGCCTTGGGAAGGTGGAAGGGCTGGAAGCACCCACAAGTGCAAAAGGGAGCATCTGCCTTCAGGGCAGCTTCCTAGGGACTAGGAACACAGCCACATGGCTATCAGCATCCCTGGATCTGGGGCAGAGAAAGGCGGAAGCCACAAAGGAGACCCTGGTCTGCACTCAGTAAGAACCAGGCAAACCAAACTAAGGCATCTCGTATGTGAATAGCCACAAGCTGTGAATGCTGACACTCACAGGGATGCCACAGTAACATTTGTGACAGTAAATATCCTAGAGGTCCCATCCCAGTGGTGCCATAGAATCCCCCTCATTTTGCCTATTATTTCTGAAGACGGCAGAAGTCTAGTTGGCAGATTCTCCAGGCGACCTGATTCCCTTTTGCAGCCTTGGTTGAGTCTTGGTTGAAGGGGTTTTTCTGGATCACAAATCCAGCCAGGATGCTTACACAGCATTCAGAGGGCACGCAACAGACGGATGAACGGTCCTGGGCACTGATTTGGACAAATCAGCCGTAAGGACAATTTCTGGCCAACTGGGAATTCAGTAACACGAAAATTCACCGTCATGAAAGGTGGAAATCACTGACTGAAAAAGCAGCATATGCAGACTAATCTCATTTTGGTAAAAATCACAACACATAAGACACATAAAGAAACGGAAAGGTATGCGGTGATCTCTCACTGACGGGTCTGTGACGTTTTTTATTTTTTAGTTTTTGCTGGTCTGTCCTGTCTGAGTATCCACAATGCACATGGATGGCCTCTGTAATAATAAAGCAGATACATATGTACACAGACACACATAACGATGGTAAAGCCCATGGCTGCAAAGTTAAAGTGTGACCTCGGGTTCCCGTGAGAATTAGTCCACAGGGCTTTCATCGCCCCCGTGTCTCCCTGGACCATCTACACTCTGAGGTTCCATGTTATCTACAACCTAGTGTCCTTTGCCTCTCCAGAATCTCACCAAGGGCCCAGCACAGGGCTGGGCACAAAGTCAGGACTGACTTAATGAATGCCTTCTGGCTGAATAATGATCATTTCCTGAAAGAAATGCCTCATGCCTCTTCCAGAGCCGCTGTGCTGGGAATACTACTGCTGACATCACTGACCTGCCCACCCCTCCTCTGCCTCATGTTCTTCATAAGAGCAACAAGGGAAGGGCTAAAATAAAGGTCAGGCCAGCAGATGCTGGCAAGGTACTCCACATCAGGGCCATCATCAGGGGCAGGGCCATCATCAGGGGCAGGGCCATCAGCGGCAGCCCCTCCCAGACCTTCCCCAAGCTGGCACAGCAGCCCCTCTCCAGGGCCAGCTGGCTTCAAGGCCCTGGGGTCCCTCCTCACCCTGCCTCACTGGGTAAGACTGGGGGAGGTGAAGTGAATGAGAGAAGCAGGGGTCCACCCTATGACTTCTGGCTACAGGCTCTGGCTGTTCCAGGCCCTGATGGGTGGAGGAATCTGGAACAGGGATTTGGCCTGGTTTTTTCTGTGAACTGAGGCTAGGCCCAGTTTCTGTTCTTCATGCTGCAATGTTCCCTATCCCTGACCTTCAGAAAATATGAACAATAACATTAATAATAATGACGAATATTCAGTGAGCACTGACTTCATACCAGGCACGGAGCTAACTTTATTTACATTATCTCCTTTCATCTTTATAGCAACTCCATAAAGTTGAAACTGTAATTATTTTTACATTACAGATGAAGAAGCAGAGGCACAGAGCGAAATGTGCCCATGATCACACTTGCAGGAGAAACCGAGCCAAGGCCATCCCATTTCTCCCTCTGCGTCCTTACAGGAAGCTCTCCTGCCAGGCTTTGCCAGGGACACAGTAGGGTCTAAGGCGATAATTAACATCTGTAGAGTGCTCTAAGCACCAAGTGTTTACATATGCATAGAGAAACGCCCCACTTGAAACTAGGAAATCGAGTCTCAGAGCCATCAGCATCCTTGCTCAAGATCCCACACCTTTCGGCTGGGATTCAAACCAGGTCTCTAGCGTCAGAATGGCACATTTCTTCCCCATTATCACACGACGCCCCTGGCTCACTCTCAAGGTGGCCGCGGCGGCCTGGAAGGGACAGTCACACCTCCTTTAGCGCTGGAAGCCAGGGGTGAAGCCTGCGCTCAGCCCCTCGCCCCGTGGGGGTAGGGTGCTGCGCCAGCACCTCCTCAGCGTCTCCGCCGTGACTCACTCCCGGGACCCAGGGGAAGCACAGCGTTGTGCTGCGGGCAAACATCGTCCGCCGCCCGCCCCGCCTCCAGCTCCCCGCCTCCACATTTGCTAACCGAAACAAGGCTGCAGCTATTTTTAACCCTCCAGCTCCCCCTTGCCTGGGGCTCCCCCCTTCACCTCTCCACCCCCGGCCCCAGCCGGGTGCCACCAGCCTGTCATTCTGAGAGCAGTTCTATAGCCTGAACGCGCCCGGGAGGGCGCAGCGGACGCCCCGGACGTGCAGGTTTGTGGGGCAAGCAAAACAAGACGGTTACAGCCCAATTGCCGAATTCCCCCACCCCGGACTCTTTCCGAACCTGTAACTCTCAGACTGCCCCGCTCCTCCTGCCATTCTGGGGGCTGGGGTGGAGGGGAATGGGACTTCTGGGCTGGGGTCACCTCAGGGATCAGAGCGCGGCTCCTTGGAACAGGCCCTGCAGGGAGGAAGCTGAACTGAAGGGGAATGGAGTTCCCCTAAGGATCCCCAGGGTGAGAGGCTGACCCTATAGGCCTAAAGCTTCTGACCACTGGGGTGTCCAAGCCCTGCAGCCAACATGGAGGAAAAAGGAAGTGGTGTGAAGACAGGGTGAGGATGGTGAGCTTAGCCCAGGGCCCTCATCACGAGGAGAACTCCCCTCCCCATCCTGCTGTGGGGGCTGTGGAGCTTGGGCAGGGAAGGTCTTGGAGTCAGGGAGAGCACTGAGCAGCGTCCAGAGAGGCCCAGGGTGGAAGGACAGTCTTGGCAGTGTGCAGGTGGGAAAGCCCACCTGGCGTGAGGGCTCCTCTGACACGTCTTTCAGGAAAGGGCCAGGGCCAGGGAACACCCTCCTGCAGGCTGAAGTTCTGAGTCCGCGGAAAATCCTTCCTGGAGAAGAGGCTGAAGGTGAGAGGGGCTGAAGCCTGCTGGCCTAGAGCCTCAAGTTGCTCATGTGAAAGTTAACCTCCTGAGAGAGGGGTGAAGCTGTAGAGCTGCAGGTGGACCAGATAGGGGCATTTCCTCCCAGCTGACGTAGAGCCGGTGGCTTGAATCAGCTCCATCTGGCCCTCTGGTCTCAGAGTCTCCCTCAGGTTGAGTAGCAGATTCCAAGTGCCCAGGAGAGACTCTGGAGAGCCCAGCCAAAGGGCCATATGGGCTCAGGTTTTCCTAGTGTACCTTTCCTGTCCCAGCCTCCACTCTCCCTTCAGCCCTGTCCTCTCTGGTCCCAACCCCAGTCTGCCTTTCTGGTTCTGTCCTCTCTTCCAGGGCCCAGGTCCTCTCTAGGCCTTGACCCTCTCTCTTTGGTGATTCCTGAGCCAAGTAAATAAATCCCAGTGGCCACAGAGGGAGCAGGCTAGACCAGAGGGGAGGGACTTGGCACAGAGGTTCCCCGACTGGGGAGATGGCAGAGAAGGGAAGGAGGTGGGAGGAAGGTGAAACAGGAGAGCTCCTGGGGAGAGGAGGCTCCTGCCTCCTTCTCAACATTCAGTATGGCCACAGGGCTCTGGACTGAGCCCCACGGAGGAAAAAGCGTGCTCCCCAACCAAGGGAGCGGCCTTGATCTTGGCCTTGTGCAGCTCCCCGTTCTGTTCTCTCTTCTGCCAACCTTTGGGGCTACTCAAGGGGAGGAAACTGCTGTTTCCATGCCACGTGAGAGGTTGCCAATTGAGCTCCAACCCTCCGCCATTGCTTAGCCCAGGACCTCCACCTGGATCCAGGTAGTTCCCAAGCACGGCTCCAGAGGCTCTGGAAGCACGGCTCCCTTCCAGCCTGGGGAGGCGAGAGCCGACATCCATGTCACCTTGTTAGGCAGGGCTCCCCTGGCCACCCTATCAAAGGAAGTCCCACCTTGTTATTCTCTATTGCCGTGCCCCATTCATTTCCTTCTTAGGGCTTATCGCAGTGTGTAACTAGTCACACATACTCATTCCTTTACTTGCTTACTTGTTCTGTTTGTCTTCTCCACGAGAGTGGAAGTTCCCTGAGGTCAGATGTTGTGCCTTGCCTCTGTGTTCACTGCGTATGTGTACCCAGTGCCTGAAACATTGTAAGGCTCAGCTAGGATCCAGTGAATGGATGCATTGCTGAATGACTGGCTCAGCAACATGGTTCCCTGGTTGCCAAGGAAACCATGGAAAGCCAAGACCCCAGGGAAAAGATCAACCCCAATTAGCACCAGCCCAATTGAGTCGACATCATCACAAAGTGTGGATATCAGCACACACACACACACACACAGGGGGTGCATGGGTGAGCACTAAGCCCTGGACAGCTTTTAGAAGTCTTGAGTTTTCTCTTGGTCCTTCCTCGTAATGGCCCTGTCACCTTAGAAAAACCACGTGTCTTCTGTGGGTCTCAGTTTCCTCAAAAGAAAAAATGAAGAGGTTGGCCCAAGGCAGTGGTCCTCAAATACAGCTTTGCCTGAGAATCACCTGAAGCACCTGTTAAAATCTGGATTCCCAGGCCCCACCTCTCAGATTCTGACTAGTCAATCTGGAATGGGCCTGAGGATCTTTATTATTTTTTTAATTTTGAGACAGAGTCTCACTCTGTCACCCAGGCTGGAGTGTGATGGCATGATCTTGGCTCACTGCAAGCTCCACCTCCTGGGCTCAAGTGATTCTCCCGCCTCTGCCTCCCAAGTAGCTGGGACTATAGGCCTGCGCCACCCCACCTGGATAAATTTGCATTTTTAGTAAAGATGGGGTTTCACCTTGTTAGACGGGCTCCTGACCTCAAGTGATCTGCCTGCTTCGGCCTCCCAAAGCCACCACGTCCAGCCAGGATCTTTTTTTTTTTTTTTTTTTTTTTAAGACAGAGTCTTGCTCTGTCACCGAGGCTGGAGTGCAATGGTGCAATCTCAGCTCACTGCAACCCCTGCCTCCTGGGTTTAAGCAGTTCTCCTCTCTCAGCCTCCCAAATAGCTGGGACTACAGGAGCACACCACCACACCCGGCTAATTTTTTGTATTTTTAGTAGAGATGGAGTTTCACTATGTTAGCCAGGCTTGGTCTCGAACTCGTGACCTCAGGTGATCCACTCACCTCGGCCTCCCAAAGTGCTGGGATTACAGGTGTGAGCCACCTCACCTGGCCCAGGATCTTTATTTTTAACACATTCCCCAGGTGACTCTGAAGCAAATGGTCCAGGAACCCGAATTTGAGAATCCCAAATGAAATGGTGTCTTATAAGCAGATGTCTGGACTTCTATTAGAAAGCCACTCCTGGCCGGGCACAGTGGCTCACACCTGTAATCCCAGCACTTTGGGAGGCCGAGGTGAGTAGATCACCTGAGGTCACGAGTTCGAGACCAAGCCTGGCCAACATGGTGAAACTCCATCTCTACTAAAAATACAAAATTACCTGGGCATGGTGGCACATGCTTGTAATCCCAGCTACTCGGGAGGCTGAGGCGGTAGAATCGCTTGAACCTGGGAGACGGAGGTTGCAGTGAGCCGAGACCATGCCACTTCACTTGAGCCTGGGCAATAAGAACGAAACTCCATCTCAAAAAAAAAAAAAAAAAAAAAGCCACTCCTGCACAGGTATATACTCCCCAAAAACATGTCCACGTATTCCATATACCCCACAGGTGGCCATAACCTGCAAAGGTGCATACCATACAGATGATGCATGTCTGTTTTATATGTGTGCATACTCCCAAAACACCCAACACAGAGCCACCACACAGAACACAAATAGCCCGAAGCCACCACATCAACATACACAGGGGTGGGGCTGGGGTACACACACAGATACACACTGCACACCCAGTGTGTGCTCACACACATCTCATGCAGACCCACACTAAACAGACACTGTCCTGAATTTATTTTGCCTCTGGGAACTGGTCCAGGACCAAAGGAGCTATGCTCTGCTGATGAAAACATCCCTGCCGCCTCTGCCACCACCACCCCTGCCCCTTGCCCCAGGCAGCATGCTATCCACCTCTTCCCTGGTAGGGGGAGGGAGACTGGAGGAGGGCAGTAGAGATGGGCTGGGAGGAGACAGAAGCTAGGCTAGCCCCTCAAGCTGCTCAGAGCCCTTCCTGAAGTCCAGCCCCCCTCTTTCCCTCCCTCTTCCCCCCAGAAGATGCCAAAGGGCCTCCACCCAGCCCCCAAGTCCGTGCTCACTCAGGCCACTTGCCTAGATTCCCAGGCCCTGCTCCTAGGGATCCAAAAGAGTTAGGGAGGTGGCTAGTATTAGGGACTCCTCCTAATACTCAGGCCTCTAAGGAAAGGGCTGTCTGGGGGCACCTTCCTGTAGCCCTAAGGCCTTGGGCCTCCAGGGAAGGTTACCACAGAAACAGGGGGAAAATATTACAAGGAAACACAATACCCGGCAGGGTCACCTGCTGACCGGGCTTCCTGCTGGGTTGCCCACCCCCAGCTCCCTGCTCTCACAGCCTCCTTCTCCAGCCTCAGCCTGGGCCTCCTCACCAAGGCTCTCCTTCCTGCCTCCCCAGGACTGGGAGAAGCAGCCTTAAGCAGAAACTCTGCCCCTCTGTGGTTCCAAACAACAACATCAGGGATGGCCCAGAGCTGAGCCCCCTACTCCTAATCCTTACCAACCCCTCCTCACCACCACCACAGGAAATTAAAGCTTCCTGCCCCAGAGGAAGTGCCCCATCTAGTGAACAAATCCAACACAAACGCAGGGTCCTGGGAGCCTCCAGGAGGACAAATGCCCTCCCCCTAGTCCCAGGCCTTATTCAGGCCCTGCTTGCAGCAATATCCCACACCTCACTGGAGGCCCCAGTCCCAAGTCTAACTGAGGGGCAGGCCACGGACAGCCAAGCTGTGGAGGGAGGGCCAGCAGAATGGGAACTGGCAGACTGAGAAGGCCTGGTTCTCGGCCTGGTTCTCGCCCCGCTCTGCCTGCTGTTCCCTAGCTGGGCGACCCTGGGCCTTGCTTTAGCTCATCTTCTCTCAGGCCCCTGCCAACTTCAAAATTACCAGCCCTTAATGAAAGGCCAGGAGAAAGAAGGCAAGCAGGAGGTGGGGTTCCACAGGCTTCTGTCTTCCAAGTTCTTGGGCAAGCATGCCCACAGCTACCAGAGGGTCCCCACTCCCTACCCCCTCACACACGCGTTTCTCACTTGCCAAGGGTTTTACATCAGAATTGAGAAAGTTCCAGCTTCCATGCCCAGAAGCCACCAAGGTCTAAAGCTGAGGCCCATTATCCCTAAGTAAACTGGAGGGGGTGGATAATAGCACTGGACCTTGATTCTCCTCTCCATAGCCAACCTCTCCTGCTCTTCTCTGGGAAGTGTGCTTGGAATCTTCTCCCCATTTTATTGATCGGGAAACTGAACTTCAATGTCAAAGTGGAGTGAACAGCTTAGACATGCAAACTTCTCTGCCCCCAAACCCAGTATAAGACCCGGTGGCCCAATAAGGGACACAGAGGCCTCTGGAGAACACTGTGCCAGGACCATTCCAGGTGCAACACCAGGAGGCAGCTCTGAGCTTGCCTTTCAGCCGAGCCCTGCTGGGCAGGGAAGGACATCAGGGGACTAAAGGCAGAGGATCAGTCCCAAGACCTGATTCTAGTCTAGGTTCACTGGCCTGGGTACCACTCAGTGGGATACTCTGTGCCTTAGTTTCCCCCAGAAGTGACTGCAGAGGAGAAGAAAATGACTTAATAACTCATGGACAGCAGCAGCCCAGCAGCCTATGGAGTCCTGGGAGGAGGAAAGGGCCGCCAAAGCACCCCATTAGAGGGCAAGGACCTGAGTCACAGTCTCCTTCCAGCCCTATGGCTGAACAAGGGTCTTGAGGAAGGTCCCACAGGTCCAGATACAAGTCCAGGGAACAAACAGGCTGAGAAGTCGCTCTTGAGCTCCCAGCAGGGCCGCTGAGGACTGATACCCCATTCTCACCCTAGAAAGCGGCAGGCAGAGCTGGGCCTCAGGCAGATGTTGCCTAGGGGAGTGGGCAGGGAGTGTTGGCAGCAAGACAGTCAGTGTCCAGATGCAGGGGGAGGCCTTTGGGTGTGCAGGACAGCCAGCGGGAAGGAAGAGTGAGGAACAGCGATGGCTGGGGAGGTCAGACCCAAACGGGCAGCCACAGCGGGAAGCAATGGGGGTGGGGTCATTGGGTGGCCTGCAGGCCACAGAGGGCTCTCTCCCAGCCCACAGGCCTACAAACTCTGGTCGTGGGAACCCAGCCCATCCGCCAGATTTGCCGCCTGCTCTCACACTCCCCAACACCAACAGACCCCAGGGTACACATCCTGCCCCCTACACCTCACACAGCCTGCGGCGCCCCCCTTCCCGCGCCTCTGCCAGCATTGCCCTCAACAGCTCACTAGGGCACAGGTGTCTCTTTACCCTGATGGGAGAGCAAGGACGGAGGGCGATCCTCGGAGAAACCTCCGAGCCAGAGATCCCTCCAAGGGACCTCTTTCCCCGCCGAAGGATCTTAATAGGGCCCTGACCGGCACCACGGGATGGGGGCGCTGATGTCCAGCCCCACAAAGCCCAGCCCCAACTCAGTGGGCCCTGCCCTTTGCCCTCGCGCTTCCAAACCTTCCGCCCCGGAGCACCGCCCCCTCGCAGGGCCACCGCAGCCGTCCCTCCCTCCCCGGTCCCTGGGCTCGCCCTCCCCGGGAACTGGGGTGATGGGACGTCGGGCCCGCGCACCGGCGGCCGGGGCCTCCTACTCCCTCCCTCGGGCCTGTCGCTGCCCCGGGGCGGGCGGATGCGGGCGCCCCGCGGGAGGCCCGAGCCCTCTGGCCCCCGGAACCAGCTCCGACCCGGAGCCTACCAGAGCCCGGAGGAGCCGGGCGGGATGGGCGCGGTCCGGGGGCGCACGCCGGGCTGGGCCCGCGGGGCCGGCTGGAGCCCGAGCCGGAGCCGGAGCCGGGGCCGGAGGCCGAGCCTGGGCGGGCGGCGCTGGGTGCCGCGCGCAGGGCGGGGCGGGGAGCGGCCGCCTAGTACTCACCAGCGCCGGGGCTGTGCATCCAGGGGCCGGGGCCCTCAGAGCGGGGGGCTCATGGCGGGGCGGGGGGCTGGGGCGCCGGCCTCACATCCCCCCAGTCGCCGGAGGCTGCAGAGCGACTGTGAGACGGCGAGAGGAAGGGAGGGGGCCGGGAGGGGGAGGGCCCTGGCAGCCCGGCCGGCCGGGTAGGATGACAATGGAAGGAAATGCTTTATCTGAGTCTGAGAGCGGGCCAAGGGGGAGGGGAGGGAGGGGGCAGGCGCTCGCGGCCCTGGGACACACCACCCCGGCAGACACTGCACCGCGCGGCAAACAGGCGGGCCGCAGACACCGCGCGCGGCCGGATCGCGGCGGGGCGCGGCGCACGGCCCGAGAGGCAGCGCCTAACCCGGAACGCCGGCCGCGGCCCCGAGTCCGAGCCGCCGCGAGGCGCTCCGAGCCGCGCACAATTCCCGGAAACCCAGCTACCTGGGCGCACGCACCCTTGCATACACGGCGTACACGAGCTCTCATCCATGTTTATACGGGGCAGAATCATTCACACAGCACACACTGGGGCTTCGGGGTGAACCCGGTGCACACACTACATACCCGTACAACCCACAAGCACGCAGCCACACGCGGGCACACTGGGACACGCGTGGAGTCCCATGCCCCATGCAAGGAATCCCAGACGTACACCCCCCCACCACCCACACACACATAAGCACGACTTGCCTCAGGAAAGTTCCAGGATCTGATTTGAATCAGTGCCCAGCCCTCCCCCACTGGCACCCCCCCACACACACCATGCCTGCTGAGGGGAACGGAAGGGTCCAGCCTGTTCCTATTAAAAGAAAAAGGGTGTGGGGGTGGTGCGGATTTGAAAGTTTTCTTTTTTTAAAAGAAATTTCTCAAGGGATTTCCTTCCCTCCTCTCCTCTTCCTCTCTTCCTCCCATTCCACTCCCTCCACAACCCCCCTCTTTCCCCCTCCCGGTCCCTATGAGTCAAACTTCAGCAATGTGCCCAGTGTCCCCCAGTGCATTACAGCGGATCACAGAAATGTTCCAGTCTGTGAGTCGGAATGCAGCCGCCTCCAGCCCTCCCTCAGCTAACAAACTCAGCTCCGGCCGACTTTAGGCACTGGCCCTCCCTGCCTCTTCCCTCCAGCCCCGCTTTCAGATGGAGAGAAGGTCAGATTCAGGGGTCAGGGGCTGAGGACCCCGGCATTGTGCTTCCTGGCCTAGCCGGTCAGCCATGGGGAGCGGTCTACCACCCAAGAACACTGGGCTCCCTGCAGCGTGAGGCGCCACCACCTCAAGGCAGGGAGCAGCTTCCCCTGACCCCATCCTAACTCCTGCAATCCTAAGAAATCCCAAGAATCCAGAGAAGGAGAAACTGAGGCAGCCCCAGAGGTGGAGTCATGTGCGACTGGAAGCAAGAGCCCACAGTGGCCTAGGAGAGCTTGGCCATGCTGGTGGTGAACTTCAAACCATAGATTCTGTTCCCTCGGGCACAGCTCAGGACTCACTATCTATTGCAACGGGCATATTCAGCATGGGACTTCTTACTCCAGTCCCTTCCCTTGTCCCAGTACTCCCTCGTCAGGCAGATCCAGCCCCTCTGCGCTTGTTAACTTATCCTCCAAACTCCTTTCCTGGCATTCAAGCCCTCCTACAAGCTGGCACCACACTCAACACACATCCCTGCTTGGTGCCTCCTGGTACTTAGGACTCAGTAGTGTTAGTTGCTGTTATTACTATCATTATTTCCACCAGACTGGGCTGCTAGCTGCTTCCCACCAAGGCCTCGTGCTTCCCCACTCCCTTGCCTTCTGTCATCATGCTCCCTCCAAAATAAATGTATTCTCCAACCCCTTTCTCCTTCTGCTGAAATCTTTCCAGTCCTCAAGACCCACAGGCTGTACCACTTTCTTTGGGAGGTTTTCCGGGATTCCCACAGCCGAGAGGGCTTCTTCCCTGCACTGTGTGGTTTTTATACATTGACCTTGACCCACCTAGTCCACTTGTCTCAACTCTCTTCCTTCCAAGAGCATTCAAGAGTGGATATCCCTGAGTCCAGCTACTGCCTTAGTCGTGCATGCATTTCTTGTAGTGCCTTGCACAGAATTCAAACTTGATGTGAGTTATTTGTTGAATTGGGACAGATGTTCATGACTTTCAAGAACCCTTCTCCAGCTGGACACCTACAATACACTCTTTCACCCCATGACTACCCACGCTGACTCTCCAGGGCACATGCTGTTCCATCTGAAGTATGTCATCCCCATCCCTCAGTTCCAAGCCGGATCACCCTCCTTCCAAATGCCTCTTTGGTGTCCACAGACTCCAGAAAAACTGCTTGGTTACTGCAGACCCCCAGCCACTCCTGCTATCTCCCTTGTCTAGGTCCACAATTGCTCCCCACCCCCAACACACACATACCCATAACTCTTCTGTAGCTATTTCTGTACAGGCCCTTTTATGCTCATTTCTACTGTGTGCATTATGTATGCATTTATTTGTGAGTCTTCGTTCTCTTCTTAACCTCATCACTGAGTTTTCAGTGATCTGAATAAAGAGGCTGTCTCCCTGCCTGTCTGTCCACACAGTGCCCAACATATGGCTTTCTACAGGCACCAGGACTCATTGCCCCCAACATATAGTCAGAGGGAAAGACAGCATGTGCAGCCTGCATCTGGGAAAGCTGGACTGTGTCTCTCCTTCCCCTGCCGGATTTACTTACCAGACCCCGCCTCATGACAGAGTCCTAAGCTCGTTTCTAAGTCACATGTGACCTACCAGGATAAATTAGAGTGCCTCCAAGAACCTTAGAGACATGAGACAGAGAAATGCAAGCTACCTCTGTCTCCTCTAGCCTGGTTACCATGGGGAGCATTTTTTTTAAAAGGCTCCTAAGTCCAGGTCTCTCATAGCTTGCTCAGCTCAACACCTAGCAGAAGAGACTGGCCCCAAAGGACCTGCCTTGGCTTCCTGAACCTTCCCTAGAGTCTCTGGCCAGCACAAAGCCTGAGGGCACCCCTATCTGCTTCCCTTTGGGGGCTCTGGGCCTACTTGATCTCTTTCTGCTTCTCTCCTTCTTTCCTTAGTTAGCTACTGTTTACTGTGTAGCAGTCCTTGCTATCCCTTGGATAAACATTAGATCATTTATTCTTAACAATAATCCTTGTTATGCTCATGAGTAAAGCATGGCCTATATGGTTAAGGAAACTGACCAAAGTTTCACAACTAGTAACAGGGTCATTTACTCATTCAACAAATATTATTGGGTCCCTACTCTGTGCCAGGATTTAAAGCCCCAGAAAGTTATCCAAACTTTCTGATATCCTCCATTCTCAACTTTCTAGATGTGGGGGCCACAGCCACAATTCCTCCCCCAGCCTGTGCTTATCATCACACACTTCCCTCAAAGCCAACCAGAAAGTACTAGTTCCCCAAGGCCTCAGTGAGATCTCAGTGGCCACCCATTGCATTGGGTTAGTTTGGATCTTGCATTTCAGTTACTGGGGATCCGGAATCAAATACCAATTCATAGGGTCTGGGACTTGCAGATTAGTAGGGGAGATTAGGTCCCTAACTCCAAATAAAGAGTTTCATGGGACCAGACATAAGAGATCTAAGAAGTAGAAAAGGAAGGAAGGAAGGAAGAAAAGAAGGGAGAGAGGGGGGACTGGAAGAAAAAAAAGTAAGGAAAGATAATTTAGGATTTATTGAGTATGTTCTGCATATCGCATGCTGTTCAAAGCCCTTTGGCTGAAATCTCATTATTATCCCCACTGTTTTCATGAGCAAAGTAAAACTCAGAAAGACAAAACGATCTGCCCAAGGCCACAGAGCCAGTAAGTTACTTAATCCCACGTATGTCTGATTCAGAGCCTGTGCAATTTCCTAGCAGATCAAAACAATGAAGAAGCCATTGCCAGGGTCTCCTGTTCCAGCGTAGCCTGCCTCCGTTATTGATATACATGTCGTTCCAGATGCCAAGTTTCTGACCCCAGCCACGTGGTCTTGTCCTTGTTTCCCACCTTTCTCTGTTGCACTGCACAGGCAGAATCAGAGGAGCTGTATACCTATTCTGGGTAGGGTTGGGGGCTGTGGCTTTGGGGTACAGGCAGGCAGACCCCTATCTAGGATTTCAGGGTCTGAGGGAAGAGGTGCCAAATCATTCTGGGCCAGTATTGGATGGCTAGATCAAGAAGAGGCTGCAGCGTGGCTACAAGTACCAGGGGCTCAGGTTGGGAGAGTCGATGGCCACAGGGACTGGGGCAGGTGAAGAGAACTAAGCCGGTCCCTTCCCCATACCCCTACCTCCCTACAGAGTCAACAAAGGTGATGTGGTTTCCCCTGTGGTCTGTTGCCCTAGACACCTGCAGTTCTGAATATATGTGTATGTGTCTATGTGCCAACTGTGTGGTGGGGGACACAAGGAGAAAGCACAGGGACAGGATGGGGAGGGGCAGGAAGCCAGACAGTCTCCTCAAGCCCAAGACAAAGAAGGTACCATGAGTGCAAAAGACGGCAAAGGTCACCTATGCCAGGTCCCCAGCCAGGAGCATCAGGAGAGAGCTGGAAAGGAGACATTGTGGGGGTCAGGAGCCTGGGCCGGGAGTCAGGGAACTTGAGTTTTAGGCCCAGCTCTGCCATTCACTTCCTGGGTCACACCTTGCTAAGTCTCAGTTTCCTGCTTTGTAAATAGCAATATCTTGGCTACTTACCTCACAGGGCTGGTCTGAAATCAGATGAATAATACATGAAAAGATCTGTACCACTATGAGTTTTAGAATTATTGTCCTGATGGCCTAACAAATATTACAATTGCTTACTTCAGCTCCTGGATACACAACACACCCATAGTGTGGAGATAAGAACATTAAAAACAAAAACAAAGCCGCTGCCCTTCTACTGGCCACAGAGCATTGAGGAAACAAAACAAACACATAAAATACTTGAAAGCCTCTTGCAACGCCAGCTATTTAAAAAATCTCACTGTGTGATCTTGGCCAAGTCACAACCACCCCAGGCCTCAGTTTTCTCATCTGTCAAATGAGGAAGCTGCTTTGAACCATCTCTATTTATTTTTCTGAGTCTAAAGCAGTTTTCTGATTCTGTTATTCCGAGTGCAAATGAGTGTGTCGCAAAGATTGAAGACCGGAGCACATCAGGGCAGAGCATGGCCTGAATGAAGCTGGCAAGCGTCGGTCAAACTGGGTTTTGAAAGAGCCCAGAGATGTGAATCAGAGCGGGGAGAGAAGAAGGGGTGACATTCCAGGTAAGGAGAATGGCATGTGCAAGGGCGAGGCAAAGAAGCAGAGGGTGGCAAACAGATTAGCCAGGCTCAGGAATGAGGTTGGCAGGATTGGAGGGGCTGGGGAGGAAGTCAGGAAAGGAAAAGTAGAAGGGGGCAGGCCCCAGGGCTGAGTGGCTAAGATGTGAAAGTAGGGGAGGAATATGGGTGGGGAGAGACGCTCTCAGCCCCAGAGTTCGGTGCCAAAGCCTGTGGAGCCAAACTCCACCCAAGAGAGAGGGAAAGCAAGATCCCCTTGCCAAGAGGCCCCACCCACCAGGGAAAGCCCTTCCCTCCCTACCCTCCTCTGTCAGCTTCACTCCCAACCCTGAGGTAAGCAAGGCCTCACTTAGGCCAGAACCTTGTCCGTGGTAGAAACATGCAGAAGGGCAGCCACCACATCCTTTTGTAACAATAATGACAGCAGCAAAATAATAATGATAGTGATGAAATAAACTACCCATCACCTGCTCACTGGTAAAACCCCTCAGCAGCAAACCTCATGATGCACCCATTCCATTTACTAGAATATTTGCTCCCAAAGACTGCAAGTGTTTTTTTTTTTAAGATGGAGTTTCACCATGTTGGTCAGGCTGGTCTTGAACTCCCCACCTCAGGTGATCTGCCCACCTTGGCCTCCAAAGTGCTTGGATTACAGGTGTGAGCCACCACGCCCGGCCGACTGCAAGTGTTTTATAAGATTATCTAGTCTTTAGGATCCCCTAAACCTGACACTCTATCAAAACCACTTAGGCTGGGCACTGTGGCTCACACCTGTAATCCCAGCACTTTGGGAGGCCAAGGCAGGTGGAGCATGTGAGTTCAGGAGCTCAAGACCAGCCTGGCCAGCATAGGGAAATCCCGTCTCTACTAACAATACAAAAATTAGCCAGGCATGGTGGCACATGCCAGTAATCCCAGTTACTGGAGGTCGAGGCAGGAGAATCACTTGAACCCAGGAGGCAGAGTTGCAGAGCCAAGACTGCGCCATGCACTGCAGCCTGGGTGACATAGCGAGACTTTGTCTAAAAACAAAACAAATAAACAAAACCACTTAAGAGAACCTGTGAAAAAAAAGATTCCTGGGTCCCATCAAAGACCCGGTCAGACTCTGAGGAGGCTGGATAGTGCCCAGGAACCTGCAGCACCACAGGTAACTCTAAAGTGTGGTTAAGTTTGGGACTTCCTGGTCTGATGCAAACCATTTCTTTTACAGATGAGGAAATGGAAGACATGAGGAGGAGGTAACTTGCCAGAGATGACATGGTTAATCAGGGCTGGGGCAGGCAGAGAACTCAGGCCCCCGGGCTTCTAGGTCAGTGCTCCTTCCGCAGCCCGTGCTGCCCAGGCCAGAGATGCCTGTGCCAGCGGAGATTATGGTCAGGGAGGCAGCCACTGGGCCATACTCTAATCATGAGTGAGAAGAAATTTGTCTGAGTTGCAAAATGCCTTTCTGCAGCCAGCTCACTATTACTTGCTCCAGTGGGCCCCTGCAGGGATGCTGTGGTCCTACCCCCTGGCAGGCTTGAGCTTCAGCCGGCCTTGCCATATGCTCCAGCACAACCCTCTGGTTGCCCCACAGGCTACATTGTCTGGCTGGCAGGATCCCACTTTACTACAAATCTTGATGCTTCCTCTTTGGAGGCACACACCTCTGACTCCAGAATCTCCAGGAGAGACCCCTAAGGAGGTCTTGGCCTGAAGACACTCTTTTAGGGTGGGTTTGGATTATGCGCCTGTGAGTCAGGAGACTAGAGGCAGGAGAGAGAGCAATGAGCTGAGGGTGGCTAAGTCGGGAGGTGAGCAAGGGTGTCCTGGCTAAGACCTTGAAAAACTCCACCCATGGTGATCACTGTTATACTCTTCTTCATCAACACACATTTGTTGAGCATCTACTCTGTGACAGGCACCATGCCAGGCTCTCAGGCACAGAGTCAAACAAACTAAAAAGCCACAGTCCCTATCACTGAGGAATTCCTCACCTCCTGGGGAGCAGGATACAGTCTAAGAACAGAACCTGGAGTGGAGAAAATTGTCTGGTGAGGAACTCGAATAACACATGCTGCAAAGGAGAGGGTGGGTTCAGAGTCACCAGAGATCTAAGTTGGGAGAGACCTAATGAATCCCGGGATAACTGTGCGTGGGGAAGAAGATGGTTCTGCCCTCACCTGCTGCTCTCCTCTGCTCAGGTTCTAAGGAAACCCAGAACAGTGATTCTAGAAGTCTCTGCCTCATCAGATCCCTTACTCCAGCTTGGCCTAAATGGCTAGGAATGGGAAGAAAGAGGAGGCAGAGACAGTGTGCAAACATTTCCCTTGGACAGGCCCTGAGACCTGGGCTCCAGGGCTCCCTGCACTGAGCTTTTAAGAGATCGTTTAGGCCGGTGCGGTGGCTCACACCTGTAAACTCAGCACTTTGGGAGGCTGAGGAGGGCGGATCACCTCAGGTCAGGAGTTTGAGACCAGCCCAGCCAACATGGTGAAACCCTGTCTCTACGAAAAAAACAAAAATTAGCCAGGCGTGGTGGTGGGTGCCTGTAATCCCAGCTACTCAGGAGGCTAAGGCAGGAGAATTGCTTGAACCCAGGAAGTGGAGATGGCGGTGAGCTGAGATCCTGCCACTGCACTCCAGCCGGGGTGACAGAGCAAGACTCCACCTCAAAAAGAAAAAAAGAAAAGATAGTTTAAAAGCACCTAGAGGAATGACCAGAGTGAGGAGGTGTTCTGTGGTTAACAGCAAGGATTTAGTGTCCAGCTGCTTGGGCTGGAGCTTGTTGCTTCCCCATTGCTTGACCTAAGGTATATTATTTAACCCTGAGGAGGCTTGGTTTCCCATCTGCAGATTAGGGTGCCTGCCAAGTTAGGGTTGTTGGGAGGACTGATGAGCTCGGGACATGAGGTACTTGCTACAGCGCCTGATACACACTGGGCTGTTGGGGACAGAGCTCCAATGCTCACATCAGTAATAGAAGAAAGACAGTGTCCTATCTCTTCTGTCTCCCTAAGTCTGTTTTCCTCTATAATTTGAGGTCTCAAAGTGAGTACTGAGCTGATTTATGCAAATGAATCCAATAGGGCCTATCGTCCAACTGACATTTCCAGGGTGTATGGGGTAGCTTGGCCAGGCTACAGAAATGGAAAAATAGGTGCAACCTTCCTGATCCTCCTGAAATCTTTACGTGTTGTCTTGAAGTTGAGGGGCGCCTGGACCAGACTGCGGGAATGTCACAGGGACTGCAGAAAGGGCCTGGGGAACGCTTGCACATCTGGAGTGATCTGCCCAGCTGGCTGCATCCCTGGGGCAATGGCCACAGCTGCTATTTGAGGGAGGAGATATCCAGGTCCTTAGCCAGGGCCTGGGGGCGGGGTGGGGCTATAAATAACAAAGAGGACCAGGGGGCCAAAGTTGACCTTTGGGGGGCAGGAGCTGGTGACTCCCCTCTCCTTGCTTGGGTCCAGAGCCAGAGTTTTAGCAAAACAGGAAGAGGCAGCAGCAGCTTCTGGGAAAGTGGGAGTGGCTCTCCTTCCCCCACTTGCCTGGGGCCTTCGGATCCCAGCCAGGACCTGGGAGAGGTGGAGTCATCTAGGCAAGGAGAGGGAGGGGCAGACCCACGCAGACTGGGCCCCAGCTTCAGTGCCCTCGAATGGTGCAGCTGGGGCACAGGAAAAGGAGAACGAGACAGAGAAGGGTAGCCTAGTGGAGTATGTCTGCCACCCGTGGTTCTCTCCTGTTCCCTTCTGTTCCCCAAAAAGGATAGGCATTAGGAATGGAGCTCAAAATGTGCCTGTGACCCAGATAGTGTACATGGAGGCCCAAGATCAAGTTGAGCACACCTCCGTCTCTCATCCCCTCCCAGCCTATGGGTGAGCTGAGCCTAAGCCCAAGTGGGTGGGAGGGAGGGCTCTAGACGGGAGGAAGGACACCTCTGGGCTTCTGGAAGGAGATCCAGGATCTGACCCAGGTGGAATGATGGGAAACTCTTCCAATGAACTATCGAGGTCAGGCGATCCAATGCTCTGGGTGGTCCTGGGTGAGTTTTTCTAGAATAATGGGGCATTTCTAGGGACAAGCCCAGGAGAGCTAAGCCTCAGTCCAGAGACTCTCATGAAGTCAAAGACTGAAGAAATTACCCGGGAAATGTTGCCTGACTTTGCTTTGCCTGAGTGAGGCTGGCCACTGAGAGTCTGTCTTTTGGTGTCTGTCTGGAGGCATCTTGTTGGCGCTCTGGCTGCCCCACACCTCCAGGCGGGTCTGTACCTGTGTCTGTCATGGACTGCCCTTGTCTCCTGAGCCTGGAGCTCCACATTTCACCTGCTGGGCGGGTCTAGACCAGCACTGTCCGATGGAAACAGAATGTGAGGCACGTAAGTAATTTATTTTCCATCAGCCACATCAAAAAAAGTAAAAATAAATAGGTGAAATTCATTTTAGTAGTATATTTGTGTAACTGAATATAGTAAAACCGAAACATTATTCCAGCATGCAATCAAAATAAAAATTTATTAATGAAGTCTTCTACATTTTTTTCATACTAAGTGTTTGAAAGGCAGTGTATATTTTACACTTAATAGCACATTTCATTTCTGACTGACCACATTTCAAGTGCTTAGTAGCCACATGTGGCCACTGGGTACTGTATGGACAGCACAAGTTTAGACTTAGAGCTTCGCTTCGTCTCTCCTTCACCCCTTCCAGTCTCTTGCTGGGAATAGTCTCAAGAGGTGAAGGAAAAAGCTGGTGAGGTCAGTGTTAAGGGTTAATTTGCCCTAGGAGGGTGGCTACTCTCTTTGGCTTTCAAGCATCTATCTTTAGACCTGGATCAGTTCTAGTGTCCAGGCAGGCAAGGAAACTGAGGCACGGAGCAGCATCTTCCCTGACAATTGGACTTCTCCTGCCCTTCCCAGCACTCTTTCTCTGAGCAGAAGGTTGATAGAATCGGATTTCCCCTTTGGTCATATTAGCCTCTACCTTCCTCTTTCCTCTTCCAAAAGCAACTCCAAACCCAAAGGTGTTTGGGTGGCCAAGTTAGGGAACATGGGAGGAGAAGCAAATTTGAAGGAAAATGCAGAATGGAACTTTGCGCAGGTGGAGTTTGAGGTGCCAGTGGGTGGGATGAGCAAGGGGCAGTGTTGAGGGGACAGTTGGTAGTATCTGGAACTCAGGGAAGAATATGGAGGTCATCAGTGAGAGATGAAATTGTAGGAGTAAAGGACACCACAAGAGCAGGGGAGGAGAGAGGAGAGAAGGGGAGGGCAGGAAAGATGGCTCAATACAGAAACCTGAGAAAACAAAGATTTCAGATGGGCGAGGAGCGGAAGCTGGAGGAGGCCGAGAGGAAGCAGTCACAGACTTCAATGAAGCAAGAGGAAGTGCATCGGAATCCCAAGTGGGAGACAACGTCAGGAAGGAGAGACTTGCACTCGGTTGCAGTTGACAATGCTATAAAATCATTCTTATAAAGAGAGCTCACACAAACTGTTAAGAAGCACTAGAACAGTGGAGACTGAAGTTCAAAGCCCAGAAACAGACTCTTCTGTCATAGAGGAAACACAGTGAACAAGCAAAGGTAGGGGTATGTTCAACCTCATCGTCATCAAAGTAATGCCAATTAAAATGAGACAAAGGTAGGTGCCTTTTTGAAATGTTAGCAAGAGCTCGGTGAAGTGTGTGTGCTGTCGGTAGTGGCGTAACCTCTTTTGAAATCAGTTTGGCAATATATAGTAAGAGCTATAACGTGCTGTTACCCTTTGGCTCAATAACCCCACCCAGTGTATCCTAAACTAGATTTCTACAGCCAAAATTGGGGGAGGACGAGTGGAATATGTGCTTAATGATGTCCCCCATCACACTGCCTACAGTAGGGGACATTAGAAACAATCTGAACACCTACAATTGGAAAATTATGGAGGTAAGTGATGATACTATATTTCCACTTAATAGAAAACTATGAAGCTGTTAAGATGTTTATATGCAACACAGTATCACAAGAGGATATAGATTGGTGCATACCCTATGATTGCAACTGTATTAAAAAACATACAGGTGGCTGGGTGCGGTGGCTCGTGCTTATATCCCAGAACTTTGGGAGGCCGAGGTGGGCAGATCACCTGAGGTCAGGAGTTTGGGACCAGCCTGACGAACATGGAGAAACCCCATCTCTACCAAAAATACAAAAATTAGCTGGACGTGGAGGTGCACGCCTGTAATCCCAACTACTCGGGAGGCTGAGGCAGGAGAATCGCTTGAACCCAAGAGGTGGAGGTTGCAGTGAGCCGAGATTGCACCATTGCACTCCAGTATGGGTGACAAGAGTGAGATTCCATCTCAAAAACAACAACAACAACAGCAAACAACCATACAGGCATGGAGGAGAATGTGAAGAGGAAATGTGTGCCATAGGTAATGTATGTGGGGTGGAGTGAGTATATATGGTTTTGGTATCATTTAATGAGTCTTAACATTGTGGAGAGTGGGAATGAGGGCTGACCAGAAGCTGAGATTTGAGTCTCAGCTACGGGGAGGCCCCTGACAACTTTACAGAGGCCATGAATGCATTTATCTGGCAACTAAACGGACTGAGCTCCATCCACAAGGCAGGTGCGGTCACTGTGGGTATCAGCGCAGCACTGTCCTGGTAGGAAAAAGCCCACTGCGAGGGACGACGGCTTGTTCTCGCAGATTCCCTCCCGTCCACCGGAGGCTCCTGGAGCTCCGTAGTCTCCTCGACTACTGCTGAGGAGCAGACCATGGCAGGCGCCTGTGGGACGGCCCCCCAAGGACAGGGCCGACTGCGGGAGGTACAGAGCCTCTGCAGTAGTGGCCACAGTGAGGTGAGGAGCTCAGCGGGGATGAGGGCCTCTCTGCTCTGGGGTGGGGGTTGGCGGGCTGTGGTCAGCCACCTGCTGTTTCATATCACCCAGAAGGTGACATGAGATGCAGGGGCCATCATCTCCGCTGCGCCCCCAGGAACTCTACCCGGGCCCTCACCTACAGGCGCCACTGGGCCTCCTGCTCCTCCCCCTCCGCTCTCTTCCCACCACAACACACTGTGGCCTTGAAATAACACACCTTTCTTTACGCCATCGTTTCCACAGAATTTGCCTATGATTCATTTGTTGTCAAGAGGCATTAAAACCTCCAGCTCCCAGGCACCCTGGTCTTTGTTCCCCTCCTCCTAGGTCCCACCCCTCCCCTTCCCACGGTGTCCTGCCCAGTTCTGACCCGTCTTCCTGAGCCCCGGCATCCCAAACTCAGCGCCTCCACCCCCACAACCACCTCCACCCCTCTCCTCCCCACTTGGCCCCTTAGGGACCAGAGGGAAGGGGCTGGGGCAGATCCAGATGCACCCACCCACCTCCTCAGCCCAGCCCCCTGGAGGAAGGCCCTGCTGGGAAGGCCTCTAGCCTTAGGACTGAAGATGAAGCCCTGGAAAGGGAAGAAGACCCTACTTGCCTAGAAACAGGAGGCAGTGGAACCCCCAGCCCCAGAAGCTGCCCCGTTCTGTGACTCCCCAACCCCCTCGCTTGGGCACGCTGGATTTTCCTCATACCTCAAGGCCTGGTCCCTGGGTCCCTCCCCCTCACTGTTTCTGACTAGGCACAGGGGTATAGAGTTTCCACTGTGTCTGTGTGTGTGTGTGTGTGTGTGTCTTGAGGGAGTGGGAAGAGCAGTTTTCTCACACCCTCATTAGCCAGTAAGGCTTTGGGGTTCCCCTCCCGGACCCTCCCCAGGACCGTCTAGGTGTGTCAGGGAGCTAGAAGGTGGAGGTGGCAGGAGAGGAAGAGGGCGAGGGTGAGGGGGCTGGGGGGCTGCTGGGGTGAGGGAGCTGCTGTGGTCGGGTTATCTGATGTGAGGAGCCAGGTGTGCAGCTTCGAGGCTCTGGGGGTGGGGGAAGAGCAGCCTGAGAGAGAAGCAGCAACAGCAGAAGCAGCCTGGAGCCAGCGAGGTAGAGACGGGAAAGACAGAGGTGGGAGAAGGGACGTAGTAAACCCAGGAAGGCCTCTCCCCAGAGGAGGAGCACGTTTCTCCTCAAGCTCTGGAGGCAGGCAGGCAGGTGGGTAGGGGGTGTCCACAGCCTCTGCAGTGGCCCATCCCCCAGCTCCCCAGCTCCCAGGGATGCAGGCATCTTCCCCTCAACACTGCAGGGCTGGTGGGCTCGAAGGTCCAGCCTTATCCCTGAATCAGAGCAGTTGGAGACAGTTGAGGCTCTATAATCTCGGTTGGGGGTTAACGGGTGGAGGAGGCTTTGCAGGAGGAGATAATGGGGCGGACCTCAGGTCCTCCACGCTACCCACCACCACACCACCGTGGAGCTGGGGGAGTGAGCAGGGCTGTTGGCACCACGGGCTGGGCCGGGCCGGGAGTGTGTCTGCCATCCTCGGAGCTGGGTTGGGGGCCAGCTTGGCTTTTCACAAGAGGGGTCCAGCTGTGAGTCCCCGCTTCTACCCCGTCTACCCCTCTATCCATCCCTGACCCGAAATGTGTTGGAGGAGCCGCTCGTAAGGAAGACGGTATCAGTTTAGAGGTTATCTCTTTTTATTTTTATTTTATTTATTTATTTTTTTGAGACAGAGTTTTGCTCTTGTTGCCCAGGCTGGAGTGCAATGGCACAATCTTGGCTCACTGCAACTCCACCTCCCAAGTTCAAGCAATTCTCCTGCCTCAGCTTCCCAAGTATCTGGGATTACAGGCATGCACCACCATGCCTGGCTAAATTTTTGTATTTTTAGTAGAGACAGGGTTTCTCCATGTTGGTCAGGCTGGTCTTGAACTCCTGACCTCAGGTGATCTGTCCATATTGGCCTTCCAAAGTGCTGGGATTACAGGTGTGAGCCACCACGCCCGGCTGTAGAGGTTATCTGTTTAGAGAAGAGGGTCCCCAGAGAATGAAGAAAATTACAGTAATAAAGGCTAACATTTACTGAGTATTGAACTCTGTGCCAAGAGCAATTCTAAATGCTACATGGTAGCTCATTTGGTCCTTACAACACCTATGAAGTAAGTACCATTACTCTCTTCGCTTTACAGAAGAGAGACAAATGGCCAGCAAGTCCCGCAGTGACTCAGGGGATGCCAGGGTTCAAATCCTGCTCCTGCTAGATGCCACTTCTGCTGCTCTTCACTGCTAACCTAGACACGGCCAGCCTCTGTGGCGTGCTGCGAGCCTTCCTTCGTTATCTTCACCAGCTCTACACTGTCATTCACAGATGAGAAAGCCAAGGCTCAGAGAGCGCACACGTTTCCCCCAAGGTTACACAGTCAGTAAGAGGCACTATCAGGATTCTGATGACCTGCTCTTAAAGTTCATCTCTTATTCACTCATTGCTTCCCTCAAGGCTGGAGAGTGGGGTGGAGGGGAGACCAGGAGAGCTACCGAGCTCGATCTGCCCCCGTGGCCCTCCCAGCCCAGAGCTCTGCCAGCAGTGGTAGGAGGAGTGCGGTAAGTATTTGCTGATGAACGAACAACCGAAGGACAAAATAATGAACTGTCGTCTTCCAAGGCAAAGGTTGCAGAAGCTGCTGATATCCTGCCCACCGCCCTCCCCATCCACTCCTCTACCACCTCCAGTCCTTCCTGTGAACTGCAGAGGAGGCAGGAGCCTCTTGGGGTGGGGTCCCTATCAGGGAGGAAATGCAGCTGGCTTCTCCCCCACCCCCTTTATCACTTCTCCCCATCCCTACTTTATCACCCAGGGCCTCCACAATCCCCTCCCTGTCCCTCTCCAGGGGCTCCTGGGTAGGAGAGAGAAAGACATGTAAATCAGAGGGTCTGGGGGAAGCAGAGGAAGCAGAAAGGATACCAGGAGCGTTTCCCTGACACACTTAAGCTGCAGCTCACAGTCCTTGCCAGGCTGGGCCAGTGGCATAGGGGACCAAGCCCTTTCTGATAGGCTGCTTGATCTATCTGGCCAGCCTCGTAGGCAAATGGGGAAATGGTAGCCAGGAGCTGACAGGGTTGAGGCACCTGCCCTCACTTTGGCCCTAGCCACATGTCAGCTGCCACAGATGCTCACAGGTGTCTGCAGGATTGTTTTGTTTTTGTTGTTTTTTGAGACAGGATCTCGCTCTATCGCCCAGGCTGGAGTGCAGTGGTGCGATCATGGCTCATTGCAACCTCAATCTCCCAGGCTCAGGCGGTCCTCCCACCTTGGCCCCACCAGGTAGCTAGGACTACAGGCACATGCCACCAGGCCTGGCTAATTTATTTTTAAAATTTGTTTGTAGAGATGCCATCTCACTATGTTGCTCAGGCTGGTCTTGAATTTTGAACTCCTGGCTTCAAGTTATCCTCCCACTCCGGCCTCCCAAAGTGTTGGGATTACAGGCATGGGCCACCATGCTCAGCCAGGATTTGGGATTGGCCTTTCCAGAGGCCCAGTAGGCTTCTGAGTGCAAGTGAAGAGTGCAGCGGGGAGACCCTGTGGAGCTAAATAAGGACTGTCAACCAGGCTATGTGTGACTTCTCCATTCAGCACCAAGGTCTGGAGGTCTAAGGGGAGCTCTGCCCAACACCCACAGAGCTCATGGGAGCTTCTTCCTGCCTTCCTTCTCTCAGCAGCCAGTCTCTAGGAGGCCATGCCTTCCTTCCCAGAGTCCAGCTTGGACAGAATTTGCAGAACAATCCAGCTTGAAATCTGATACTCAATCCACCCCTCTGTGCATCCCTTGGATCAAATAACCCTGGATCCGTGACCCTTGCCTCAGATCTGTCTAATTCTTAAAGAGTCTGTCCAGACTTGGAGTGAGGCTGTTGAGTCCTGAGGAGGGAGGGGCTGTGGCAGCATTGACAAGTTCCCCACATTCCTGTGGTACCTGAGTCTTTCCAATGACTCCCCTCACCTGAGGCTCAATTTCTCATTACCCACCCCTTTCCCTTCCTTATCAGTGACTTCTTGAACAACTGAACCAAAGAGTTTCTGGTTCATGCGCTAATATTAACCTGCAAGAGGACACAGTCTTTGGCTCTGTCTCGGTCAACTCTGAATACGCTCTGCAGACCTAGGTTTCGGAAGATGCAAGAGCAGGAGGGATGGTGAGACTACTGGATGACAGAATGAGAATTCAAAACATTTAAGCAGGCTAGTACGGGATAATCAAATTAGATATAAAGAGGGACAAATGCTATATTCTGCATTTAGTCAAAAATCAAATAGGTGGCCAGGCACAGGGCTCACACCTGTAACCCCAACATTTTGAGAGGCCAAGACTTGAGGGGAAGTGGGGGGAACTTCAAGTCAGAAGTTCAGAACTAGCCTAGGCAACATAGTGTGCCCCCCCATCTTTACAAATCACAAAAAGATTACCTGGGTGTGCCAGTGGTCCCAGCTGCTCAGGAGGCTGAGATGAGAGGATTGCTTGAGCCCAGGAGTTTGAGGCTGCAGTGAGCTATGATCATGCACTCTGGCCCTGGCCACGGAGTGAGACCTCATCTCTCTCTCTCTCTCTCTCTCTCTCTCACACACACACACACACACACACACACACACACACACACATCAAAATCAGCCGAGTACAGAATGAGGGAGATGTGGCAGACACTTTAGGGAGAGGAGTTAGTATGAAGTTTCTGAAGCCACATGGGATTAACTTCACAGGTTCTGTAGTTGAAAGAAAGGTGTTTAAATTTGCATAAGTCTGTTTGCATTTCATTTTCTAGCAGGGACATTATTAGCCTTTTTGACTTTCATTTTCTCACAAAGGTACAGTGGAGTTTTCTGGGGGGCTTCTTGACACATGATATCACAACAGGTTGAATGCAGAAACCAATATGAGAATCTGGCTTCTGGCTGCCTTCTGTTCAGCCAGACATTAAAGAGATTTGCAAAACTGTGAAACTATACTGTCGTGTCATTAAATTAGTTTTACTTTGGAAAATGGTTATTCTAAAGAAAAATTGTGTTATTTATCTTAACTTTTTTCTTTTTTTGAGACAGAGTTTCTGTCCGTCACCCAGGTTGGAGTGCAGTGGCACAGTCTAGGCTCACTACAGCCTCTGCCTCTTGGATTCAAGCGATTCTCCTGCCTCAGCCTCCCAAGTAGCTGGGATTATAAGCATGCGCCACCACGCCTGGCTAATTTTGTATTTTTGTAGCGACAGGGTTTCTCCACGTTGGTCAGGCTGGTCTTGAACTCCTGACCTCAGGTGATCCACCCACCTTGGCCTCCCAAAGTGCTGGGATTACAGGCGTGAGTCACCCCACCCAGCCTATCTTAACTTTTAATGGAGTCTTTATTGTCACATTTAAAGAATAAATACACTTTAACATTTTCTGTTTTGATTTCTAATTAGTACATAATTAGTACCTATTGATAGATCTAACCCACATACACAAAAGTTCTTTGGGGTCCTTATTTTTAAGAAAGTAAAGTGATGTCAGGACCAAAATGTTTGAGAAACTCTGGTCTAGAGGCAGGCCACAGAGGTGCGCGCTCAGAGAACTGCACACAGCCAGATGTGGTGCTGGGATGAGTTTCAGCTGTCTGGAACAAAGACATATTTGTTGAAGAGATCATGGTGGGATTTACATCTCATCAGAGAAGCAGGGTTTCAACAAATATGTGGATAAATGAATCGATCAAACCTGATTCTTGAAACTTGTTTTGATTCCCTTTTCTCTGGGCATACGCCACCCCTTGCCAGAGAATACTGACGTTAATTATAGACAGTAAATACGCATGTAGTGAAGTCCAGGTGTTGGTGATTGTTGAAGGGGTGACATTGACAAAGAAAGACCATGATTGAAAGAAGTTGGGGACAGTAGTCACTAGAGTTCCATGAATTTCAGATTCATGTTCTTACCTTCCCACCTCTCCCTTATTTTTCTTCCCAGGCAGCTTTCAGTCGGGGCCAATTTGATTTATTAAGTGCCACACCTGCCCCCTGGTGGCCAGGTGGTACAATGACACCTTCTCTCAGCTCTGGTAGCTATTAGGGAGCAGCAGTCCCTAGCACTGGAGGCGGAGATCCGGAAGAGGGGCCCAAAAAAACCCAACGTGGAGTGAATCTAGAAGGCCCATCAGGGATGGGTGGTCGGAATGTGGAGCAATGTCACATCCTTCAACAAAACTTATTTGGCCATCTCAGCAGCCCAATAGTGATACTGAGGATTGATAAGTATGTGCCAGGTACTGTTATAAACACTTTACAAGGATTCTATCACAACAATCGCAAATCTATAAGGTAGGTACTATTATTGTTGTCATTTTGTGGATGAAGAAACTGAGGCTCAAAAACATTCCGTAACTCGCCCAAGGTCGCACAAGTAGCAAATGGCAGAGCCAGGCGGCAGTTTATTTGTTAACTGTGACTTGTGACTTTTCAACACTTTGCAGCTTCCAGCTGGTGCGCCTTGTACTCATCTGTCTGTAGGGCTGTCTTTCCCCACTGCGCTATGTCTTTCTTGGGGGTGATGACTGTCTTGTTCATCTCCCCCAAGAAAGTTAGAAACATGGGAAGGACTACACAGCTCGGCTGGACCTCACAGGGAACCTGCAGCCTCGCTCACTCTCAGCATGGACTGTGCTAAGAGGCTCCAGGCACAAGATCTCGACCCTGGGAGGCCCTTGGCTGAGGTGTGAAAGTGTCAGATACTCCCTGCTGCCTGAGAGGTGGCCTGAGAAGCCAGAGAGCTGGTCCCTAACCCCATGCCACTCGCATGAGGAGAGGTAAGCACCACCAGGTGCCCTCAGTAGCAGAGACTCAGAGTCTTGCTGAATCTCAGTCACATCATGGAGATAGTGAAAGGGTGCAAGGGGGATGTCGGGTGTTTTGGGGCTTGGGGGCGGGGAGGCCAGGCAAGTAGCTCAAACCTATCCCCATAGGGCAGTAGCACCACCTAGTGGTGAAGCTCAAGATGACTTAGGAAAAATACCTGGGTAATCCATAGCAGAAGGGAGGGTGGGAATATCCTCTTGGGAGAGAACACTCTCCTTGGACAGAGCCACAGGGAAGGGCCTGGAACTCTTCCAGCGTCTCCCCAAGCCACAGCAGCTCACTCCAGAAGTTCTCACCAGGCTGTACAAAATGTGAAGAAAACACCCCCTATGGACATGTTCTGCGGGCTCCAGGCTGAAAGGAGCCGCCTAGCTGAGGTCATGTCAATGAGCTCACACGCTCTTCAGGAAACAGCCTGTATCCAAAGACTGCCTGATGCAGAAACATACAAGTGTCTCCCTCGCTTCATCTTGGGGCAAGCCAAAAGGACATCTCAGCTTCAGAGATCCCCACACGGGCTGATGGAGACTTTGGTTGAGACTGCATTGCAGCCAACTTCTCCCACTGCTGATTCTACTTCTTTCCCATCCACCAGGGCTGAGAATCCTGAGACCGCTCCCCAACAAATGCCCTGTACTTCAACCTGCATTTCAGAGTCTACGTCCCTGGAACCCAACTTACAACACCATCCCGTATATCATCTGTGACATGTGTGCGTACAGAGATTCGGAGCAGCTGTCTAGAGCAGCGAGCTCTCAGATTCCCCCTGCCAGCCACAGCCTGCACACCCTGCTGTGCTTCTGGGTCTCGAGGAGCACAGACTCCCCATCAGCCTCATGGGCTCCATGCGCACAATGAGGACTAGTTGCCTATAGGATGTCAGCGGCATGAGCCATCTTCTTGGCCATGCTGGAGGTGTCAGATAGCATCCATCCTTCTTGCCGTCTGCAGGGACCGTGGGGCAGGCAGACCAACCGACCCACACTGCACACGCAGCCTGCGAGGAGTCTGGTAGAAGCTGGGGAAACTGAAGGGCTCTGGCCACTCTCAGCAGGCCCTGTTTGCTTGCTCCAGGGCTGAAGGAATCAATACTTCCTAGCACACCAGTGACCTATTTATATCACATGATGCTTTGAGTCTATCAGCCCCATGGCCTATGCAGTGTGTTTGCTGCTTTATGTCTCTTTTAAGGAGCAGACTCTTTCACACTGCCCCAGGTGCAGCACAATCCCTTGTAAGGGGAAGATGTTCAGGTTAGTGGCCATCCTGCCCAATAGATCAAAAGAAACATAATGGGCCAGCATCCTCATGGAGTCATTCACAATTAGTACCAGATAAGAATGCATTGTGTAGACCAGTGCTGCCCCATAGACTATTCTGTGATGATGAAAATGTCACGCCTTTAATCCCAGCACTTTGGAAGGCCGAGGCAGGCAGATCACGTAGAGTCAGGAGTTCGAGACCAGCATGGACAATATGGTGAAACCCCTGTCTCTACTAAAAATACAAAAATCAGCCATGCATGGTGGCGGGTGCCTGTAATCCCAAGTACTCCGGAGGCTGAGGCAGGAGAATGGTTTGAACCTGGGAGTCAGAGGTTGCAGTGAGCCGAGATCGTGCCACTGCATTCCAGCCGGGGTGACTGAGAAAGACTCCATCTCAAAAAAAAAAAAAAAAGAAAGAAAGAAAATGTTCTGTATCTGCACTGTTCGTTATGGTAGCCCTGAGGTTATCAAACACTGGAACTGCAGCTTGTACAGTTGAGAAGCTACATGTTTACCTTTATTTCATTTACATAGTCACACATAGGTAGTGGCTACTTTATTGAACAGTGCAGGTGCAGAACCAAAGCTTGGAATGTGAAAGCTTAAAACCACTTGATCCTTATTATGCAATATTCATGGGGTATATTCCCTTTGGTTTACCTGGAAAAGTTTATTACAACACGGCCTTGGAAATTCTGTGTTCTGCTTGGTCAGCTATAAAAACGCTACATAAACTCCTCCTAACAGTGTATCAGAACTTCACTCTCCACATTTCTCCTGCCAGAGACACGCCCATTTATGCAGCTGTTGATTTCCTTTCTCTAAGTCCCTTCATGTTTCACAAAATATCCCTCAAGTTCTAATGCCAGCTCCTCTGTCTCCGTCTCATTTCACTGCAACACATTTTAGCCTTTGGTCTGAAATATTTTCAGATGTTTCTGAAAAATTTGAGTGAATCACACCCCCAGGTCAACTTATCCTAAATCAATACATCAGTTGGCATGGTTTCCTTATTTTCAGATCCCAGTGCTGTGTCCTTGGTTGGTTAGTCTTGTTTACTGTGCCTAGGAACGCTACCCTTCATCATAAACCCCACTTCTTTGGGAAGCAGAGCAGAGTGCATGGGCTCCTTAGGAGTCCTTTCTTTCTTTCTCTTTCTTTCTCTTTTTTCTTTCTCTCTTTCTTTCTTTCTTCTTTCTCATTTCTTTCTTTCTTTCTTTTTGACGGAGTCTCACACTGTCACCCAGGCTGTGTGGAGTGCAGTGGCACAATCTCAGCTCACTGCAACCTCCGCCTCCCGGGTTCAAGCCATTCTCCTGCCTCAGCCTCCCAAGTAGATGGGACTACAGGCTCATGTCACTACACCCCGCTAATTTTTGTATTTTTTTTTTGGGTAGAGATGGGGGTTCACCATGTTGGCCAGGATGGTCTCAATCTCTTGACTTTGTGATCCGCTCGCCTTGGCCTCCCGAAGTGCTGGGATTACAGGCGTGAGCCACTGCGCCCAGCCAGCAGGAGTCCTGTTTCTGCACAGCAGTCATTTGTAATCCTCCAGGTCACTGGCACAGCCACCATCTCTAATAGCAGACACACTTTTGCCAATAGCTGCTTGGTTTTCATCTTTGAGGTTCTCATGTAACTGTCACATATTGACTGCACACTTCCTGGGAGCAGAGCACAGTTTGATCCAGCACCTCTAATTTTCCTGGCTCAGGGACTGCTTTAGGATGGGGAACCTCTTTTATCTCCTCTCTGGGAGAGAGCCAGCAAGACCATCAATCACCTGTCAGGTCCCCCAACTCAGTAGGAGGCAGGACAATGTAGTAGTTAATTTGTGGTTTCTGAAGCTAGCTGCCGAAGGTTGAAGTCCCATCTCTTGCCTGTGTGGCTTTGGGCAAGTTAATCCCCTCTGTCAAATGTCGGGTAATAATGGTTCATCTCTCATAGGATGCTTATAAGGATAAGGCAGATTGGTTTGCATAAAGCATTTATTTACAGCAGTACTTGCAACAAACTAAGTGCTCTATGAGTCATTTTTATTACCTTAAGCAAAGCTTTCTACATTGGTTGACCTGACAAAGTCTGGCAAACTTTTGTTCTCTTTGGACATTATTCAGCAGGCACTCTTTACATCCTTCTTTCGCTGCCGTATCTCTAGCTGTCACCAAATCTGCCGCACGTTTCTGCCTTCTCTGTCGGCCTCACTTGGACTCTCCTGCACGCTTCCAGTTAGCCAGCGGAGGATTTTCCTGTCTCTGGGAATCTTGTAGGAAATCTTGCATGTTGGTGCACACTCTCCTTCAGTTATAATGATATACCTTAAAAGTTTTACATTTATAAATGTCTATTTTCACACTCTCATTCTAAAATAGAATCGATGGTGACTTTCCTCCCAGCTCAGCCCCATGAAAACTCATTTTTCCCTCTTTTCTTTTCCTCCCAGCTCCTAGACTTCCTTTGGGGAGTGGTCTATGTTGTGGGCCCCAGGGCTGGGTAACATATTCCCAGGAGTCCCCTGGAGAAGGCAGGGCTGGAGGGAGAGCTGGGAAGTTGGCAAATTCCAAAGACAAATGCACGTTATAGATAAGGCAACAGCATTCATGAGGCTGAGGCGGAGCGCCAGGGCCACGCTGTGGTGGGGTGGGGTCTGATTCACACTGAGACAGAGATGAGTCTCTCTCCTTCTCCTTCTGATGGGTTGGTGGAGTTACAAGTCAGGGAAGGAAGGAAGGGATCCCAGACCCAGACTTGCTCTGTCTGAAATCCAGAGCTTCCCCCAGGGACTGGGTCAGTCACTTGGGGAATGGGAACAGGGGTCTGGGCTCAAACGCGGTGTAGTGAAAGGGACACCGGACCATGAGTCCAGTCTGGTTCTGTCTTGGTCCACTTCTAACTAGTTGTGTACACGCGGGTGAGTCACGCCCTCCTCTGTCAGGTTTTCTTAACCAGGGGATTGAGTGGTTTAGCAACTTTCAAGTGTTTTCTCCCACTGAAGAGCAAGCTGGACTAATGTGTCCTACAGCTAAAATCAAACAAGGATCTCTCTTTTGTAAAATAACAACAACAACAATATTAATTAGTGTACAGAAGTTTCACAATGTAAGTTCTCCCCCCATGAATATCTCCAAATCAGTGCTACCTGCTCCCCTGTATATTAGAATATAGTACAAATGGAGTCTGATTCTGAAAGCAACTCATATCTAATAAGTTTAAGATTAGGCGATATACATGCTCTTCTGCAATAAGGAACGTGGCTTTCAGATGTTTTTCCACCTGAAGAATTCTGAGAGACATGGTGCCAGGTGGACACCGAGGCTCTTGCAGTGTAAAGCCTGATTTCTCCCTGGGTTTTCAGGGAACAACGGATGCAGGTGAAAGGACACAGCTTCCAGGAGTTGGGCGGTCACGTTCCCACTGACTTTTACATTCCTGGTGACACAGCAAACACAGCCATGCTCCCCAAACTCAAGCACTGATCTGAAGAAGCCTCTGTAATCCACCTCAAAGCACGCCCTTCTGTACTGGTCCCGCAGCTCACTCTCCCAAGGACCCCACCCCCTGGGCTGGGCCGGCTGCAGAGGAAAGCATGCACTGGAAGTTGAATCACTGCGCCCCCGCCTCACAGCCCTCTTTTGACTTCTGGGTGGTGGAGTGAGAATATGAAGGGACCCTGCCCTACATCACGGAACCCCCAAACGCTTTCTCTGACTAGCCGCTCTCCCTTCCCATAGCCTGGGGTGTGGGAGCACGAGCTCCTGGTCCCGTGGGCTAACAGCGGCCTTGGAACCACATCCAGGCAGCATGGAGAGCATGCTTCACCCACTGGAGTCTGATAGCTCTTCTCCTTCTCACTCTGCCAGGTGGAGAAGATGCGGCTCACTGCTTCTCCAGACTGGGAGTGGGGACAGGGTGGAGAGAGCAGCCAAGGAGGAGGGGAGGGCTGGCTCTCCTGGTGGGAGGTAAGGCACTGGCAGGGGTAGGACGAGGATGGCAGGTGCCTTTCTGCAAGCTGGGGACAATTCAGTTCTGCTACATGGATCCGTGGAAGGTGGACTTCCACCTCAACCAACCCCTTAGATCCAGGCCGAGGAACTGTGGGCTTAGTGACAGGGACAGTGGTGGCCACCATCCACTATTCTTCTGTGAAGCTGCTTTTGTCTGTTGTTCTTCCTTGGGTCTCTCAGCAGGTGGGTTTATGCCTGGGGCTCCAGTAATGGGAAGAAAGCCCACCTCACCACAGCTACTGCCCGTGAGAGTATAAGCAGGGCAATGGGACGATGGTAGGCATTGAAGGGTAGGGTGAGTGGGAGCTGTGGGTCCATTATTATCATAAGTAGGCAGGAGAGGGAGATCCCACTAGGCTCTGGACACAGGGGCCTGGAGTAGGGGAAGGTGCAGGTGTCTCTGTCCCTGAGGAATGGATGCATTTCTCCTGCCTGTTCCCTCGACACCAGTCAGCAGCCACTTATGCAGGGGTGGGGGTGTCTCTGGGCAAGGCCCTGCCTCCAGCCTCTGCCCTCTGCCCCCACTTGAGTTTCTTTGTCAAATAAACAACAACTGCTCATGGCTGAGGTCTCAAGGGACCGGGGAAAGGCCTGCAGGAAAGGGGTTGGATTGGACAGGAGAGGGAATGGGCTGCGTGGACAGGGGCGGTGCCTGAGGAGGGGCTGAACCCCAGACGGGGGTGAGGAGGGCTGCTGAGTAGTTGCCAGTCCCGGGCCCAGCACGTGGCACTGGAGGAGTGGCCCCAGCCAGGCACCACCATGGGCTGCCCTAGTCAGGAGATCTCACTGCCAAACACCTCCAGCACGAGGGGCGTGAGCTTCATGCTGCACTCGGGCTGGAAGGAGAGGCAGCGGTACTGCTTGGAGTGCTCCTCATTGAGGCTGCGCAGGTCGGCCAGCTTCTGGATCATCTTGGCGTAGAGCAGGTGGCTGCCTGGGGGTGGGTGGCGGCAGCGGATGTAGGTCTGTAGCGTGTTGGACAGGCGGTCCTGGATGGCCTCAATCAGCGCGGCGTCCTGCACCCCGGGACGATCTGTGGGCACGAGGTAGAGGAGAAGGCACAGCAGGTCTGAGCTGGGTACCTCACTTCTCAGTCCTGCCACCCCCTACCCACACAGACACTCAACGGCAGCTTCCTCTAGGCCACCCCTCTGTGGCTGCTGACCGGTGATACCACTGCCCGGCCCCAAAGCCCTTCAGTGACTTCTCCTTGCACTTAGGATCTAGTCCCAGGTCCTTCCACGGGCCCATCTGGCCCTGGCCCTGCCTGGCCTTGCTCCCTGTCCATGTTCCATCCACCCCTCAGCATCCCGATGCGCCGTGCTCTCTGGCCACCAGCCTTCACATCTGTGTTCCCTCTGCTTGGAACTCTGCTCTGCTATCTTTGCCAGACTCCTACTGATCCTTCAGGTAACAGCTTAAAAGGTCTTCCTCCAAAAGGCCATTCCTGGCCACACTCTACCTCCACGACCCAGACCATGTCAGCTTCCCTCCTTCTAGTCTACCCTTCTATGGTATCACTTCCTTTATTTCTAAAACCCATGCCATGTTAGGAATTAGTTGTTAAATAGCAATTGTTTAATGTTTCCTCCTAAGCTTCATGGGAGAGGGGCCTGTGTCCTGTTTGCTGCTGAATCCCAGTACCCAGCACAGTGCCTGGTACCTAATAGGTGCTCAATAAACTGTTGCTAAGTGGATGAATGAAGGAGTGAGTGAAGGCTGGCTGGGCAGGGATAGCGGAGTCCACCTCCATTCTTGAGCCTCCAGTCCAGGAAAGCATCCCTGGGCAGAGGCCACTAGCTTGTCTCCTGAACACAGCACAGGCTGAGGCAGGGCCGCCCCTCTTTGGACCTCATCACTGACATAACGTCCCCAAGGTTACAGTAACTTCCTCTTCAGCCTTTTCTCCCTCTTCTCACCTCTAATAAGCAGAAGAGGTCAAGGGTCACAGCACACTGCCTCCAAAATCAGTCAGGTAAACTGTCTAGGTAGAACCATCTATCAGACTCCAGGGTTTTGTACCCTGCCCCTGAGAAACCTCAAATAACAGGAATATTGAGCCCGGTTCACACAAGAGCAGAGCCTGAGTATCAGGAACATGCAGGCCCGTCTGTGGCTTGAGAAACCCTGCTTATCTAGTTCCTCAGAATCCCCCGTGAATCCCCTCTAGTTCCTTAGAATCCTACCTGCAAACTCTATAAGGCAAAGCCAAGGGCAGCGAGGAGCTCCTCAATATCCACACACCACAGGGGTGGTGGAAACCAGCAAAGTAGGCCTTTCCCTCTCTGCCTCTCCTTTTGCTACTTCTCCCTTCAGGTTGCCCAGCTGGCCCTCAGAAGTCCCTCACACTCCCCACTCCCCAGGTCCCCGAGCTCCTCCCTGCCGGGCCCCATACCTGGGGAAACAATGCAGATGGCCATGAGCAGGACATGTTCCTCCTCATGCAAGTTCAGCTTCTTCAGCCCTACCTGGAACTTGAGGAGGGGCTCAATCAGCTCCAGGTTGTATCCTGCTGTGAGACACAATGGCCAGGTACTATGAGCAGAACTGAGGAGCTACCCATCCACCTGCAACCCCAATGGGCCCGACCCTCGCCCTTCTCTCCCTGTTGGTGCCTAGCTCCCTCCCATGTGTCTGATTGGAGCCCAGACCCCAGGACTGGTGGAGCCAGAGTCTGGGAGCTGGAAGAGGCGGAGGTGGAGTCCAGGCATACCTTTGGTCACGTCACTGACGCAGTACTTGTAGTCTTGTTTGCCACAGGTCCAGGACATGTCGTCTGTGATGAAGGACTCATTGGAGCGCAACATGATGACCTCAATGGCGCTTGACTTCAGCAGCACGATCTGGTCCTCAGAGGTGAGGTCTCTGCAGGGGAGGGAGGGAGGTCAGGTTACCAGACAAGACTGTCAAGCCACACAAATCAGTTTAGTGTTTTGACAGGCATACATCTGCTGGGCAACCAACATATGCCCTGGGCCTTTCATCAAGGAGATGGCAGCCTGGCTGGAAGGGACAAGAGTGTTCCTTGAGAGAGAACAGCTCAACACTGTGATCATGTGCTGGGGCCAGAAGAGAAGTAGCTCAGTCATCAAGACAAGTCAACTCAGAGACTAAGCAGCCAGAGCTATGAGGCAAAGGAGGACAGAACCCAGGGAAGCTCTCAGCGTTGAGGCATGCATATGGCAGTCTGCACAAGGTAGGGCCATGATATCTTCAACAGTAACACCCCAATTTTTTTTTTTTGAGGCAGAAAAAAAAAAAACTGGGTCCCTCTGTCACTCAGGCTGGAGTACAGTGGCGTGATCTCAGCTCACTACAACCTCTGCCTCCCAGGTTCCAGCGATTCTCCTGCCTCAGCCTCCCGAGTAGCTGGGACTACAGGTGCCTGCCACCACGCCCAGCTAATTTTTGTATTTTTAGTGAAGATGGGGTTTCACCATGTTGGTCAGGCTGGTCTCAAACTCCTGACCTTGTGATCTGCCTGCCTCAGCCTCCCAAAGTGCTGGGATTACAGGCGTGAGCCATCGTGCCCGGCAACACCCAAGTTTTCTTTTCCTCTCCTTCCTCCTGTCCTCCAGTCCTTCTCAGTAGTAAATTCAGCCAACTCTGTCACCCCCAGGATGTCTCTGGAGCCCGTGATCTTACTCCCACTCCTACCAAGAGTGCTCTGGTTCAGAGCTCCAGCGTCTTTTCCAATAGCCTCTTCCAGGAATCCCAGGCTTGTGTCTCTCCAGTCTCTCATTCATCTTTCTTATCGCTGCTGCAGGTCAATGTCCCCTTGTGCTCAGAAATCCTCACTGACTCTCAAACACCCCAGGATCAAGCCCAGACTCCCTAACTTGACTCCAGCCTCTCATTCCAACTCCCTTTCCCATCATAAACTCCACCAACTTTCCATTCTAGCAACATCGTGCCACTCCACATTGAGATGCTGTGTGTTCTCATTGTGCCTTTTTTTTTTTTTTTTTTGAGACAGGCTCTCACTCTGTTGCTGAGGCTAGAGTGCACTGTTATGATCATAGCATTCTATAGCCGCAAACTCCTGGGCTCAAGTGATTCTCCCACCTCAGTCTTCTGAATAGCTAAGACTACAAGCATGTGACATCATGCTCAGCTAATTTTCTTTTATTATTATTTTTAGAGACAGGATCCTGCTCTGTCACACTAGCTGGAATGAAATGGAATGATTATGGCTCACTGCAGCCTCAAACTCCTGGGCTCAAGCAATCCTCCTGCCTCAGCCTTCTTTATTTATTTATTTATTTATTATTTAATTAATTAATTTATTTATTTTTAAGATGGGGTTTCACCATATTGGTCAGGCTGGTCTCGAAATCCTGATCTCAGGCGATCTGCCCACCTCAGCCTCCGAAAGTGCTGGGATTACAGGCGTGAGCCACCGTGCCCGGCTATCTGCCTCAGCCTTCTAAGTAGCTGGGACTACAGGTGTGCACCACCACACCTAGCTAATTTTTAAATTTTTTTTGTAGAGATGGTGTCTCACTATGTGGCCCAGGGTGGTCTCAAACTCCTGACCTCAAATGATCCTCCCATCTTGGCCTCTCCAAGCCCTGGGATTCTAGGTGTGAGCCACTGCACCCAGCCATCACTATGTCTTTGACCAATCTACAGCTCCAGCCAGGAATACCTTTCTAATGCTCCATCTTGTCTATCTTGTCCTGAATCCACTGTGTTCTCCCTTGGAGGCCCCCACCCTCTGACTTCAGCACAGTCAGGCCCATGGCGTTGTGATGCATTCAACATTCTGGTCCTCTTATTTTGCTGTTCTACCCCAGCTCTGCTCTTTACATGCTTGATTTCTACTCTCTCTCTCTCTCTTTTTTTTTTTTTTTGAGACAGTCTTGCTCTGTTGCCCAGGCTGGAGTGTAGTGGTGCGATCTCAGCTGACTGCAACCTCCCCCTCCCAGGTTCAAGCAATTATCCTACCCCAGCCCCCTGAGTAGCTGGGACTACAGGCACATACCACTGTACCCGGCTAATTTTTGTATTTTTAGTAGAGATGGGGTTTCACCATGTTGGCCAGGCTGGTCTCGAACTCCTGATCTCAGGTGATCTGCCCACCTTGGTCTCCCAAAGTGCTGGGATTACGGTGTGAGCCACTGCACCCGGCCACATGTATTCTGCTCTTATCTGTAAGTTACCTGGGGGTCAGCACCTCCTCTTAAATACCTTACTGTTGCCCAGACACTGATCATTGAGCCCTGAGCACAACAGGAGGATCGATAGATATGCACTGATGAGTTGAGAGGCCAGTGACTGGTTCCACTCTTCTGAGTCAGACTGGGATTTTCTGAACAATGGCAAGGAAAAGGCAGGGCCCATAAATAACTTGCTTCTGACTTTTACTCCCTTTCTCTTCCTGACTGTCTACTTCCTCCTGGATAGCCTGTAGGTAGGCTGTCATCCCCTCGATGGCTGCACGTTTATACATAAAGACGGGAAGCAGCTATTAACTGATGAGAGTATTGTATCAATGAGTGGTAGATGATGGAGAATGAGAAGGCTTGCATGATCAGGATGGCCAGCAAAGGATCTGTACTGAAAAAAATCACAAAGTGCTAGAGTTGGAGGGCCCCTCTTAGAAGCTCTTAGAGATGGCTCTTACATAACCTCTGCAGGATGTTCCTAGGGTCAGGGTGCTCAGGGCCTCTGGACACGGCCATGGGGTTGTTAGGCAGTGCTGAGGTTAACGTCCTCTTTTCCTAGTAGCTAACACCCACGTGATGGTACACTCATTTGTCATTTACAGTTTTGCACTCTCAAGAAACACAGAACCAGACTTCTCCACTAGCCATGCGACTTCCTTTGAACCATAGCTAATGGAGTTTTTTAGAAAGGCAAATCTCCACGTCCTCCTTCAGATAGTCTATTGACACAGTGTCTAAGCATCTCACCATCCTTGTCACTTTGCTCAATGTACTCAATCCACATTTTAAAACAAAAGTGAACACCATCCCCATTTTTGTTTTGACTCATACTAGTAAAACATACTCATTAGCAAATCTTTGGAAAATACATAAAAATGTAAAAGCAAATTAAAATTGCTCATAACCACACTTCACATTTTGGTGTATTTCCTTCCTATCTTTTTTCTTATTTATATATTTATTTACTTTGAGACACAGTTTTGCTCTTGTTGCCAAGGCTGGAGTGCAGTGGCACACTCTTGGCTCACTGCAACCTCCCCCTCCTGGGTTCAAGCGATTCTCCTGCCTCAGACTCCCGAGTAGCTAGGATTATAGGCACGTGCCACCACGCCCAGCTAATATTTAGTAGAGACAGGGTTTTGCCATGTTGGCCAGGCTGGTCTCGAACTCCTGACCTCGAGTGATCCGCCCACCTCGGCCTCCCAAAGTTCTGGCAATACAGGTGTGAGCCACTGTGCCTGGCCCTTTCTATCTTTTTTCTATGTGTATATATATATATACATACATGTACATAGAGAGAGTATATATTTAACATACTTGAGTTTATACTAATTCTGTATCCTACTCCCTATATCACTCAACATTCTTTAGCCCAGTTCTTACAGTGTTGCATACTGTTACATCATAGCAATATAAGTTATTAAGCCAGTCTCCCATTTACCTGTTTTTGGACATTTTGGTTGCTTCTCATTTTTGCTATATCATAGGTAATTCTGGGAGGAATATCTTTATATATAGCCTTTTTATTCAATGTCCCACTGAAACAGATAGCGAGCAATGAACACACCTTTTATGGGCGCAGGCCAGAGGGACTTCAGTGGGATCACTGCTTATGTGATTCAGACATACTGCTGCTAGGAGCACAAACCCAAAACGACCCCAAATGATGGCCCACAGTTTGGAAATACAGGGCCTTTCTAAGTATAGCTCACAGCCAGGACCAGGGATGCTGGCGGGGTGGGAGTAGAGGTGGAATTACAGGGGGAGCCATAAGAGAGCTTGTTGCGCAATGACAGGCACCAGCACAGCTCCGTTCCTTATCCCTCACCTGTGTGACATTTACACCCTCCTCTGTCTTCACGCCTGCAGCCGCTTCCGCGCATCCGAGATGTGCCTGGAATTGTGTTGCTGTTTTGTCTTTCCCACCCCACAGGCAGAGCCTGGCCCCTCCCCTCCCGCATTCCCACAGTACCTCCAGCAGGCTTGTAGCAGGGCTCTTATCTCCTTGCAGCAATTGTTTACATGTCTATCTTTTTCATCAGACACCAAATCCCTGGATGCCAGGGACTGTGTTCTCAACAACTTTTGTCCCTCACAGTTTATGTTAGAAAGTAATTCGTTGGATGAAGAAACGAATGTGGAGAAAGGGCACAGCATGAAGGAAGCACGGTAATCCCCAGGCCTTTGAAGAGCCCTGGGAATGGAGATGGCAAAGGCGATGAAGGCATTTAGCAGAAAAGGGCAGGGCTGCAGCTGATGTGGCCTGTTCTCCTGCGTACTTGGCAGTGAAGCCTGGGAGTCCTAGGTCTCGGATCTGGGGCTGCTCCTGGCCATTTAGATGCTGCTGCTGACAGCACCTCCTCCATGCATTTCATTTGCAGTGCCAGCAAGGAGGGAGATTGGCGGGGTGAGATGGAGAGGCTAAGAGAGGAGAGGTGGGAGGAGAGAGCAGGCGGAGGCCACACCGCAGCACAGTTCACACCCAGAACAGCCCATCCAGCCCCGCCCCACGTTGGTCTCACACCCACACTGGAGACTCACCCTGTGCCCCCACACACCCACACAGGAGTCTCATCCTGCCTTCCCCACACCCTCCGCCCCTGGCTACAGGCAGCAAGATCAAAGCCACCAGGGACACAGCCACCTTTCTTCTATGTCTTGGAAAAACAGAACCCCTAAGTGTGGAAAGCAGCAGAACCAGAGAGCTGCTGGGCTGGCCCACGCTGGGCCCAGTTGGAGCCTGGGTTTGGGCTCCAGTCCAGGCTCAGCATCACCTCTGTTCAGTCACAGAGAGTGTCCACACCAGTGTCCCTGCACCTCTCTTAGCAAGGCTTTCTCCATTTTCATTGGGATGCCTTCTGCTCTGGGACTTCTCAAGTCTACTGAAGACAGAGAAGCCAACTGTAGCATGTTCAGGATCAGTTGAACCCGTTTTGCATCAATGGCTGGGCAGCTCCCATACCTGCCCGTATGTACCTCACTTTAGCCAAGAGTTGCAAGGACAGACTAGGGGACATAGGGAAACATGATGAAAGGAAGAGGGCAGGCTTCAACTTAACCTCAGGAGAGAAACTGAGAATAGTGCTGTTTGTTTCAGGACACATGTGGGAGAGCAAGGGTTAGGGGCCTTGAGCATGGGAGAAAAGTGGAGGCTGGGGTTCCTTAGTGAAGGGGGCAGCATTGGAGTAACCTGGTTTAATGAGCAACTTTCTCTTTAGCACAGCTTTCTCATGTGTGCAATCTCAGCCACCACTGGAATCACTGAACCTTGGTATCTGGGAAGAGCCATGGGGGTCCTCTGTCCTACTCCCCACCAGAGCAGGGAAAGATGAAGTCTGTGTAGATGAGGACTGCTGCCTGCCATGGGGATGGAAGCTAAGTGCTTCTGTGTCTTTTCCCTAGCTGTTTACTCAAAACAAGACTTTGGAATATGTGGAGTTTGCAAACAGTAACGTGGTGAAGCGTGGAGGAGGGAGTTGGAACTTGTGCTTAACGGAATGTGTTGTCAGTTCCAAGGAAAGGCTCTGAGGGTAAACCCCAGGCCCAGAGCCATGCAGGGCTCGCACAAGATCTGCCGCTTGCTCCTGCCTGCCTGCCTATCACTACAACCAAAATGTGCAGTGCAGTAGGAGTGTCTCAGCACTGTCTGACAGTTTTCTCTTCTTCACCATTTTTACACTAATTCCATGGGAAGAGCATGGAAAAGTTTCTGGTATTTGGGTTGGTGAGAGGTGTAAAATAACACAGAGCAAGTTTTCTCAGGGCAGAAACAAACAGGAAAGTTCTGGGTTTAATTCTGTGAATTTACCATCATCTCACTGGCAAGGCAGTAATTTAGGCAAAAACTGATGGCTTTTCTACACTGCTAAGAGGCCCATAAACCAATAAATGGCACTTCATATCTGTTTCCACCGAGAGCCAGCAATGTTAACTCATTTTCCAGCTCCCCGTATTCCAGCACTGAATCTGAGCATCAGTATCTAGGAAGCGGTCTTCCCCTTTTGCTAGAACTACAGGTATTGCCGCTACTTTGAAATGATAACAACAATGCTTGAGATTGATTTACTCCTCTTTTTCAACTATATTGTTTATGTATTTTATGGCAATATACCAAGTGAACTTTTGGGAATAATGAAGATACAAATATACATAAATATAGCCATTTCCCAGCATATCTACTAAATGTGTCAATACTCTATTGTTTTAAGAATATTGTCTGGGCGCGGTGGCTCATGCCTATAATCCCAGCACTTTGGGAGGCTGAGGCCGGAGGATCACCTGAGGTCAGAAGTTTGACACCAGCCTCACTAACATGGTGAAACCCCATCTCTACTAAAAATACAAAACTAGCCAGGTGTGGTGGCATATGCCTGTAATCCCAGCTACTTGGGAGGCTGAGGCAGGAGAATTGCTTGAACATGGGAGGCAGAGGTTGCAGTGAGCTGAGATCATATTATTGTACTCCAGCCTGGGCAACAAGAGTGAAACTCTATCTCAAAAAGAACACAAAAAATTACCCAGGCATGGTGGCACATGCCTGTAGTTCCAGCTACTTGAGAGGCTGAGGCAGGAGAATTGACTAAGCCCAGGAGACAGAGGTTGCAGCCCAGGAGACTGAGATTGTGCTGTTGCACTCCAACTTAGGCAACAAGAGCAAAACTCTATCTCAAAAAAAAAAAAAAAAAATTAACACTGCATGAGTATTTAAATGTAAGTATTATATACACTATTAGTATTAAAACAATAAAACACAGGAATGAATGAATAAAATTTATATGAGTGAATTGATAAAGGAGGATCCCTTCTCCAGTAGAACTCCTTATACTTATCTATTTTGGCAAAAATGTTTCAGTATGGTTAGGAAATGGTCTTTATTTTTTTTTTATTTTTTGAGACAGGGTCTTGCTCTAGGAGTGCAGTGGAGTGCAGCAGTGCAATCCTGGCTCACTGCAGCCTTGACCTCCTGGACTCAAGTGATCCCACCTCAGCTTCCCTAGTAGCTGGGACTACAGGCATGTGCCACCACGCCCGGATCATTTATGAAATATTTTTGTAGAGAAGAGATCTCACTATGTTGCTCAGGCTGGTCTGGAACTCTTGGGCTGAAGCAATCCTCCTACCTCAGCCTCTCGAAGTGTTGGGATTATGGGCATGAGCCACTGTGCCCAGTCAGGAAATGGTCTTTAAATGTGCATTTTGGTGAACGATGCCAGGGTCATAAATGCCAGGAAACCTGTCTCTCTCCAGGATTCCCAGACTGTTCCATAAGTCTACATGACCAAGCCCTTTCACTCTCTATTACTTCATTTTGGTCTCAGCGTTGGGGTGTGGAGGAATCATATCGTTGAATTTAAAGAGATAATATGAGGATTGCAGTCAAGCCAGCTGGAATGAACACAGCAGTGAACTGGGAGTTCTATGCCTGGCTCTGACATGCTGGTTGCAACACCAGGAAAAGATACTGGCTGGCCATTGGACCTCTCTGGGCTTTCACAGCATCATCCAGAAAGTGCGGGGATGGACTAGCTCTCCAGTGCTGACGTGCAGAGTAACGCAGGACAGGCTGCACTTCCCAAAGACAGATTCCTGGGCCTACGCCAGAGATTCTGATTTAGCAGGTCTAGGGTAGGGCCTGAAACTCTATTTTTAAAGAAGGAGTGGAGGCTGGGCGTGGTGGCTCATGCCTGTAATCTCAGCACTTTGTGAGGCCATGGCGGGTAAATCATGAGATCAGGAGTTTGAGACCAGCCTGGCCAACATGGTGAAACCCTGTCTCTACTAAAAATATAAAAATTAGCCAGGCATGGTGGCAGGTCCCAGCTACTTGGGAGGCTGAGGCAGGAGAATTGCTTGAACCTGGGATGTGGAGATGGCAGTGAGCCGAGATCACACCATTGCACTCCAGCCTGGGTGACAGAGTGAGACTCCGTTTAAAAAAATAAATAATAATAATAATAATAATAAAAACGGTGGATGGTTGATCTTCAACCCTTTGTCTAGCTCAGTCTAGAACTCTGACTCTGTTCCCCAAACATTGCAGAGGTTTCTTACCTGAATCCTGGGATCATCTTAGCAAAGCCAATGACCTTTTGGATGCTGTAACTGACCAGGTCAGCCAGGTGGGGCAGCATGGAGAGCTGGGGCAGGTCCAGGTTCACAGAACCATTGTCTGAATCTTCTTCACTCAGATCCAGGTTGGAGAAGCTGGACGATTCCATCATGTCTGAGGGACATGAGGGAAGAGAAGGAGCTATGTAAGGATACCTGGACCAGGCCCCCTCCTGCCAGCCCCTGCAAAGACCTGGTGTGCCCTGGCAGCAGAGCCAGCTGGGAATCCCACAGTGAGTCAACCTTCAGCCCCAGGCTTCCCTGTGGGATTCCCTCTGTCTCTTTCAGCAGCATGAGGCAGTAAAATCAAAGAGATAGAGACACTCAGAGCAATGAGACTTCCTCAAGCAGACCATGTGCTGTTCCTACGGATCTCAATCAAAAATGAATTTGGGACCCATTAACCCATGGAAAAAAATGTTCAACCTTGCTAATGATCAAAGAACTGCAATGTATAACATCTATACTTTTCACCTGTAAACTAGAAACAAAAATGTTTAAATATTGATGCCAGTATTTATAAAGATGCAGGGAATTAGGCAATATCTATGAGGGCTGGGGTGCTAAAGGAGATGTACATTACTGCAGGTAATCTAGAAAACTATTTGACATTAGTCAAACAATTATGTGTACTCTTTGACCAGTAATCCCACTTCCTGGAATTCATTGTAAGGGAAAATTTCAGATAGTGTGAATATTTAGCTACAGGTATACTGTTATCTTACTGAAAAGCTGGGAAATAATCCAGATATCCAATGGTAGGGTATTTAGGTACATTATTGTATTTCAGAGTACTATACAGCCTTTAAAAACTATATTCTGAGGCCGGGTGTGGTGGCTCACGCCTGTAATCCCAACACTTTGGGAGTCCGAGGCGGGCAGATCACGAGGTCAGGAGATTGAGACCAGCCTGGCCAACAGGTGAAACTCCATCTCTACTAAAAATACAAAAATTAGCTGGGCTTGGTGGTGCATGCCTGTAGTGCCAGCTACTCGGGAGGTTGAGGCAGGAGAATTGCTTGAACCCAGGAGGTGGAGGTTTTAGTGAGCCGAGATTGTACCACTGCACTCCAGCCTCAGCAACAAAGCCAGACTCCATCTCAAAAAAAAAAAAAAAATACAAAAAACACGAAAGCATGATGCCTCCCAGACCCTCTGCTGAGGACAGGTCCTCCAGGGCCAGAGTGGTCCCCAGGGCTCAGGTGAAGGGTGGGCTGCATTGGGACCAACACTCCAAATTTCACCTTCTAAAGGGCCCAGGATTAAAATATCACTTAAAGGAAGCCAGACACTTCCAGGGAGAGGGCCATGGGCTGAAGCCTGGCTTAGAGGAAAAAGCACTGGCCCAGGATTCTGCACAGCTAGAATCTCAGCTTGGCCTCTTCCCCAGTGTGGCCCCTTGGGCAAGTCACCCCTTCTGTAACAGAGGGCCTGTTTTGAGGATTCTGCATGGCACACAGTATGTATGTAAGTTTCCATTAGGGAGGCTTCCACCTCCTTCCATCCAGCAGCCCCAGGGCAGGTAGGGTGGACTCCTCGCCTTAGGGAGGACTGAAGTCCCACTTACCTGGAGAGGTGATACAGTGATCTGAGCAGCAGGAGGAGGAGTCCCCGGAGAAGCTAGGAGTCTGTCTCAAGTTGGGCCTGGAAGGATAGCTCCCTCCACCATCATTCACACGAATCGGAGGCTGGAAGGGAAAGATGGGGTCTCAGACCCACATTTTGGGGTCACCTTCCTTGGCACTGATCTCTGACAGGAATGGCTTTGAGGAAGGTCTCCAGAAGGTGAGGCCTCCCAGTGCCTGGGAGCAGAGCAGCCTCCATCCCTACCCCAGTTCTGTTCAGGATGTTCCCTGCCCTCTGTCCATACTCCCTGGGCCCCGGCTCCTCTAGTGCTTCTCCTCCAGACTGGCTCATCCTCCCAGCAGGCAGACGTACCCGGAACTGGCAGAAGTCAGAGTAGGTGGGGTCATAGGTCTTATGGTGGGCATCCAGCAGGATGGCAATGATGCGCTGCTGCTCCTCGGATAGCTTGGGCCGCAGACTGTCCTTCAAGGCCTCCTCCTCCTTCCGCTTCAGGATCATCTCCCGCTTCCTCTGCACCTCCTCATCTGTCAGGATAACTGTGGGGCGGGAGGGGAGTCAGGAGGGCCGGCCAGCAGCTCCTCCAGGAAACCTTCCTCCTGCGGTTGTGGGTAAAGGCCCAAGATAGGAAGGGCATCAACACTCGGGGCTCCCTTGGGGGTCCTCCTGCCAGGGGGACTCCCACTCCACTATGTGAAGAAACACTGGATCTGCTGTGGCGAAAAGGAAGGCACATGCAAGGAGAAGAGAAAGAAGATTTGACAGATGGGATGGTCTGGGCTTCAGGGAGTTGGGGTTCTCAAGAACGAGTTGTGGGACCTTGGGCAAACTTTCTGGGCTTTTGTTCTCCTGTTTGTAAAATGAGAGGTTTGGATCATATATGCTCTTCCAAGGTTCCTTTCTTGTACCTTCCTCCATGAAATGTGTGAGTGACTCTGTGTGTTCATGTGCAGGTGGGGGAAGTGCTAACACCTGCCTCAAAGGATCAACTGATGCCTGGCCCAGAGCAGATGCTCACTAAATGCTAGTTCTCTTCTCTCCCCACCCCCATGTTCCATGACCCGGAAGAATACGTCAGGGTGGAGAGAGGGTGCCAGAATAACTGTGTGGACTCTCACAGTGTTGAACGTGAGGAGATGTGGAGATGCCTCTGCTATGTGGCTATCTCCACATCCAAGTTTTCAGACATGGAACTCTGGAATATAGAAAGACTAGGCTTCTTCAGTTCTCTGCAAAACCACCCCTCCTCCAGACCATACAGCCTTGACATTTCTGTCCATGGAAGTTTGCAAGTCCTCTGGAAGGCCTCAAAGGGTGAGGACTTGCAGCTCTAATCTTGGAAGTTCTCTCCAGCCACCAGTCAGGGCATCGGGCCGTAGAGAGCCCCGACACCACCTGCAGCTGGTACAGGGGCCTGTGCCTGCCTCTCTGTGCTGGGGCAGCTGCGGGGGTGGCAGGGGGATGCTGGGAGCAGAGGTGCCTGGCACGGCAGCTGGGCAAACAGACCTCCTGGCCGTGGCTTGCTGAGTGCTGATGGCAGGAGTGGGCACCAGGGCTCTCGGCCTGTAGCTACTTGCTTGGTGCTGGTGCTGCCAGGGCATCTGCCCACAGAACTGGGGAGTTTCACAAGATCAGGAAAAGGAACCAGAAGCCTAGGGTGGGTGAGTTCCAGGCTTCGAGAAAGGTCCATTGGCCCAGGCCCTCAGGTAGGAGGAGGACGAGAGAAGTTGGTGGGGGTGAGGAAGAGCCTATGATGGGTGGGAGTGGGCAGGCAGTGCCACAGGCATGGCAGGAAAGGGAGCGCTACTGCAAGAGATGGAGCTTCCCTCCACGGGGAGCCTGGGAGGAGACCACGCCCAGGCGACTGACTCACCTTCCCCAATAGCTGCCAACTCTCCTCCCACCGCGGGTGTCTGCGCAGACCCTACCGGGTCAGGCAGGGTGGGAGAGGAAGGGGCAGGGAGCATCCAGGGAAGGCAACGGGGTGAGCCCTCACCTGGGGAGCCCAAGATTAGGTGTCTGGTCTTTCCTGCTCACCTGGGGACCGAAGTTAGGGAGGCCTGTTTCTGCCAGCCATACCATGGTGTCTATAGGCATGTAGCTCAGCCTGACTGGACCTCGCTAACTTTCCTGTGATTCTGTGATGCAGTTCTCCTGCCCAGATATTCTCCTGGCCCCTACTGGTGAGCATGTCCACACTAACATTCGCTTCCTCCTAACTTTTTGACTTCATTTCTCAGTGCTTCTGGACACAGCCTCTGCTCTGGGCACGCTGGCATTGCTGCTGACCTGAGAACATGACCTGGTCACACCTGCCCCTGCATTTCTATTTGTGCCGGGTGCCTGTCCAGCTGGGTCTTCTCTCCCTAATACCTGTATGAGTTTTATCAGTTCTTCAGGGCCTACATCATAGCTGTCTTTTTCCATGAAGCGTTTCTCAATTGCCCTGATCTGCACTGAGCCTCATTTTTTCTGCACCTGCTGAGCCTCATTTCTTATGTCTGCTACTTATTTAGTCTTTCCCATACACATTGGCACCCAATTATCTTCTGCTATGTAAGATTCATGGTTAGCACAGGTTTCAATCCATACCTATGGAGGGAGCCCAAGAAGTTCAAGGTCTCTTTCTAGATTACAAGTTACTTAAGGGCAGGGTCCATGCCTTACAATTCTCTCTCTTCTTTTTTTTTTTTTTTTTTTTGAGACAGTCTTGCTCTATTGCCCAGGCTGGAGTGCAGTGGCACTATCTCAGCTCACTGCAAACTCCACCTCCCAGGCTCTAAGCAATTCTCCTACCTCAGGGGTAGCTGGGATTACAGGCATGCGCCACCATGCCCAGCTAATTTTTTTGTATTTTCAGTAGAGACGGGATTTCACAATGTTGGCCAGGCTGATCTCAAACTCCTGACCTCAGGTGATCCACCCGCCTCAATCTCCCAAAATGCTGGAATTACAGGCATGAGCCACTGTGCCCAGACTTTGTCTTACAATTCTTATATTTCCCTTCTAAAGGCTAGCCCAGAGGGGCTACCTGGCTGTGGTGCCTGCTTAATAGTCTGACACCAAACATCAAATGCATCCACACAGATCGCACCAACTGTGTGCAAATCCTTTTCCTGGCTTGGGAAAGGCTAGTGAGTACTCCAGTCCTGCTTGTCCCCTGCAATGTAGGGAATGGTACCTGGCACACCAGAGAGTTGAGCAAAGCTGACCTCTTTGATTGAAACAATTGTTATGGAAACATTTTCAAGACAGAAAATCTTGTAACGGAACACTTCTAACGTCATATAACCTTTCCTGGATGATTCAGAGGTATCATTCTGAATAATGACTGAACATTGCAGGCCAAGGTTATGGCCTCAGCGTTGTCTGAGGCTGTCTGCCCTGCACTGTGCTGCTGGGCGTGCTGAGCTTTGGAGTTCTTGGGCTACTGTTCTTTCTTGCAGCGTCCACCTGTCTGTGAAGCTGTGCGTTGTCTCTTCTTACTGGTGTCTGCCTCCGGAAGTGTACCTTTCTCCCCGCTAAGACTTACTTCTGATCTGTTGGGAGCTAGAAGTTCTAGTGATCAAGTTTGATGTAATAAAAAGAAAATATTCATAACACTGGATCGCACATATAGAGTTTTTCTATCTACCAGGCACTGTTCTAAGAGCTTTTTGTATATTAACTCACATATTTGGTTCTCATGACAACTCTTTAAGGCAGGTGCTATTGTTATTCCCATTTAGCAGATGAGGCCCATAGAGGCTTTATACCTTGCTCAAAGTCACACAGCGAACAGTGGTGAAACTAGTATTTAGACCTGGGCAGTCCGGCTCTGGAGTGGAAGGTCATAGCCACTGCTCTCTACTGTGTCTGATTACAACTGGTTATAAGCAGACCTTGACTTTCAGCCATGGAGTTTTGACATGCATTGTGTTCCAATCCATCTGAAGAGTGTGAAATAAAATTATGTCCAAAGCTTGTAAATTACCTACTTTAAAGAGACAAAGAAGGTTCAAGTTTAAACATTATTCCTCCTAGTCACTTGCATCAAATAGTAACCACCATCTTCTATGCAGTTAACAGAGGAAGAAATGCTGAAATCTACCAGTTTCAAACAGGCTCAAGCTTTCTGCAAGGCAACGTTTGAGGACTGAGTAAGTCTGAAGTCTTGCACTTATGCAAACGTGCTATGATTTATGAAATAATTTGTTTAAAGAGCTTTTTAATTTCATAGGAAATTTCTTATCATTTTTTCAATGAATTGAACCTAAAATGTCATTACTATCCTACAGGAAGACACGTTTCAAAGTGAAAAGCCATTGACCTGGAATAAGAGTAAACAGGTCTGAAAGAGTGTTGGGCTGTCTGATGATTAGGCATCTAAAGTGCATGAGCTTTGGCATGTGGACTTTGTAAAACCTACATGGCTGGCTCAGAAGCTTTTTTTGACTTCCTTCTAAGTTCCTTGCTGAGTGAAAATAATTTCGCACAGTTATTTCCATGCAAGACATGTTCTCTCCCTGACGAAGTCAAGATCTGCAACATAAACAATTTCAAAACGTTTCAAGACGCCAAGGATGGCCTAAGAACAACCACAGGAAGAGGACATAAAGTTTTTCCAAATGAATGGCACAGACATTATCAGGTTTGGGAGAATCTTACTGATCCATAGACCTGTGGAAGATACACCAAGGCAAAGAAGAAGGAGCTAATATTCATTTATTCCACACATTTATTGAGCACCTACTATGTGCTAGGTACTGTGCTAACACCAGAAAGGAAAGACATACATCTGTAAAAACATCAAAAAAGTTACCATAATGTGTGGTTCTGTGCAGGACAGGTATAGTATAAGCCAAAAGCAAGAACTCAGTTATGAAATTTCTTGGGTTCCCAGGGTATAAAGTCAACTAAGAATGGAAAAGAGAGAAAGTGAGTCTTTGGTGGGAACAAAGCTCTCTTCAGCTCATCTCTTAGAGCACGTGGAAGTGCCTGGAAATGCACAATGGAGTGAGCTCTGACCCACTGGGGGCACGAGAGGCTGCCTCAGGTGTGGCCCACAGGCCCGACCTTTGGAAGCAGACAGACCTAGATTAGAATGAATGCTGATACCATTATCTTATTGACTCAGAGCCATGGTATTTTAATTCCTCTGAGCTGCCTTAGCTACTGAAAAAATAAAAGTATTTACATAGTCAGGGAGTGTTGTGAGAATTTCAGAAGAAAATGCATGTGCCTGACGTGGGATCCGATACATGGTAGAAGGTCAATACACGTGGTTTCTGTCCTCATCCTTTTCCTTCCTTTGCCTCCTCTATGGAAGGCCCACCTCACCACCTGGCCAGCAGGAGCCTGGGCTTTCAGCTTCCTTCCTGTGGTTTTACAAATATTGAGACATTCAGTTGTCTCTGGGACGCTATGCCGTGGGGACAAAAGCCAGCCCAGATGAGAAATGAGCAGCTCTCCCAGGGTTCTGAGGCTGAGGGACTTCACGCTGGCGAGGCCTCCTGAAGCTAGGCTAACCTGAGGCTGGGAATGATGCCTCTTCTTGGACGATCTTCCCTTTGGGGTAGTAAAAAGCACCAGGATGTTTCTGTTTTAACTGGATCCGCACTCCACCTGCCCATCTAGAACTCAGTACCGCTCCCTGCACTGGGATGAGGAGAGCGGTGTGGGCAAGAAGCTGCCTTGGGCATACAGCAGGACAGGAACACAGTACTCCACAGGGGAGAACTGCTGGGGTGGGGGTGGCCGAGGCACAGTGCTGATTTAGGGATGGGGTGGATGTTGCTTCTGGGCTGCTGGGTCCCCACCACGTGGTAGGGTGCTTCTGGGCAGGGCCCCCTGATGCACCTCAGGCTGGGGCTGCTCTTCAGCATGGATGCAGTGCTGTTTATGGGACCAGGAGGCAGGTAGGAGGGGACACTGAGACTGATTCTGGTCCCAGCTTGGCCACCAACTCACTTTCTGACCCCAGCTGAGGTCTTTACCTGTCTGACTCTCAGATGTTCTTCCTATTCTAAGTCAGCAGGACATCGCCTTCCTCCTGAGGTGGGAGAGGGGCCTCTTGGGCCTCAATGAGCTTAGCCCTTAGGGGAACGCCTGTGGCAGTGCCTTATGAGCCACAGCAGTGGAACCCCATGTCATTCCCGGTCAGCTGGAGCTTTAGAAACCAGGCTCCCTGCCTTGAAGAGGCCGTGTTCTCCGCGCGGAGATGGGCTGTGCTGAGCGCACCTTCTTGGTGCCCACCCTAGTGCCTCGCCCTGAGCAGGGCCACTGAGAATGTGTGTGAAGTCCCATAAGGCACCCAAGCCTCCAGCCTCCACTTTCTTACTCTCTCCAGGATAAACACAGGAGCTAGGGTGTGGCAGGGATCGCAGTAGGAGCGACCAGCGTGCCCAGGCCTGCATGCTCCTGTGGGGGTGCGGAGGAACCACAGCCCTGGAAACTCCTTCCAGGGCTGCCAGTGTTGGCTGGGGAGCTGCCGGATCAGGAGGAGGAGTCGTGACCCACAGAAGAGGAGTCTAGGTCAAGACCCACACAGGAAGCCCAAGATGAGGGCCTGAGCTCTGCCTGTGTCCCAACAACACAGAATTATTTTCCCATTAAGGGAGAAACTCCCCATCCTCTAAGCCCTGTGCTGTGATGTTTCCTCTGTCCCTGACACATCTTCCTGTTACCTGACCTCTCCCCACTCCTCAGCACCCAAAACAGTCCCATAGCCAGGAGGGCACACATCTGAGCAACAGCCCCACCTCAACCCCAACTCCTCGGGCCCACAGCTAGCAGGGCCTGGGTTCTGTCCTAGGGCCAGGTGGGGGTCTGGGTACAGACGGCAGACAGGAGTGAGCAAGGGAAGGTGAGCAAGGAATGAGAGTGCAGAGAGCACCCATGCCCAGCTGGCCCCGTGCCCTTGCTCCAGACAGGGCCTGGCTGGCTCTCCCAGCATCTGCTGAATTCAGTGGCTACTCTAGTCACCAAATCACTGTCCCAGAGCTCCGAGGCAAGGTTCGAGTGTTGTTTTCAGTGGTGGGTGAGAACATGTGTGTAAATCTGCCATGTTGGTCTTCTCCAACCCCAGAGTGGGAAACGAAGTCATATAGAATCACTCCTCTTTCTCCATCTGGATTCAGAGGGTCACCCTAGAGCCCAGTGCTTCCCCTCGCACACTCTTTCTTCCTGGTCTCCCCATGGAACAAGCCCTCAGATCTGCTCAAGGTGCCAGAGAGGCTGGCAGACTGGGGTGGGACAGAACGCAGATCTCAGCTATTGTCTGAATATGAATTCTCCCCATTACTCCTGCCCTTCCCGACCCACAGCGGCCCTCTCTTCCAAAGCCCAGAGAACCTGGGGGTCCTCAGACCTCATTCTGTCCTCTGGATCCAGGGAACAGGGAGCTGCAAGAATAGAATGACATCCTGGAGGAAGACCCTGACCAGGGAGTAGAAGGGGATCTTGAAGGCAGTGTCCTGCCTTTCCTTCCTCTCAGGCCCCACTCTGGAGGGGCCCTTCCAGCGTCTCTGACACCAACACACAGGTCCTCGAGAGGCACACAGGGCCGCTGAGTGCAACTGACCCTGGACTTCCAGCTGCCCTGCCACCAGCTGCTGGTCCCACTGATGCCCTGGCCCCAGATGCCAGCAGCTACAGAGGAAGGGCAGGCAGACCTCTGCCCAAACCTGCAGGAGAGAGGCCAAGGCCTTTCCCTGACTCCAGTTCAGCCCCAAAGCCCAGCCAGCCCCTGGACACTCACACTCCTTCATCATGCCGATGTCCACACAGCGTTTGAGCCTGCAGGCCTGGCAGTGGCGCCGGTTGTCCTTGGTGATGCGGCAGTCCCCGTTGAAGGGGCAGGTGAACAGTGCCTTCCGCTTCATGCTTCGCCTGCCAAGAGAGCACACACCCTTTCCTGGGTCACTGACCTTCCAGCTCCTCTCCCTGTGATCATGGAGACCTGCCTTCTGGGCCCCCAGGTCTCCATTTCTCCAACAGAGGACATGGGGCCCACCCCAGCTGCCAGCCACTCTCACCTCTAGACCAGGCACCAAGCAATCCCTCCTTCTTCTTTCATTACCTGCCCAGCTCCCATCATGGCTTGTACTTACCTTTTTTAATTTTTGTGTGTGTCTTTTTAAGAAAGGGTGTTGATTTATAGCCCAGGCTGGAGTGCTGTGGCATGATGTTGGCTCACTGCAGCCTGGACCTCCCGGGTTCAAGTGATCCCCCTGCTTCAGCCTCCGGTGTAGCTGGGACGACAGGTGCATACCACCATGCCTGGATACGTTTTTTATTTTTTTGTAAAGATGGGGTCTCACTATGTTGCCCAGGCTAGCCTGGAGCTCCTGGGCTGAAGCAATTCCCTCGCCTAGGCCTCCCACAGTGCTGGCATTACAGGTGTGAGCCACTGCGCCCAGCCCTTGTACTTACTTTGACACTACTCTTCCCCTTCCTCTTTTAGAAATTACACAGGAAATACGCAAGAACATTTCCCTAAAAAAAACATTTAAATATTGAAATCTCCGGAGTAGCCAGCATAGTAACATCTAATGAGCCACTGTGAGAAGTAAGGGTATTAGTCTCAGCACGAAGTCTTCTAGGCCAGAGATGTGTGACTGGAACACTGCCTGTTCCAGGGATAGACGTGGACAGGGAAGGGAGAAAAGGCCAAACCATAGCTCTCGACGTCCCAGAACCTGCTCAGTAAGAGAAAGGGCCAGACAAACAGGTGGAAATCCTGAGGCCTGGCCTTGGATTTTTGAAAAGCAGAGGAGCAGGAGCTCTGTAAGAACAGAAAACTAGAGTTGGGCACAGTGGCTCACGCCTGTAATCCTAACACTTTGGGAGGCCAAGGCGGGCAGATCATCTGAAGTCAGGAGTTTGAGACCAGCCTGGCCAACATGGCAAAATCTTGTCTCTACTAAAAATACAAAAATTAGTCAAGCGTGGTGGCGCACGCCTGTAGTCCCAGCTACTGGGGGCCGGGGGCTGAGGCAGGAGAATCACTTGAACCCAGGAGGCAGAGGTTGCAGTGAGCTGAGATCATCCCACTGCACTCCAGCCTGGGCAACAGAGAAAGACCCTGTCTCAAAACAAAACAAAACAACCCCCAGAAAACTACTGAAGTGTTCTTAGCTAGAAAGATGGTACCCTTGTAGCCTATGTAAGCTGTGTGTGTGTGTGTTTAAGTTTAAGGGCTCATGTTCCTAATTCTAACATTCTCACCCACTGCCAGACACACCACGTGGACTTTGGGAGGCTACATAAAGGACACCTCCCTGAGGCACCTTCCTAGAAGCTTCTCATCATCCATGTCCTAGAGAGTCCTGTCTTCCCAGCCCTAGCAGGAGTAGGCTCCACTTTTCTGACATAGCTGGGGAAAGGTGGTGGTGAAATCACTATCTGCACGAGCAGCAGCATCTTCCAAGGAACTGCTGATTGTGGAGATGCCCAAGACTTCGAAGTCAAAGCCCAGCCCCAACCATTTCCTTCCTGGAGATCGGCTTCTGACATCATCTGCTCAAGGGCCAGGCACTAGTTAGGATTCTTGGTAAAACATGAGTCACTGTTCACATTCACTAGAACACGCACGGAGTTGAGGGCAACTGCACTCATCAACTGACAGGCGAGCTCCAGCAAACGGACAGCTGGAGACCACACCAACTTGGCCCACGGGACAGAGAAGAGACCAGAGTAGGGCTTTGCCGGCAGTCCCAGGCAGCCCAGACTCTTAGATCCACGGAGGGCCCAAGAGACCATCAGTGTAACTCCTCCGCTTTATACGTGAGACCACTGAGGTTAAGAAACTTACAGGTGAGGATATTCAGCAAGAAGTGTGGGCTCCTAGGTCTGGAAGTCTTAGGGATCTGAGGCTTAGCCTTTAACTTCCTGGATTGTTTTCAACCCCAGAAACTTAAAGTGCTTAGCGAAGTTGACACCCCAAACAGCCCCGGTGGCTCAAGGCCAAGAATGCCCCAGCAGTCAAGGAGGCAGCTGCTGTTGGTTTTGGACCTTGGCTCTGGTACCCTGCTGTGATGGCCCTCGTCACCCAAGGGGCCTACCCGCAGAGCCGGGCTTGTCAGGGGGGTGGAGCAGCACCAGGCTATCAGGGGCTCCTAAGCTCCAAGTCTAGCCTGCCTCAGGCCCAGTCCTGCCCCTGCAGTAGCCACCCAGAGACAATATACCAGGCTTTGTTCCATCTTCAAGGAAACAAAAAGCCTTTTGCCTTTCACCTCTATTTGTTTACTGCTGCTTTTCTGGATGGATAAGAGCATATACAAGCACCTTGGGAACTGTTAGGGCTCCCCAGAAATGAGATACAATCATCCCCACAGGGCACATCTGTATATTCCCGGACATAGAAATCGGTGTCCCTCCCACCAACCTTGTGGTTTTTGAGGCTTCATCCGTCACTACAGAGGCTCAGGCCTCAGAATGCCCGTAATTCTCTAAACCTACTCAAGGACCAGAAGTTTCTATTTCAGAAGAAACTCTCATTTCCTTTTTTTTTTTTTTTTTCAAACAATCAGGCATTTGGCTCTGGATGCTGAGGGGCTGCTCTATCCTCCCACTGGCTGTCTTGTCTGGCTCAGAGCTCTTCCTGTTACTCCTGCAAGGCCATAGGCGCCAAGAAGACAGCGCACTGTCAGCCTAGCGCAGCCACGACCTCCAGTGATGTGAGCTAAAGTCTCTCGCCAGACTGGGCCTGAGGCTGAGAACTTCCTGAGGCTTCAGAAAGGAGGTGGCCCCAGGGCCTGTCGGGGGCCTGTCTGTCCTTCCCCAGGCTCCAGGGAACCTGTCTTTGACCCTCACTGGGGGCCAGCTCCCCCAGCTGCAGGGTTGCCTGAAAAGAGATTCCACTGCTTCACCCTGTTTCTCTCCTCTTTCTCATGTTGCTTTAAATATGAAGCTCCATCTCAGACAGCTCTACACAGGAGGGTTGGAGATTGCCACTCAGCCCCACTTTGCCTGACAACAGTAACGAGGCTAGGAATAGGAAGAGAAAATAGTGCAGAGCTGAGCTGAGAGAAAGTACCGGGACTGGGTGCGGTGGTGTGAGCACGCCTGTAATCCCAGCACTTTGGGAGGCTGAGGTGGGAGGATCGCTTAAGCACAGGACTTTGAGACCAGCCTGGCCAACATGGTGAAACCTCATCTCTACAAAAAATACAAAAGTTAGCCGGGCATGATGGCGTGCGCCTGTGGTCCCAGCTACTCAGGAGGCTGAGGTGGGAGGATCACTTGAGCTGGTGAGGTCAAGGCTGCAGTGAGCCAAGATTGCGCCACTGCACTTCAGTGTGGGTGACAGAGTGAGATACTATTTCTAAAAATAAAAAATAAAACAGAAAGTACTGGGGGTAAAAAACAAGTTTGGTGCCTTTGCTTCTGCTTAAGAGTTGTCATCTGAAGCCCAAGAGCACTGAAAAAGTAGACAGCACCATTATGCTCCAGAGCGTGGGGTCATTGTTCAAGGTACGTACAGAAAGCTCATTCACCAGCTCCAACAGCCAGACCCAGGGGCTTCCTGGAACTCAGATCCCTGAGCTGTCCTTTCAGGTGCGTCTGGCCCAACATGTCTGTTTGCTGGGCCACGGATCCTTTTGGCTCAGAGGTCCTGTTCTTCCCTGTCCTCCCGCCTTCTAAGGACACTTTCACAAGTGTGGCTGTTATTTACTGTCTGCCCACGAGGCGTCAGGACAGCCAGACTGCCCAGCCCTGGGTCTGTGCTTTGTCCTGAAGGTCCACACCCTACCCTGCCTTCCTCCCAATACTAATTGCCTGTGAGTTGGTTTGGATTTGAGAAACAAGAGCTTCAGGTTTCCATGAGAGCCCATTGCCTCAGCTGCTCTCTGAGCCTGGACCCTGTCATCCTCTGGTTGGTTGGCATTTATACCCCAGCTCAGGAAGGGGGGTAGGGGTGCGGCAACAAAGCTAAATATAGATGCAGTTTCTAGAAAGCCAGGGGTGAAAGAGGACATGGACTGATTCTCATGCCAGAGACCAATTTACCAAAACAGAAAGAGACAAGAACCTCACAAAAGCATCAAGAGCCTGGGGCCAGGGCCTCAGGCCTGGGACAGTAGGGCCTTTTTCCAGTAGGTGGCCTCTGCCAGCAGAGATGCACCTTGCATAACCAGGCATGGGGTCAACTATCCCCTCTGGGCTCCGTCTCTATAGCACTGAGTGTCACAGAGATCGCAGCACCTGCTCAGGATGCAGGAACTAGCAGGAGCTCCTGATCTGAAAGAGCTATGTGAGGGGCTGAGAATGCTAACTAGTTTGATTATGGTGATCATTTCACAACATATATATATATATATATAGCAGAACATCAAGTTGTGCACCTGAAATATAGACCATGTCTATTTGTCAATTATGTCCCAATAGAGCTAGAGGAATAAAAAGACCTATATCACTTGATAGGGGCCTACAGGTACATGAGAGGCAGCATCAAGGGGTTCTCCTCAGGTGGGTTTTAAAAAGCATTAAAGGGCAGTTAGCAATGTAGAAAAAAAGCACAGACTTTTTTTTGTTTGTTTGGAGGGAAATTGGCAATGTGAATCAAGCATGCTAAATGCACAGACATTTTAATTCAGTAAAGCCACTTCCAGGTAGTTATCCTGTGGGTAGATCTGTCCATGGGCCCAACAGTGGTTACTGCAGCTCTATGTGGAGAAGCCAAAGACTGATCCTAAATGCCCATGATAGAGGACTGGTTTCTTTTCTTTTTTTTTTTTTTTTTGTGAGACGGAGTTTCACTCTCACCCAGGCTGGAGTGCAGTGGTGGCGTGTTCTCGGCTCACTGCAACCTCCACCTCCCAGGTTCAATACTTCTCCTGTCTCAGACTCCTGAGTGGCTGGGATTACAGATGCCACCAAGCCTGACTAATTTTTTGTATTTTTAGTAGAGACAGGGTTTCACCATGTTGGCCAGGCTGGTCTCAAACTCCTGACCTCAAGTGATCCACCTGTCTCGGTCTCCCAAAGTGCTGAGATCACTGGCATGAGCCGCTGCACCTGGCTAGAACTGATTTCTTATGTCATGAAACCTCCATATAATATGCCATGACTGTGAAAAAGAAAGAGGAAAAATGCTGAAATGGAAAATAACTTGAAGAAGTGTTCTTTAGTAGATAAAACCAAGCTGCAGAATGGTGACGTGTGTGCACACACACATACACATAAACACACACATATGCACTTTTACATAAAGAATGTGGAAGCAAACACGAGGAGCTGGCCACAGTGACAGCTTCTGGGAGGAGGTAGGGAACCAAGTATTGGGTTGAATAGGTGATTTACTTTTCACTTACATATCCTCTTAAACCGTTGGCTTTTTAAAAAGCCATATATAGAGATTACATTTTAAAAATCCACTACCCACTACAACTACCAAAAAAATTAAAAATGAAATACAGTATTTGGTTAGATTGATCTGCCTGAGTGTAATGTAATTCTCTCTCTCTTTTTTTTTTTTTGAGACGAAGTCTCGCTCAGCCACCCAGGCTGGAGTACGATGGTGTGTTCTCAGCTCACTACAACTTCCACCTCTCAGGTTCAAGAAATTCTCCAGCCTCAGCCTCCCAAGTAGCTGGGATTACAGGCATGTGCCACCACGTCCAGCTAATTTTTTTATATTTTTAGTAGAGACGGGGTTTCACCATGTTGGCCAGGCTGGTCTCAAACTTCTGACTTCAGGTGATCCACCCATCTCAGTCTCCCAAAGTGCCGGGATTACAGGCATCAGTCACTGCGTCTGGCCTTGAGTTTAATTTTTAAACACAACCTTGGACAAGTTACTTAACCTTCCCATGCTTTAGTTTCCATATCTGTAAAATGGGAACAACATTTCAGAGAGGGTTGTAAGGACTAAATAAAGGAAAAGGGAACAGGACCTGGACAAAGGAAACACTAAATAAAGAGAAAGAAGAGAAACTGGCAGAAAGAGGCAGTGGGAGGGAGTGCTAAGAGTGGGTGAAACAGATTTTAAGCATTTCATCAAGATTTGAGACCCCAGAAGCAAACACCATGTCTTGCTCCTGCCCTTTGGGTGCCTAGTATAGGACCCTGCAGGCATCAGAGGTTGAAACCGCTTTGCTGTTTTATATACTGTAGCTCCTGATGTCAAGAGCTACCACCCCTGTGCTAGTTACAGCAACCACTGTCCAGTTCTGTTGAGCACCAGCCAGTTCTACCCAGCCTTAGACTGACATGAAGCTCTCTCAGAGCCCGTGGCCCAGCCCTTGCCTCTTCATACCTCATATTTAACTGCTTTTGTTCAGGAACCTCTTTTCAGAGACCACTGCCAACACATCACATGGTTACACCTTCCGAGTTCCACGGTAGAAAAAAGGAAGAAAGGTTTGTCTGTCCTCAAAACTAAGACACTAAAAAGGGATAATGATACCAGCTATCACTATTGGAAGCTTTCTAGGTCAGTATTTCTGATACTATCTCCAATGCTCTCGACAACCTTTTGGGTAGGTATTATCCCTGTTTTACAAGAGACACAAAAAGGCAAAGGAAAGTTAAAAAATCTGCTTTAAGTCACACAGCTTGCAAGTGTGGAAGCTGGAATTAGAATCGAAATCTGTGTGACTCCAAGGAATCTGATGATATGGTTTGGCTCTGGGTCCCCACCCAAATCCCATCTCAAATTGTAATCCCCACGTGTTGAAGGAGGATCCTGGTGGTACATGATTGGATCATGGGGACCAATTTCTCCTTTGCTGTTCTTGTGATACTGAGTGAGTTCTGATGGTTTTAAAGTGTGGCACTTCCCCCTTCATTTCGCTGTCTCTCTGGCTGCCATGTAAGATGGGCCTTGCTTCCCCTTCCCCTTCTCCCATGATTGTAAGTTTCCTGAGGCCTCCCCATGCATGCTGAACTATGAGTCAGTTAAACCTCTTTTCTTTACTCAGTCTCAGGTAGTTCTTTAAAACAGTGTGAAAATGGATGAATACACTGATCTTTATATACACTATGGTCCTCATCAGGAATCTACCATCTCTCAGTCCAAGCTAGAGCAGCAGTCAAACACATGCTTCCCCAAAGTCCAGGAGCATGAAGCAGAAGCTGTTTGAAGGACTCCTCCAGGACAAAGAAGCCATTGGGATTCAGGCAGTCTCTAAAGGGATGCTTTGGAAGTGTGGGGTCACATCTGACCATGCTCTCCACTGGCCCTATAAAACCCAAGCACAGGGAAGATCTCAAGTGTGTGCTGACTGCAAAGCAAATGAGCCCTGATTAGAGTGCTGAATGTCAAAAGAAATAAAAGAGTAACAAAAAGGTAATGTTAAATCATATCCTTGCAGCTGTCTTTCTTGACAGCTTCAGTGATCTTCCCTCTCCAAATAGTCTGGCCTCCTTTACCCAAGCTTCTGAACATTACTCTTGGACCATCCATAGATCACCACACTCATTCTCTTTCATTCACATCCTTGACCATCTGTGAATGGAGGTCAGCTGCCAAAGTGGACGTGGACAAAGTCTCTCCAGCAACACTGACCTCTTGGTAACTCATTTACTTGTGCCCATAGACTACCCCGTGTGGCTGTCCCTCCCTTTTTCTCTATTTTCTCTCCTTTAAGCAGTTTAGGTTTTAAATTCCTGGACATCTGCCCTATTTCTCTGCTTCCCTTCACATCAGGTTCCTAAAAGAGCTACAGATATCAGCAGGGTGACCTTCCTGGATGCCAGAACATTCCTCATGTTCCTGGATTCTCGCCAGCTTACCTTTTGTCCCCTGCACTCCACATGACCCAGAATTAACAAAGTCCTCAAGAAGCTTGGAGCTACTAAGCGAAAACGCACTTCTCTGCGCTTTGTTATCTTGTAGCTTGTAGCACACAGCTGCACAGTGTCCTGATTAAAGCATCCCAATAGGGAGGAAGAAGACAAGATAAGAAGGCAAATGATAACCTGTTTCTCATCCTGCCTTCCAGGATCAGCTCTTAAACCTCACCATCCACCTTCATTCTCTTCATCAAAGGGGTTCCTCTGATTTTCTTCTCTGTCCATTATACCTTTCCCCTTATATCAGACCCCGGATGAAGCCATCCATGACCATATTCATCCACATGCATATACATATATGGATCATCCACTATATATATCATTTGGAATAGATCTATTCCAAATATTTTCCTCCTCTGGCCCTTACTTATGCCTTAGTTGTTAACATATAGCCAAGAGGTGTCTGACCATCTACAAGCCTGCCCATGCCAACCTTTTATTCACACTGGAAATATCACCTTTCTCTGAGGATGTCCCTGTATTCCAGAATAACAGGAAGCACAAGCAACACGAAATAGCTTGCAGGAGGAATTGACCAGCAATGGCCTCTAATGCCTGACCATAGATCAATAGAACTGTGGTCTCTCTCTAACCTTCATCACCCTTCAGTTAGATTATGAGTCTTTGACTTGCTGGGATGATAACAACTTGCTCCTGGAGCAGTTTAGTTAACTATCTTAGAGGCCAAACCAAATAAATGGTCAAATGGGATTGGATTACTAGTTTCCAGGGCTTGGAAAACAGCCAGTGACCCAACCTTCAAGGAATGCTATCTACCAATAACTACCAGGAAAGGATCAAGCAAGCTCCTTGAGAGCAAAGACTTGGTTGCTGTCATTTCTGTGTTCCCAAGGATGCAAGGATGCAGAGCCCATCACAGAGAAGGTACAGACCCTTGACACTGTCCTTGCTTCCTGGGGTCAGAGTTTCACAAACAGTTATAAGTGACCAGAGGGTTTTCAAGCAACTATTTGGACCAGATGGAAAACTTCCAAATAAAATTTGGATGCAGCAAAGAAGGAGAAGCAGGTATCAGGGGTGGAAGAAGAGGAGAAATAATGTATGTATAGCTGATTCTCATTATTCACAGTAGTTATGGTCTATGAAGTCCCTGTGGACACTGGATTAGTAAATATTGAACCATTGCTCTTGGAGGAAACACAAGGAAAGATTTCTGCAAGTCTCTGGTCACAAAATTTTCATCAACTGATCAACACATAACCTTGGCTTATGTGATTTTTCTGTTTAAAGATATCTTATTCAATAGGTATTGTCGATTTATTAACATTGAACGAACAGCCAGCCGTACTGTTGTCTGCGGGAAGCTTGTCTACACACATAGCTTCTCTGTAAGGCACATCATAGCCTTGCACTTAGGAACACCAGACAATGGTGCAGCACCACTCTTGGGGACCATTTTAAACAGCAAAGTTGACAATAAAAATCACGAAAAGGCAAAAACCATAGCACTAAATAGATCGTGAAGACCTTGGCCGGGAAGACGAGGTGCCAAGCCGTGCGAACCTTTCACTGCTGTGCACATGTTCATAAATGACCACAAAAGGGCTACAAGTATTGATTTTGGTAAATTTTAGCAAGTGGGGAGATTTACGAATACAGAATCCATGAATAATGAGGATTGACTGTGTGTGTGCACATGTGTGTTTGTTTATTTATATATCAGATGAAATTCAGAACCTTGCAGCTGTCTTTCTTGACAGCTTCAGTGACCTTCCCTCTCCAAGTATTCTGGCCTCCTCTATCCAAGCTTCTGAACATTACTCTTGGACAATCCGTAGATGACCACACTCATTCTCTTTCATCCACAACCTCAAGCAAATGACAGACATGTTGACTCTTTAGAATGTAGCAGCCTGGCTTAGTCAGCAAGACAGGGGCAGGAAAGATCTAAGGTAGACTGAGGGCAGGCCAACAAGACACAAGCAGCCTGCAGCCCACAGTGCCAGGCGTTGCCGAGAGTGCTTGTGGCCATCAGTCAGCAACAGACTCTAAGGGCTCTCGTTGAGGTGGGATAAGGGTGGGTTATGGTGGCATCACGTGCCCACAAGCAACACAGATGCTCTGTCATTCTGTGGTGACACAGATTACAAACATACTGTCCTTGTTCATTCTGCCAACTTCCACACTCAGCCTGGGGCATGACAGGACCTGCCCTCCCTCCACCCAGATGCCTCACACCATCCTGTCCTGAGGATTCCCAGCCTAGCGGTGTGTCCGAGAGCAGCAACCACAGATGCACAGCAGTCAGAGTCACTCCAGTGAGAAAGTGGCCTCCAATACGTCACCACCCAACCAGCTGGCACCTAAGAGCCTCATTTCCCAGAGCTGGATCTCAGCAGGAAGGAGGCCTAGGAGGAGAGAGTGGATTTGGGGGTAAAGACTCCATAACCAAATGTTTTGGTTGCAGATTAGCAAGATATGACCTTTGGTGAGAATCTTCATATTGAGAGCTCCTAGCTCTATGCCAGATCATAAATGCTCATTCAAGTCTGGTGAGGGAATGAGTGAAAGAAACACAAGGCCAGACATGGTGGTTCATGCCTATAATCCTAGCACTTTGGGAGGCGAAGGTGGGAGGATCACCTGAGCCCAGGAGTTCAACACTAGCCTGGGCCACATAGGGAGGCCCCATTATTTAAAAAAATTTAAACTCACACACACACACACACACACACACACGAAGAAAGTGGCTGGCTGACTGACTCTGAGGCTGTTTATTTTACGAGAACATGGTTCCACGAAGGGCAGCATTAGTGGCCCATCAGGCTAAAACATCTCAGCTTTTTTCATCAGACTGAAAAAGTGTTTTTTAAAGCACTTTTTTACATGCTGTCTCATCAATCCTCAGGTTAACGCTATGTAGCAGAGGGGGTGGATATCAATACATGCATGCCATTAGTTGAGTTAACTAAAGCCTAGAGATGTCAAGGACATCCATCTGAGCAAGGACATCCCATAAGTTACTGCCATGGCCAGCACCCAAGGCCACAGCTTTCTGACGGGTTTCATGGTAGGAAGCAGGCCCTGAGGTGTGCATCAGATTCCCCTCTCATTAGCACTCAAGGCAGCCCCCCGAGTCCCAGGACCTGGCAGGAAAGGGTCCAGGTGTCACCTGGGACACAGCCAGGGCTCTAGAAGGCCCACTCTGCAGGATGTGTGGACCTTAAACCTGAGCATCAGCAAATGCAGCAACAGAACTTAGAGCCAGCGATGCTTCTGGTCTGGCTCCCGAGCTGGGGAATAGGCTGCTGGGAAGCCAAGCGAGCAGCCAGCGCCAGGCCAAACAGGCAATCAGCACCCACAGAAACCCCGCTGCCTAGCAATTGCTCAAGGCCACGAAACTCTGGGCCTGCTGGTTCCTGGGGCAGAGAGCGGGTGAATCCAGAGCTTGTGTTGACACAGGGCCCCCAAGCCCCTGACTGAGAGTCCCACAAAAGCACCTGGACTTGAATTCACTGTGCCCCCCAAGGCAAAGAGAGTGCTTCAGTTTAGACAACAACCAAGCCAACCTCGGCATCCTCGTCTGGACTTGATTTGCGCTTTCCTTGTTTAATGGTTAGAGCTCTGCCATATCCACTTCCAGTCTAGACAGCTAGACAGAGCTCTGTTCTGGCTGCCTTCTTTCAGGCTACTCTCTCTCCAATACATGCCAAATGCTAACTTCTCACAATTCCCAGTTCCTGCCCCAATCCATCCCTTTCACACCCTCCCACCCTGGCCTTGGATGGGAACCTCCTTTGGCTTTCCAATGCTTTTCTCACACCGTTCACGTCTGTAAGCCTGAGCTCATGTAAGGGGAGCGTCTGGTAGAGACACTAGCCCTGATCAAACAGGAATGCAGGTACATTCCTGACACTGCCTGGGTGTTCCAAGGTTGGCTTTCAGTCCAGGGACAAACAAGCCTTGGGTGAAGATATGGGCACAGATCGTGATGACCTGACAAGAGGTGCCATTTCCCTTGTTCCAAGGAACAGTTTGGATTGGATGGGAAGGCAAGCTCTGAAGCCAAGCTCTTGGGCTTTCTCCAAAGGCATGGCTCTCTTTTAGTTGAGGAAGCTGTGATAATCTACAGGGAGGAGGTTCACTCTGGAAGGATGGACACATGGGTTGGTGCAGGAGGCTCTGGGTCACAGGGGTAATGGAAAGATAGAGACCCACACAGCAACCTCAGGAAAGCGATTTCCAAGTGAGCTGAGGGGAGGGAGAAGAAGATACCACTCAGAGCCTCTTGCTCCTGTGGCTGTGAGCACCGCATGTTTCATGGACATTGTAAGGAAGGAGATGTGGAAAATGCAGGAGCTTCATTCACGGAAACGCCTTGGTTCCTTTCCCTTCCTTTCCCTTGGGGAGAGCCTGGGAGGAAGCCTCACCTGAAGAAGCCTTTGCAGCCTTCACAGGTCATAGCATTGAAGTGAAAGCCTGTGGCTCGGTCTCCACATACTCCACAGATCCGGGGCACATTCCGGTCAAAGTCTCCAGGGTCAGGCAGGGAAGTGCTGGCCGCCATTGCCTCCATCCCTGTAAGAATAGCAAACAGGCCACGGCCAGAGCCAGAGTCAGTGCCAGGGCCAGCTAGCATCCTTGGTGCCACCCGCCCCACAGCCTCATCCCACCGCCCCCACCCTCTGCCACCAGGGAGCTCAGCAAGGGTGGACATGTCCCCAGAGCCCAGGCCTGAGTACAGTGCCTTTGGAGCCGTCATATATGGTTCTCTCTACACAGCTGGCTTAGAGCATGGCTTGGAATCAGCTGCCTGGTTTCAGATGCTGCATCTGCCAGGCTAATTTGGGTTTGGTGGTTCACCTCTGTATGCCCCCAGTGTCTGCATTGGAAGAGGCACTTTACTTCCGGGGTGTACGGATCATATGAATGAGCCCATGCATTCCGCTGGCACCATGCAAACCCAAGGCCAGACATGGTGGTTCATGCTTATAATCCTAGCGCTTTAGGAGGTGAAGGTGGGAGGACCACCTGAGCCCAGGAGTTCAACACCAGCCTGGGCCACATAGGGAGGCCCCATTATTTAAAAAAAATTACACACACATATACACACACACGAGGAAAGTGGCTGGCTGACTGGCCGTGAGGCTGTTTATTTTGTGAGAACATGGTTCCACGAAGGGCAGCATTAGTGGCCCATCAGGCTAAAACATCTCAGCTTTTTTCATCAGACTGAAAAAGTGTTTTTTAAAGCACTTTTTTACATGTTGTCTCATCAATCCTCAGGTTAACGCTATGTAGCAGAGGGGGTGGATATCAATAATCAATACATGCATGCCATTAGTTGAGTTAACTAAAGCCTAGAGATGTCAAGGACATCCATTTGAGCAAGGACATCCCATAAGTTACTGCCATGGCCAGCAGTACTGCCATGCATCCCATAAGTTACTACTATGCCCAGCTCTGCCTCAGGCACAGGCCTGAACCAGGCCAGGGGCTTCTATCCTGCCCAATACCCCCTCCAAGGGAAAGCGGAGTCCTCCTGCAGCCTCAGTACCTCACATGTGGAGAGAAACCCTCAGGTCTCCTCCTCTTGAGGGTGAGGGGAATTGCGGATTTAGGTGCCCAAGCCAGAGCCCTGGTCATTCCAGCCCCAGCTCCTTACAACCATAAAGCTCAGAACTAACAGGCTTATGCCCCTAGTGTTCTGGTACCAAGATGATGAAAATTTCAAGATACTTTCCCCCACTATTTTTTTGGCAATAATACTTAAAACGTTATTTTGAATGCCCTTCTGAGTCACGTGAGTCCTATATAATTAATTGTGTTTTCAGAGATGGTTTTTATAAATAGGCATTATTATCTAGAGGTGGAGTTCACACTTGAGGAAAAGGAGAAGAGACAGAGGGAATGGAAGCCACAGCTTTGGGAAGGCCTTCTCAGGAAGCAGGGGCTTGACTCTTCCATTAGCTGAAACTGGGCCCTTGGCTTTGCCTGCTGACTCTGATCCCATCTACTGTCAGGCTCAGAGATGACTCTGGGATACCTCAGACTTCCCTAAAATGCTTTCAGACCCTCCTGCCTCCCAGTTCTCACAATTTTATCTGAATCCTTACAAGGGTCATTACAGGTTTAAGTGATCCCTTTGACCCAAGGCAAAGGGCCCTTCATGTCAGAAGGAAAATAAGAGAGAACGCCTGGAAAAAGAGGGGACAAGAGCCCACTCCACCCCAGGGCACCATTTCCTCCCACCCCTGCGTGACAGAGGCAGATTCTGGGGGCTCCTGGGTGGCTCTGAGCCACTTTTCAATGACTAGGCCCATAATCTGTGATGTGGGGTTTGGAATATCAAAGCTCATCTTACTTCATCTTCATACTACTCCATGGTATAGTTGCTATTGTCATCATCCCTTTCACAAATGAGGCCCAGAGAAGCCCAAACCTTAAGATATCTCTAGAAACTCCTACAGCAAAATGAATTTTAAACATTTCTTAAAAATTTCCCAAAGAGCTTCATGCCAAGGGAAGAAAGAGATGCAGATAAGCAAGAATACAATATCGTCAGTCCAAAAGGGACAGAGGGAATCCCGGTCACAGACAGACCTTGGAGACTCCCTAACCTCATTTAGCTTCTCTTTTCCTGGAAATCTTAATGTATTAGGTTGGTGCAAAAGTAATTGTGGTTTTGGGCATCGAAAATAATGGCAAAGACTGCAATTGCTTTTGAACCCTCCTAATAATAATAGTAACACTATTGCTAATTTCTTTCACAGCTAGATTTATACTTGCTAAACTCTAATGCATATACAATAATATATTAATGTGTATATTATGTATACATTAATGTATATATTACGTATACATTAATACATACTTTAATGTATATGTTAAAGTTTAGCCAGTATATATACATTAAAGTTTAGCAAGTATAAATATATACCTATATAAAAAGAGAGAAACACTTTCAAGAAAAGAACAAAGATCATTGCAGCAATAGCAAAGACACAGAATCAACCCAGGTGCCCTCAACTCTGGACTAGACAAAGACAATGTGGTATATATACCCTGAAATACTATGCAATCGTAAAAAAGAACAAAAGCATGTCTTTGCAGCAACATGAATACAACTGGAGACCATTATACTAACGAAACTAACACAGAAACAGAAAACCAAATAGCACATGTTCTCACTTATAAGTGGGAGCGAAACATTGTGTACATATGGACATAAGGATGAGAACAATGGAACTCGGAATGCAAGCAGATAGGGGCAGGGGCTGAAAAACCACCTGTTGGGGACTATGCTTGCTATCTGGAAGACAATTCGTTCATACTCAAAACCTCAGTATCATGCTATATACCTTTGTAGCAAACCTGCACAGGTACTTCCTGAACCTATAAGAAAAGTTCAGAAAGAAAGGAACAAAGAAATGACTAACAGAAACCTTTGGAGAGATGAGATCGGGGAAGGGTGTGCAGAGGAATTACGTAGTAGCAGTATTCTATTTCTTTGAGTAGTGAGTATATGTATCTTATTCTTCTCATTATTATTATCAAAACACTACATCTATGTTTTGTATATCTGTGTTTGCATGTCCTTCCAAATATATCAAATGTTTCATAATTTAAAAACAATTAAAAATAGAAAAAGTGCCTGTGAGTGTATCAACATTGTCCCCATACCCCATAGAGCATCCCAAGTCCAAGCTGACGTCTGCAGGTTTTAGAACACAGTGCACATCTAAGATGTGGCCAGCATCCCGGAGGCCCAAGGCCATTGTGGGGTAATAGAAACCATCCAGGGTGCTTGTAGCTTAACCCTGGGTCAGCTGAGATGCTGCAGCTCCGAGTCATCATGGTGTTGCTACAGAGTCTGGGTCATCCAGGCTCCCAAGCATCCGGTGGATTTCGTGGAAAACAGAGAAATCAAATGGCGGGTAGGAAGAAATATCCATTAAATCAGTCTAGCAAGGGTTCAGCATCACACGGGCTCATGTGGAGATGCTATGATGCAAGCGAGTTGCAACAGCATACTACCACAGCACAGCAACGGGACAGGCCTGCAGTGGGGTGAGGTGCTGCCCTGGCATCAGGAAGTCTCCATGCTGGGGGTGAAGGCTGGAAAGGCTGGATCGAGCAGCCAGAGACCCACAGTGAACGGGACCATTTCAGGGGAGCTGACGCAAGACCCAACCCTGCTTGGGCTTATTTGCTGCTGTCAAGAAACCAGCACCCAGGACAAGAGTCCACATGTGGACAGGAAGCTCAAGCCTCTGTGCCCTGAGAGCTGAAAGTCCCGGGAATGACAGGCAGAGACTACAGAGGTCAGCAGAGAGAAAGAGGAGATGGAGGCTGGATGGGTAACATCAGACACACAGGAGAGCCCACCAGGATAGTGGCCAGAGCCAGCGAGCCTCATCTCCTGAGCCCCTCTCTGAACTCCCACCCGCACCCCACATACTCCTGCATCTCAGCTGCAGACTCTGCTGGCCCAGGACCCACCTTGCAAAATCCTGGGTAGTATCCCTTCCTCCCCCTGCCCACCACCTTCTTATGACCCAACCCTGCCCCTTGAAAGCAGAAAGCCCGGGAAGTTGTGGCTGATGAGGAAACACCTACCTGAAGGAGCAGGGGCAGGTAAGTGGAGCCCCCGGGTGCTCTTCTGTGAGGTCTTACAGGCACTTTAGTCTCAAAGGCTTCTGAAATGAAGAAGGAGAAATGTTTTATCTAAGGCAGAGCACTGATCACCTTGACAGTCTCTAAGGAAATGGGCTTGAGAAGCTCTTTCCAGTGACTTTAGTCCCCAGATCAGGGACTGCAAACAGAAGTGGCTTGTTGGGGGCAGGCGTGCCATGTCATCGCTGGCAGGGATGTGGGGGTGGAGGCTGGGCAGCAGCCAGGATGGCCCTCCCTCAAGGCAGGGAGTAGCAGAAGCAGTGGGAAGGGGTGGTATGGAAACAACCTCCAGCCTAGGCACTTCTCCTCTCACAGCCTAGGGTGTCAGGAAGGAGGAAGGGCCTTTTCCCTAGGGAGACCCACACACCCGCTGCCTCTTCCATCTCCAGATCGTAGGCAGCTCGAGAAGCAGAGCAACAGGGCCACGTGGCCCAGTACTGAGAGCGGGAAGAAGACAGCTGCCTGAGGCAGGGCGGCGAGGAGCCGCACAGGAGCTGGGAATGGGGCGGGCTGGGAAGGCAGCCTACAGCCCTGGCCTTCTGGGACAGCTTCAAAGGCAGGTGTCTGAGATCTCCTGTCTGTGGAGACTGGGTGTAGGCGGAGCAGGTGCTGCAGGGGTTAAATACAGCAATGCATTGCTTTCAAACAGGATGTTTTCTGCCACTTTTAGCTCTTCCCCAGACACGCTCAACACTCCCACCTGCAGTAGGGCTGACTCTGGTGCCCAGACTCTGGATCTTAGCAGCTGGCAGGGGGACCAGCAAGGAGGAACTGGCAGAATCGTACCCTTTCCACTTCCACAGACACCCAGCCCTGCTTGTCTACCTGTGGACATGGACAGACACAGACAGACAGACAGACAGACACACACACACACACACACACCCCTTTCCTTCTCTGATGCCAACAGGAGGTGACCTTGGCAAAGACCTCTAAGCCAAACCCCAGATGGGGTGTGTCTAGACCCCAGCTTTTGTCTTTCTTTGGTGACCTCTGTCTTCCAGTGGCCTAAGCAGGGAAGTAGGAGAGCTCAAGGGGCTTTCAAGACCTGGGTCCAGTCCTAGAACTGTGAGCCACCTGAGCCCATTTGCCACCCCTTCCAGCACTGCCAGCTCCCAGGGAGCATCCGAGGAAAACACCAGTGGACAATGGGCTGAGATCACCTAAGTTGGGCTGGCCCACCCCTAAGAAGCGTGGGCAGTGGGAAGTATCTGCTGGGGACAGACATGCTGCCATATACCCCCAAGCCAAGCCCTCCTTTGTCTGCTCTGTGCCCACTACCCAAGTCCCTCCTAGCTGACCACACTCTGCGGGGTTCCCCCTCGGGCCTTATTGATTCCTCAGGCTCCTTTCCTGGTGCTCAGGAAGGTGAGGTGGGGGCGAGGTGGGTGCAGAAAGGAGCACTGCTTTCTTATCCTCAGTCCCTGTGGTTTTCAGAGGTCAGAGGTGACATCCAGGTAGAACACCACCCTGGAACTTAAAAAAACATGTTTCTGGAGGATTTACTACATGCCAGGCCTGCTAAGCTCTGCATACATTATTTCATTTAGTCCTCACAACAGCTCTATGAGGCAGGGAGCAGTCCTACTTTACAAATAAGCAAAGCCAAAGTTCAGAGCACTCTGAATCACTTGCCCAGGGTCCCACAGCCAGGCAAATGGTGGTGCCTGCGGCCAAATGAGGACAGGCTGATTGCAGTCCCCAGCTGGGTCTTTTTCCAATGATAATCATCAGAGCAGATGCCTCCTGCTCCGTACTGGGCCCTGCTCCACGTTTTTCCTGTGTACTCATTCACTTCATTCTCACAGCAGCCTCCTCCAGTGGGTACTGTTATTACCCCTATCTTAAGGTGGAAACTGAGGCACAGAGAAGGGGATTGTCTTTGGAGCTGGATTTAAATCTAGGTAGCTTAGCTCGGAGTCATTTCTGCAACCCTAAGCCCTGGACACCTTTTACTTCCACTAAGTAGGGAACAACACAGAGAACAATCCCCAGGTCATGAGGGAAGAACCTGGGGATTATTCTTTTCCTTCCAAGGATCCCTAGGCCAAGGGATGGCAGGCCTCAGCCAGGATCCATCCACTTTCCCAGGATTCAGCCCCTCTCAGCTGGGAAAATCCCATTCAATAGATGGGCCTCTCCTCCTCACTCAACTTTCCAGTACTGGATGGTCCTTTTAGGAGAGATATTGTAGATTCAGCCTCTAAGTCCAAGTGCAAGCTTATAGGAAAGTGGGGCAAAGACATAAGGTAGAAAAGAGGACACGTGGAAAAACTGCTTGATACCTGCCCTCTGCCACGTCACACGCCCACCCTACCAGCAATTCGTGTTCTGAGTACATAGAACATCCCACTGCTTTTGCTGGGACCGTCCCCAGAGCAACCCTCTCCTGACCCTGCTTTAGAAATACCAAACCCCTAGCCCTGAGCCTCAGAGAAGCAGAGGGGGAAGAGCTCAACTCTGTAGAAAACCCCTGGCTTCCATCCCTCCAGGGCCTGCATCCCACATCAAAACCTCTGCCTGACCCTGACCCCAGTCCTGACCTTGCCTTAGCAAGAAATGAGAAGATAACGTATTTCCTTCCAGTCACTGAAGCCACAAGCATTGCCTCTCCTACACGTCTGCCTGTCAGCTCACACCACAGGCAGCCCCATCTTGCAGCAGCTTCTGTTAAATGGGCATCCCCGGGCAGTCTTGCTTGTGGCAGTCTTGCAGGGTGTCAACTGCCAAGTGTCCTGGGCAGAGCCCTGGAAAGACAAAGATCAAAGTCCCTTGTGGCTCAGTTTAACTCCACATTGACTGCCTACCCCCCAAGGGTGGTAAAGCTGTGACCACTAATGTCGTTTCTAGCTCTGAGAGCATGCAATTCCAAGACTGGAATTCCCATCATGAGAAGTACTTTTTTTTCTTCATTTTTCAGAGACAAGGTCTCCTCTGTTACCCAGGCTAGAGTGCAGTCAGACAATTGCAGCTCACTGAAGCCTCTAATTCCTGGGCTCAAGCAATCTTCCACCTTAGCCTCCCGAGTAGCTGGGGTTACAGGTGTGAGTCATGCCGGGCAAGGAGGCCTTAAATGAGATGAAGCTTTCTCCCTGATCCCTCAGTAACCAAATGAACCCCAATATCCATGCCTCAGGGAGTGAGACTCACTCATCCTCAGATGCCAATGAGCAGGAAGGGCACAAAACATGTGGCCCGTAATCAAACCCAGTCAGAAGTGGAGCCCAGGATAGGGGTCCTCTCTCGGCCAGGTTGGGACTGGAATGATCTAAACTGGGCTTTCTAATTGTTGACATGTTCCAAAGTCCCCATTCCTTCTAGATAAAAATGGAAAGCCAAGATACTTCCCCACAGAGGAGGAGACAACTCTTCTTCTTCCTAAAATCGGCACATAGAGTCAGCCACATGTTGGGCTTTTCCAGGAGAAGATATGCCTGTGTGTCCGCCAGCCACAACTGCACAGGTACTTGTGTGCACACACCCTTGTCATGTTATATTTCTTTTCATTATTCCTTAAACTCTGTCTCATTGAGCGCTGAGCACTGCATGACCTACCTGACTTTTTATTTGTCATCTCTTTATTCTGGTATATGACTCAGGCATAACAACATTATGGCCAGCTAAGGTGATACCCTCTCTTCTTTCTCCACCATCCCCAACAACCCACTTTCTTTGTCCACAACTATCTCAGAACCTCCCAGAAGAAGCTGACCAGGAACAGCGTGATAATAAGGGGAAGGGGAGAGGGTTTACTGTGTAAAGAGAACGTATCCAGGCTACTTCCTGTCCTGACTGTCTCCCCCAGCTCCTTCATACACACATATTTTAAACATAGGTAAGAATGGTTGGAAATTATTTTCTACAGACCACAATGTTCACAGCAAAACCCAATAAATAACATTTAGCTCAGAAAATCTCAAGATTGGAAGGCAACAGCACCACCTAGTCCAATCATCTTAAATTCCTTCAATAATATTCTAGCCCAACAGTTTTCTAGCCCGTGCTTGAATAATTTTCCTAGTGTGGAACCACCTCCCATGGTATCCACTCGCTTTGGATGACTCTGTGCTTAGAAAGCTCTTTATCATGCACAGTTAGAATAGCCCCTGTCTTTCAATGTAGCTTTCAATGACTGCTCCTAGACAGCTCTTTGCAGCCATATTAGACAAACCTACTAGGCCATTCACACAGGAGCTCTAGAGGAGGGTTTAGGGGGTCACCATATGATGCCATATGCACATTAGAAAAAGAGCCCTGGCTAGGTGCAGTGGCTTATGCTGTAATCCCAGAACTTTGGGAGGCCGAGGCGGGCGGATCACTTGAGGTCAGGAGTTTGAGACCAGCCTGGCTAACGTGGTGAAACACTGTCTCTACTAAAAAAATATACAAAACTTAGCCAGGTGTGGTGGCGGGCACCTGTAATCCCAGTTACTCGGGAGGCTAAGGCAGGACAACTGCTTCAATCTGGGAAGCAGAAGTTGCAGTGAGCAGAAATCGCACCATTGCACTCCACCCTGGACGACAAGAGTGAAACTCCACCTCAAAAAAAAAAAAAAAAAGAGAAAGAATCCCTTTTTCTCAGACACTTAGACTTTTCTAAGACATTAAGCCCTAAGACCCTTCACTTCCATCAGTCAGAAAATTATCATAAAAATAGAAAACTCTACAATGCTTATGTTCTGAGTGAGGTTCGAGAGGAGAAGCAGCAGCAGATAGCCTGGGCTACACTTAATTTTGATTTAGACCCCATCAGCTTCCCAGGTTTGATCACGATCCCCACAAGAAGAGCGAGTAAGGTGGTAGCGCAGACAGCGTCCGCCTTTGTGCCCTGCACCGGGAGAAAACAGTGTCCGTTCCGTGGAAAGAGCCCACGGCACAGTGTGAGTGCTCGGTGTGCTCCCAGCAGGGCTGCCGCCTCCTCTGTCTGCCACTTGGCTCTTTCCAGAGGAGGCTGGGCCCCAGCAACCCAGCTCTAAGAACCTCTAAGAACATTTAAGAGGCTCACCAGTCATGACTGACTGAATGATGGGAAATTCAGCAGCTGATGACACAGTAGTTGCAGGAAGGAATTTACCCCTGAAGCTGGTTCTTCATTAACCCTTTTGGGACTATGGATCACCTTTGAGAACCTGATAAAAGCCATGGACTGACACCTCCTACTGTATCAGGGTATATTAGTTTGTTTTCAGGCTGCTGATAAAGACACACCCGAGACTGGGAAGAAAGAGAGGTTTAATTGGACTTACAGTTCCCCATGGCTGGGAAGGCCTCAGGGCCTTAGAATCATGGCAGGAGGTGAAAGGCACTTCTTACATGGCAGTGGCAAGGGAAAAATGAAGAAGAAGCAAAAGCAGAAACCCCTGATAAACCCATCAGATCTCACAAGACTTATTCACTATCACTAGAATAGCATAGAGAAGACCAACCCCCATGATTTAATTACCCACCCTGGGTCCCTCCCACAACACATGGGAATTCTGAGAGATACAATTCAAGCTGAGATTTGGTGGGGACACAGCCAAACCGTACCACAGGGCTAGGGGTCACTCCATGGAAACCAGGCTACACACTCTCATTCCCCAAGGCCACTCTGGGGAGCTCTAGCAGCTTCTTGGAGCATGGCAGGACTCAGAGTTGGGAGTTCATGAGTCCTCAGGCAGTGGGGCAGGAGACACATGGCTTACTTAGATAGATTTCCATTTTTTATCAATAATTATTCCTGCAAGCTGCTTTTTTCCAGTGGAAACTCTGCCCTCAGCTTTGTCAACAAGATTTCTGGGCTGATTACTGCACGCCAGGTAACAGGCAGGCTATGCCCGTCACTGCTGGAGAGTGGCTGGTGACGCATAGGGGCCTGGCCCATTTAGAAGCTGCAGTCAAATCCCTCTGATTTTACAACTGAAAAAATGGAGACCATGAAAATAAAAGCGTGGGTATTTAGAGGCTGGGAAGGGTAGCAGGGAGCGGAAGATGGGGAGAGGTTGGTTAACAAAAACAAAATTAAAGCTGGAGAGGAAGAATGGATTCTGGTTTTCTGCAACACCATAGGGTGGCTGTGGTTAACTATCATTTATCTTACATTCCCAAAAAGCTAGGAGAGAGGATTTTGAATGATCACAACACAAAAAAATGATAAATGTTTGGGGCAATAGATATGCAAATTGCCCTAATTTGATCACTGCACATTGTATACCCATATTGAAATATCACTCTGTATTCCACATGTACAGTTATTATGTGTCAACTACAAATAAAAAGAAAAAAATTCTAAGAAAGTCAATAAAAACAAGAGAAGAGAAGTACACTCCCACTGTGTGGCCCTGGACATGTCATTTCCTCTCTGATGGCCTCAATCTCTTCTCAGTCTCTTCTGAGGCCATCAGAGAGGAAGTGACATGTCCAAGGCCACACAGTAGGGAAGTGTACTTTCTCCTCTAACCTGGCTGAGTCCAGGACGCCCAGCCGCCTGCCTGAGCAGCTTCCAGGCAAGAGTGTGGTGTGGGGTAGAAATGGGCCATGGAGGGGGTGTGTACTCTCCCTCTGGGGCTGAGAGTTCCCTGTAGGAGGCCTGATGCAGACTGCAGCAGGACCACTCAGCACTGACTACATCCTTACAATCAATACAGAGAAACAAAAAGGTCACTAAGGATCACTCACATGCTCCTGCCCGACCAGCTCCTGGCTTCAGCCCCCGTGGCCAGAGACACGAACAAGTACTCAAGACAGGGAATACTTTAGAGGGAAGTGGGATATGCCTGGCCTGAGTTTTCTCTACCCTGGGTGGGTTTTCCTGGGACACTAACACGGGGGTACTTCCCAAGGTTATCTGCTACAGGCAAAAGTTGATGAGACAAGGAGGTTATTTGTTCAGTGACTTAGAGACCAAGAAATAGAAACTGGGGCAGCCCCAAAGGGAAAGAGTAGGTCCAACCCTTCTTTGGGGAGACCCAAACTACTGCTAGTGCTAGTGGAGCTGATGGCTAAATTAGATTTTCTCTTAAAAAAAAAAAAAAGCCTCTCAGGACAGCAGAACAGAGCTGCTTCCAAGCAATTCCCAATCCCAGCTTCCAGCATACCTGCATGCCTCCTTCCAGGCTAAGCATCTGTCTTAATGCTGGGACCGTCAGCCCAAGTCCACATAGGCCTGAGCCACTCTTGCTCAGGCAAACCTCTCTGAGGCCCAACTACCTACCCCTATCCAGGGTGGCCGGGCTTGTTTTCCTTCTGGACCAGTGTGATCTCTGAATCACTCAGACTCTTCCCGCATTGTGTCAAAGGTCAGCAAACCCAGGTCCTACCAGCTCTGAGATATTTGGGATCCTTGGGATCATACCTCTTGGCTTTGTCCAGCCATCTGGGCCAGGCTGATACTCCTGGCCACCTGACCACTGTTCACATTCCCCCAGAGCCCATTCCTATCTCCTCATCTACAAATAGGAGCATGATAATACCTGAGTCTCAGGTCTTGTGTCGGGATCAAATGAGCTGATCTCTGAGTAGCACTCAGAAGGGTGCCTGGCGCACCAAAAGCGTTATATCTTAGCTACTATTGTTGGAATTGTACCTGGCTTTAATACAATTATTAGAGAATCTAGGAAAATTGGAAGAGCTTCAGTCCCCAGAGAAGTGCTGTGAAGGGCAGGACGCCTGCTCTTAGTCCCAAATGCTCCACCCCAAACAAACATTGCCCAGAAAGCCACAATATTGCTGAGCTGGGAGAAAAAAACCTGACCACCCCACCCATTGTCTGTGGCTTCTAAAACTCTTCCAAAACTTCTTGGGATGAGGAGAAATGAGTTGTTCTAATCTCTCCCCTAACAAGCAGAGAAGCTGAGCTACACATCTGGACTTTTCCCCCACGTAGAAGATAAAGCTTATGGCTCCCAAGTTGTCACCAATTACCAACCCTTCCACCCATGATCCTTTCTGTCCTTGTCTCACCCAGTGCCACCTCCCTCCCCCACCTCCCCCATCATCACGTGCTTGTCCTGTACCGTGCATCTGTTCTCATTCTAGTGGGACCTGAAGATTGACTACCTCCAAGATGCCCCTCTGTCTGTTACCAGGGCAGCAGCACCCTCCTACACTCCCACCCCCACCACCTACAGCAGAAAGCAGAACTCAGGGGAAGGCTGAGGTGGGGGCAGGAGCCAGGAGGTGGCAGTAAGAACTGTGGAAGCCCTGGCAGAAGTGTGATCCCGCCATGCCCTTTTGCCTAGACAATGATGTGGGCTTTGGCTCAGTGGGCCTGGACTCCTGGCTGCCCCAGCTCTTGAAGGCCTGGGAAGGCCATTCATTTATCCTGGGATAGATTCTGAAGCCCATGTCAGAATCAGGGAAGGATCCCCAGGGTCCTCTAGGATGGGCAGGGCTGGGCTACCTCTCCGCCAGACGGCCTCGGTCCCGTAAGGGGCTGATTTGCCCAAAAGTATCCTGTCCATCTTCTGGGTTAGTAGTGAGGGGTGGACACTTCTCCTGTGCAGTATTCATGCAGCTTCTCAAGACCTGGGCCATGTGAGAGGTCCCCACTCACTTTCGAGAGCAGCAGGAGTCACCCCAAGGTGACACCAGCTGCTCCTCAGTTTCTGATTAGAATGACTTCCCCCTAACAAGCTTTTCCAGAGTTGTTTGGTCAGGCTTCCGGCCGTCCTTCTGTGTAGGGTCCCTCTTGGGGACCCCCTTGGAGGGCCAGGGAAGCGGCAGCATTTCTTCTTGGCCTCAAACTGTGGTGGGCATGATTCTGGCCTCTGCTGCCTTATCTCTGATGGAGTCCCTGCCTATGTTTAAGCACCACACGGCAAGGCTTGTACTGGGAGTGAGAGACACAGCGGTGAGCAAGACATAGACCCTGTCCTCTGGAAGCTTACAGTCTACAGGGTGAGGAACCTCCGATTCAGTATGATACATGCCACCACCCAGGTAAGTGCCAGGTTTAAAGGGAGCATGTGGGAGAGCCCCTGCCTCATCTTAGTGAGAGGAGAGAAGAGAAGGCTCTTTGGAGGCGGACCCCTCTCAACCTCTCCACAGAGACAGGAAGGAGCAGAGGAGTTTAATGTGGCAGTGGTAAGAGGTGTAAGGAGCACTCCAGGCAGACAATCCTGCACATGCAAAAGCTGAGAATGAAAGGGAAAGAACATGTTTGGGGCAGAGAATCTCATTCGATACAGCTGGAGAGAGGGAGAGGGCACCAGGAAGAGATGCACCAACTGACCACACTCATGTCAGAGGCCTGCAGGAAGGACATTCCACTCTTTCCTCTGCTTCTTCAAGTTAAGCTCAGTGAGTCTTGAATACCAGGAATTTTAAATTATTGCCATGATTTACTGAAACGGAAGACTTTCAGACCCCATTCCGATTCCCATTCCAACCTGAATCCACCTTGAGTATGGTGAAGAAAATCACAACGGGGTCTCTCTCATTGTTTCATTGAGAGGTCAGCTATGCCCAGGCCTCTCCTGCAGCACAGCTGAAGGCCTAGCTGAGGTGCATACAAAGCCACTGTCCCCCACAGCCCTTCAGAGAGATCCTTAACCCTGGGAATAGGACCATCAGTAGTTGAGCTAGAAAGGAGAGGTAAAGGAGAGAGACCTAAAAAATTCAGCCTAGCTGAAGGAAAAAAAAAACTGGTTTTGTGGGAGAAAATCAAGAGGAAGAACAAATGATTCAATAAGGGCAGATGCAAGGAAGGGAGGTTAGTGAATGACTCAGCTGCCGTATCACCAGTGCAATCCTTACTTAATTCATCAATCTGTCCAAGGTAGCCAGATATGGTTGCTGGGCACAAAGAGAGGTGAGTTACCCACAGCTGCAGGATCCCCAAACCTGCCGCCACCAGTCCACTCAGCCCACTGTGTTCTGGTCAACAAGGTCACTTGCTCGTTGCCAGGAATTTGTCTAAGGAAAGGCATCAGGCAGAATACACGATGCTCACAAACAGCATGCACCGTGGTCATGTGTGGAATGTCTCCCGTGCATACAGGCACATGCCAGTGCCTATTTGAGTCTGGCTGTCCAAATTCACTGCTGGCCAACAGGACACAAGCCTTCCTTGCCTTGCCCTCAGAGCTGTAATTGGAAATAACCCTCTTGGTTCAATGTTTCAGGCCAAATATCAGAATCTGTCTGGAGGACTCTTCCCCAGGGCCACAAAGTGGTAGGAAACAGCTGTCTCTGTTCTAATTCATGAACCCTCTGGACGCAATGATTCCCCTTCCCCAGCCCTACCTATTGGCCATCTCCTTCTTCTTTGTTTTTCTTTGGTAGCCAGGGGCAAAGACAGAACAGATTTAAACCACAGAGTACTTTCCATAAGAGCTGCCCCAGGACAGAGGATGAGCTAAACTTAGAGTCCCTAGAGGAACAAGCTCTTTCCCTAGAGGAGCAGCTTCTTTCCCGCCTGTTGGTCAGCTGTCTGCAGCCCCCGAGCTGCCCAGAGCTAGGCCTGCTGCCCACCGGGCCTCTGCACCAGCTGGCAGAAGTTCCACTCCCTTCACTCAACACTCTTTCTGGTAGTGGCAGACATTCTTCAAGAAGGAATTCGATGGACTAGCTCAGAACCTAGGTTCAATTATAGGACTTGTGGGTGAAACCCCTTTTCCTCTGACTAGGCTGGCCCCACTAGGTCAGCTGGAGTTGCTGCCAGGTGGGTTGCAGTTGGGTAGTAGCAACCTAGGGGAGATGCCAGTGGCCATGGTCTATCTCTGCCCCAGGGGCAGATGCCCACTGCTTCCCTTCACTCCCCCACCCTTACTTTTCCCAGAAGTCCCCCTGACCTGAAAAATAATTCTGCAGCCAGGCTGGTCAGTAGCCCAGGATTGAAGTTTAACAGAGATGAAAATAATTCCCCCAGTGAGCTATTTTCTGCCCAGCTTTCAGAACAATAGTTCAGAGTGACAGGTGGGGTGGGGCCAGGGAGGCTGGCCTCGGGCCACTGTCTAGGGCCACTAACAATTTAGGGCCTTTCCCATGTCCACTGCACACTTTTCCTGGCACCAGAATTTATGGAGGTGGGACCTTAGTCAAGGGCTTAGAGTAACTGTCTGCCACATCTGCTTCCACCTGTGGATCCACATGGGACATGAGGGTGACAGGATAGGGAAGGCCCACGGGAGCCAGGGATTTTCATCCTCCATGGCTGCAACTCTTACAGAATACAGAAGAAGAAGAAGATACAGCTACTTTACCAAGCCTTCAAAAGAAGGTTCTATGTAGTTGTTGTGTCTGCTGAGATAAATATTTTAAATGTGTTACAGAAATTGTTACACTCTATAAAAATATTAGCTATTGTCTTACTGTTATTTTTTCAGGTATTTAAGAGTAGGAGAGGAAGAGGAATACATTCAGGTAAAAAGGGGAAGGCTGTGAAAAAACACGTGGATGACTGATTGCATGGAGGGTGATTTCTGCCAGCATGAGGCCCTCACAGCCCAGGGGGAGCCCAAGTGCAGGGAGGACTTCATGTAAAATGCATGCTGAGCGTCATTCATTCACTGTCTACCAAGCCCACCCTCAGACTTTCTACATTTTTTTTTTGCCTTAAGACCCTATCCTCTGTTAGTTTCCTTTCAATTTTTCTCACATGACTTTTCTTCTAAACTCATGGGGAAATACCTTCCTGAGAAGACAGAGTATGGGAGGGAGAGAAGGAGGAGGGGAAAAAGGAAAGGAGGGGGAATATATTCTTGGAAAATCTTATTCTGAAAGGTTTCTTTCTAACTTACAAGGAAGAAACACTCTGTATTATAAAGCTATTATCATATGCTGGGAGGGGTACCTTCTCTAGTACATTAGTAAAGAATTCTACATGGACAGGGTTTTTCCTATTCCACTCTGTAACAGTCACCTGTTTTGTTTGTTTGTTTGTTTGTTTGTTTTTGAGATGGAGTCTCACTCTTGTTGCCCAGGCTGGAGTGCAGTGGCGCAATCTCAGCTCACTGCAACCTCCACCTCCTGGGTTCAAGTGATTCTCCTGCCTCAGCCTCCTGAGTAGCTAGGATTACAGGCGCCCACCACCACACCCAGCTAATTTTTGTGTTTTTAGTAGAGATGGGGTTTTACCAGGTTGGGCAGGCGGGTCTCGAGCTCCTGATCTCAGGTGGCCTCCCAAAGTGCTGGGATTACAGGTGTGAGCTACCGAGCCCGGCCAACAGTCACCTGAGCCTGCAGGGCAGACCTGGCTGTGATGTGTGCTGTTTGCCACCTGTCCTCCCCCATCACCAACAGTGATGACACATTTTTTAAATTGGCTGTCAATGTTTTAGAAATCAAGAAGTTACATTTTTGGGGAGGAAAAAAAACCCTGAATGTCCAGTTTTCTATGAGAAAGTCGGGTAATTGGGCTACACTGGGCCACAGCTCCTATGAGAAGCCTGCTGGGCCGACAGGGGCTGCTCTCATCAACCAGCGCTCTCTGGTCCATCTCATGGGGTCTAAATCCCTCCAGCCTCACTCATAACCCACCTGGCCCTGGCCCCCTGACCAGCCCATGGTGACAGCAGGGCTCACAGTTAGAAGTGCAGGTTCTGGAGGCAGCTGGCCTGGGTGCTCCCAACCCTGGATTCTCCCCACCACTAGCTGTGCAACCAGAACCAATGAAAGGCACTCTCTAAGCTTCTGCTTCCTCACTTGTGAAGTGAGAAAAATACCACCACCTACTGCATAGTCTGTGAGGAGTCCATGAGATAATCGCGTCAAGTGCTCAGCGCAGTGCCTGGCATGTCGTACCTGCTCAGTCAATGTTAGTGCTTATTACTGTGTGCAATTGCTGCAATGACTAAGGAGAACTCACATGAGATGCAGCCCAGTTTTTGAAGACGATTTAACAACACAAAGCAATTGCCCTTCAACCCTCCTTTCTAGCTCAGGGACCCCGGTCTACAGACAAAAACCATCTAGTGAGTGTATCTGTGACATGTTAGTTGTTGTGTGGAGCAGGGGCACTTCAGAGATGGGATTCAGACCTGTTGTTGGGGCTCACAGTAGAGTAGGGGGAATGGACAATGAGCTACTCACAGCACTGACAGGTGGAGTCATGCACAAAGCTCTCCCCACCAAGCCTGCCCAGGACCACGCAGGAGCTTGGCATTCAGGAGGACCTGGAGGTGGGTCTGACTCTTTTCTCTTTCTCCTTCTAGTCTCCAAACCTTTCGGGGGGCTTTACTAAAAGACACCCAACCACAGATTAGTTCCACTCCATTTCCAGTTTCCCAGGCTGTGCACGTGATTTCAACAAAGCTGGTCTGATTTCAAATGGAGTTCATTATAATGGAATTTTACCTGAGGCAGCCCCTCCCCCACTTCTTAACATCATGGCACCCAAGATATGAGTGTGCTTGCCAAAGAGGCTGGGCAGAAGTCACTTCCTGCCCCTGGCAGCAGTCCGGAATTCAGAGCCGTTTGGAACAAAGAACTCTGCCCCGAAGGTGTTTTCCAGCATCTGCCTGGCCAACTTGAAACTGCCCCATTCACCCTCGCACCACCTGCTGCATCTTTTCCAGCCCTCCTCAGACAGGAAGGGGAGGAGGGAAGAATGAGCTGAATGACCAGGACCCCGCAGGGAAAGGCAATGCGCAAATGAGAAAAAGAACATGCATTTTGGATTTAGGGCTGAATTTAAGTTCTGGTTCTGATTTAGTAGTTCACTGTCTTTGGAAAAGAAATGTAGCCTCTTAATCTTTGTGAACCTTGGTTTCCTCTTTTGTAAAATGGGCATAATATTACCAGCCTCGTAGGATTATTGAGAGGCATAAATGAGAAAATGCATGAAAAACATTTAACACAGTGCCTGGAACATAGTGAGTTATAATAACCATTGGTTATTATGATTGTCAGCTATGACATAATATAGTAAGCTCACAAGGGTCAAAGGTTGTTAGAGACACTGGGTGGAGTTAGGAGTGGAGGGATGGCTGAAGAAGGTAGAGCCCTGTCTCTGAGCCCAGCACAGGCCTGGTAGCCAAGGTGAGGTCCAGGGCAGAAGCACCTGCCTGCCCGGAGCTGACAGGCACAGACTGGATAGTTAATTACAAAGTTGAGGGCTGGGGTGGCCCATGCAACTGTCCAGCCAGCCACAGTCCCGTGGGTGACTAGATGGTGAGTATCCGACTGTTTATATGGCTACTAGGATGCTGAGTGTAGTTAACTTTTTTCCCCAGTAGTCCGAGGAGGGTGTTTGACTTTCAAAGGGAAAGGGATTCTCTACAGACATTTGTCTCCTTTCCCCATGGCATTGCCTCTGTTCACTCCACCCCAACCCTCCAGCTACTCCTTGCTTCTCAGGTTAAACAAATCAGAAAGCCAAAAAATGAGGCCAGACTCTGGACAGATAGACAGTAGAGACTACTAAACTTCCCCCCATCACACTGGAGCCCTTAAATGATCGAGAAGCCCAGGACAGACATGAATCTATCGCTGCTCCAGCTCCACGTGCTTTGATTAGCTAGCAAACTCATGGTTCTTATACTTCCATGTCCTTTTCTCAAAATTGGTGCCCAAGGAAAATATATATTCCTCCCAATCCACTTAGTGAAAATGCAACTTAATAGGTATTAATTGAGCACCTAGAATGGGCTCGGTGCTGACACCAGGCTCTTGGTTGAACTGAAGAGACCACCTAGTGTTGGGGAGGACGAAGAGCCATGGGATCCCTCAGGCACTGCTCGTGGAAGCCCAGAGAGGAAGGGCTTGAACTGCACCTGGAGGCCCAGCACAGGGCTCTCAGAGTCAGCCTGTGGCGCATATGTTGTCACCTGTGCACAGTGCAGCAGAAGAGCACACATGTGAGTCAGAAACTGGGTCCCTAGGTCATGAATAATACAATTATTACAGCTAATCATTATAACTGTAGAAACTCATCTAATACAACTTTTTCATTTTAGAAACGAAGCCTATATCAAGTGTTGAAAAGGATGGAGAACCGTGGAAACTTTTGTCTACTACTGAAAGGAGTGTTTTTTTTTTTGGTACAACTACTGTGGAAAGCTGTTCGGCACCTTATAGCCATGCTCAACATAGAATTCCATGGGAGCCAGAAATTCCAACCCCAGGTATGGCCCTACAGAAATTCTTGTGAGTTTCTCATGCACCAGAAGACAGGTATAACATGTACACCCCTAGCAGTACTGTCCTATTGTAATAGCCCAACTGGAAACAACCCAAATGTCCGTCAGTGAGGAGGATGTATAAATCGTGGCGTATTTTTACAATGGAATGCTACACAGCAGTGTAAACTAATGAACTGCAGTGCTGTGCCTCAATATGGATGAACCTCAGAAAACTCATATTGACTCAAAGAAGTGCATCACAGAGGACACACACGTATGTGAACTTCAAAGCCATATGAAATAAAACAATATAGTATTTTGTAAAACATACCTAGATGATGATTTACAAAGAAAAGCAAGAAAACAATTAACCAAAATTTGCTTTAGGGTAGGGAGTGAAGAAGGAGAATGCAAATGGGGAGAGGCAGAGGAGGCTTTTAAGGTGCTGTGAATGTTCCACTTTTAACTTAGGTGGTAGGAGTATACATAATTTTTTGAGACAGAGTCTCACTCTGTCCCCCAGGCTGGAGTGCAGTGACACGATTTTGGCTCACTGCAAACTCTGCCTCCCAGGTTCAAGCAATTCTCCTGCCTCAGCCTCTTGAATAGCTGGGATTACAAGCGTGTGCCAACTTGCCTGGCTAATTTTTATATTTTTAGTAGAGACGGGGTTTCATCATGTTGGTCAGGCTGGTCTCAAACGCCTGACCTCATGATCCACCCACCTCAGTTTCCCAAAGTGCTGGAATTACAGGTGTGAGCCACCACGCATGGTCCAGAGTATATGATTCTTTAAACTATGCATAAGTATATTATATAATCTTATGTACATGATATATCACAGTTTTTAAAAATGAACAAAAAAGAATTGAAGAACCCAAGTGGCAGAGAAGCTAAGTAATCATCGCAAGCTCATCAGCTAACAAATGACAGAGAAATCAATTTGCCAAATCTGAGGGTGCCAGGACAGCCATTCCTGAGTTCTAAAAGGGCCTCTCACAAGGATAGGCTTCTGGGCTAGAAATTTTGAAAAAAAGTGCAAGAGTCTCTTTTTCCCCGCTGTTAAATCCCCAGTGTCTTGAATAGTATCTGGCACACAGTAGGCCCTTGGCTCATATCTACTGAATACATGTGCCTTTCAAGGGCCTACTGTGTGCCAAGCACTTGACTTACATCATCGACTCCTCACACAGTCCTACAAGGGAGCTATTATTATACCCAGTTTACAAGTAAGGAAACTGAGATACGGGGAGATTAAGAAACTTGCCCAAGGTCACAAGCTACAAAGTGATCATGCCAAGCTTTGAACCCAAGAATCTAACTCAGACTCTGTGTTTCTCCTGTTCTGCCAGGCTGCTAGCTTCTAACAGCACTATCTAAAATTTTAGTCATCTACCAGGGAACCCTGGGACCCACAGGGCGTGGGCCAGGCTGAGCATTTTCTTTTCCTTGGACCTCTGTCTCCAGGCTCTGACAGAGTGGTTTGTATGGCCAGGCCCAGTGTCAGCAAGCAGCGTAAAGCAGCGGTTACAGGCTGACTCTGCAGCCATGAGTAGGTGACTGCATTTCTTTAAACCTTGGTTTCCCCACGATGCCTGCTAGAGGGAATAACTGTACCTACCCCAGAGAGAAGCTATGAGGATGAAAGGAGACAAGTAAAGCAATCGGCACAGGGCCTGGCACAAGGCTATCAGAGGAGGCTAGAGTCCATTTCTCCTTCCAGCTGGGCCAGGTTCAGGAGTCCTTAAGGGATAGCCAGGAGGGGGAAAAGGTAGGCAAGGTGAGCATAGCTCCCCATTGGCCAGTGGGACAATTAGCACACAGTAGGTATTCAATAAAAAGGCTTGTTTGAAAGAGTGCTTCTTATTTGCCTTTCAGACTATTAGAGTCATATTTGATTCCACATAATTTCTCTGCATAATCCTACCTCTCTTGGGTTCTTGTTTGTGGTTCTTAACCTGAGAAGGTGCCTGAGACTGCCAGAGAGGCACCAAGATCTAAAAGTGCTGGCAAAAGAAGCCTCCTTCTGAGAGGCCACTATTCCCAGAGTAACCTTTGGGCAGTCCAAGCCTGCTCTCAGGTCAACTTGTTCAAACTAGTTAGTACATCTAATCTTGCTGCTCACAAACATTTACTACAGGCCTATAATGTGCAAGGCAGGGCACTAAGTGCCCTGGAGAGTTCCAGGCAGGTTAAGAACATGGGCTTCTGCAAACCTAAGAGGGAGTCCTGGCTCTCCTCCTCACAGGCTATGACAACTTGGCATGTTGATTAACCTCATGGAGACTCCGTTTCCTCATTTGAAAAGGGAACATAACTGGTTCCTAGTCATAGGTCTGGGAGACACGTAGCACAACACCTGTTACCAAGTAAGTGCTCAGTAAGTAGCTGAAGCTACAATGCCAGTGCCAGCAGGTGGCACACACTGGATGTGTCACCAGCAAAGCCTTGGGCATCATGGGTACCCCACAGTGCCTGAAATGTCCCACCTTGCATAACACCTCCAAGCTTCAGGTCATTAGAAGGCCAGTGAGAGGCAGCAGCTTCTCAGGAACCAACCTCCGAGTCTGTCCAGACTCCACTTTTCCGCGGGTGCAGCTGCCCACACCCTGCTCAGGACCAGGACTCTGCCCTGTGCAGAATGAGGACTTTGTATGGCATCTGGTTCTGGGAACACTGCTTAGTCTATTCCTTGGCACAGGACCTGCAGGGCAGGTTTGCAAAAGTGTGACACACATTCCAACTCACAGAGCACCGACTGCTTCTGCCTTTCGCTCTGGCCATTCACTGACCAGACACCCCCATCCTCCTCCAGCCAGCCTTGGTGTGGAGGGGGCCTCGCCACATCCTTTCCCCACAAGTCACTTCAAAGACATGACTTCCCAAGATATCTTCACTTGCCCTTTTCATTTGTTGGCAATGAGAATGACTTCCTTCCTGGCAGAATAACTGAGAGTCACACACAGTCATTGTGGCTGCTCTCCTCCCTCCACGCCTATGCCCGATCACCCACATGCTGGACCTCTGGGGACTCTCCAGGGAGCCCGCCCTCTGCATCTGGACCATAAGGACCCAGGACACAGGAGGCAGGACAGTTTCTCTTCCACATGTCGCCACAGTAGGATGCAGACACTGCCATCAACGCCTGTCACTTGGATTGAGCAAGAACAGCCTGTCCCCACCCTGGACCATTTCCCTAATAGTCAGACCAGACCAAAGAGGTAAACTCTAGAGTCCTTGGGAACTGACTCTGTCTCCTGCTATGCAGCTTCTCCCTGGCTTTGGCCTCCACTTTGCTTATCGTTTCCCCGGAACCTGGTTACAGGTAACCTATGTCCTTTATCGGAGTGGGCAAGGTTTGCCTACCTTTGCCTTCCTGGCTGCTAACCTGCTTTACAGCCAGACTTTCTGTGGGGTAGTGTGGTCCCCAGAGGTCTGGGAAGCTGGATGAGCAAAATGAGGAGGCTGCAGATATGGAGGAAGAGGGAAGAGGAAATGTGAGGCCCAGTCTTGGCTCCACTATGAACCCCAATTCCCCTGGAGGAAGCTGAAGAGGAGTTGGCAGACCTTCCTGTCCCTGTCTGAGGTAGGGGTGGGGCAGGAAAACCAAAGGTGAGGTCAGTCACAAGTCAAGGGTGAAGGGAAGTCACACAAGTGGTGGGCTGGGTCCCAGGACAGGGTGCGTGGGGGCAGTGCTGCCCTCGGGGAAAAGATGGGAATTAGCTGGTAACACCAGGGAGCAAGCTGGGGTGTTGGGGGCTAACCTCAGAATTAAGCTACCCCTATTTTACCTGGAGCATTAAGCCTCCCTCAACCTCATCGTCCCCTCATCACTGCTATGACCTCTGCTGGGTTTGGAGGGATAATCACTAGGATGATGAATGCTCCATTTTTCCCTGGACAGTTTGGGTTTATGTCCATTGTCCTGGTATAACCATGCATGGTATCCCTTTTCACTCTCGAAAGTATCCCAGTTTGCAAGATACATTACACGGGGACTCTTTCTCGCATATCCAGGAGGGCACTGACACAGGAAAAGGTTAGGGACAAATCAGAGAGAAGCAGAACAAGAAGCGAGGCCTTGGTGGCCTAGAGTGACAGCCAGGCTGGCCTCAGCCCAGTTGGATCCTCTCAGAACTGTACAATAGTGGAGGGAGAGCCTGAGAACTGCTGCCCACCCTGGGGCTCAAATTGTCTTGGAGTCAGGGGCTGGTCTGGTGAGTTCTGCTTCCTGCTATCCCTCAGAGGATCTGGAGTCATGCTGGGTGCACAAGAGACTCCTAATCAAATCTGGTCAATTCGTTACTTCCCTCTGCCTGCATCCAAAACAGAACTGCAGCAGAGACACATGGAAGCTGGAGCCCTGTAATTCTTTATTCAGCAACACACCAAAAGTCATCCAGGTGGTCCTCCTGTCTCTGGGTCTCTGGCTTCTAGGATCTGACTGCTGCACAGGCCACAGCGAGTTTCTAGCAGAGGTTCCAGATGCCCATCCCACCCAGGACAGAATGAAACAATGGAAACTCCGTCTCCTGTCTTAGATAACCACCTGATGTAGTAACCACCTGATGTAGCCCACTTGGCCCCAGGCCTTTCTCCATTGACAGCCTGGGCTTTGGACACCTGCTATCTGTTCTGGGGGTAGAGTGTAGGGGTCCAGAAGGTCTTCTTGGAGCCTCCTCTGGGACTTAGTTACAAAAGAGATCAGGTCCGAGGTCAAATAGGAGAAGAAGACTGTGAAACCATAAACACCAGTTATCAGGGCACCCCAAACAGTACCCAACCCTCCATAATGTTTATACAAACAAAGTCTTTCAGCCTCTGCTGAAGAGGAGCAAAGGGTTGGGGAAGCTTTCTAACTATCATTTTTTTCCCTCCTTTCTTATCCCATTTTCTAGTTCCTTCTTTAGCTTGGTAAGGGTCCAAGTCACAGCTGATCAGGACCAGCCAAACCCAAAGCCATGGGATCCAGCCAGAGCACAGACTGAATTCCCCAGCTTTTTGCAGTTTGAGTCAGCCCCACAGCCTGGTTGGCCTCCCAGGACTCTTCTCAAATAGGTCCAGAGAGATTAGTGAGTGGAGGCCATGGACTCTGCAGGGAGGGCGACTTCTGCTCAAGGATCTCTAGCACCCAAAACAAAAGCCAGGGAGAAATGCACAGTCTTACCACCTCCTGGTCTGGCTGCATGCCAGCCCTGAAACTGTTTCAGAAAGACCCACAATTCCCTCCAACACTTGGACAGTGAAGGGATGGCAGAAGGCCTCTCAACACACAACACTCTCAGTTCACAGAATTGAGGCTCCAGTGCTCAGATAACCCATCTCTACCTCAGCAAACCAGCCCACTCCCTAGCCTGGGTTAAAACCTTCTTTGCCAACACCACGACTTCTCTGGTCCCAGACTTTCCCAATTTCTTCTGCTCACCCACTTCACTAGCAGAGATGGGCCGCTAACAAGACCACTAGGCAGAAGTGGAATGAAAGGCTAGAAAAGCCCGCAGTGCTGAGATCCTAGGAGAAAGGTGAGATGTGGATTTATCACAAAGCCACTATCCCTTCACAGTCACCTCCTGCTGGAATCATCCCATTGCCATTCCATAATCACTGCTGTGTTGGGGTCTGAGCCCCTGCCATGAGGAAGACCACCTTCCAGCAGGGAGCTGGAGCAGAGCCGAACTCTGCCCAGGAGAGCTTCTGCAATACTCAGAAAATGCCTGCCCAATTGCTTGCCTGGGCTCTGGCCCCTTTGGCTGCGACTGAACCCAGACAGGAGGCTGACTCACTCACCGCATGCATAGAGGAGGAGGAGGAGGAACAGGAGGAGGAGGAGGAAGAGCTGAGAGAAGGGCCTGGGCTGGGAGACCCAAGGCTCCCCCAGCCCAGGCTGGGTCTCAGACTCTGGTCCCTGGGTGAAGAGGAGGAGGGGCAGTTGTCCACTGGCCCTGGAGACCACAGGCTGTTCCTGCCTAGATACTTCTGAATCTTCCTCACCACCACCCACAGAAACAGGGCACCTCGCTTCCCAAACAGAAACCACTCCTTGAGCCCCTTCCTCACTTAAATGCTTGCCCCTGAGTTCTTCTGAACATCTATTGACAGGCTGTCCTGGAAAAACAGGGCCATTTAGGTCTAAAATCATTGGTAGTTCAAAGAAAAATCAAGAAAAAAATTACTTAAAAGACCCAACTCCACCATCGCAGGTGGCCATACCTGGGCCCTGTAAGATAAATAAGGCTACACACCCTCCACTCTCGCAGCCCTGAGCACCATCGACAGCCAATCACTCCTTTTCTGGTTCCTCCACTCCATGCCAAGGCGCCCCGACAGAGGAAGGAAACAAATGCTTCTTGTTGCCCAAGTGCTGAGCGCGGTGCTAGTGGAGCATTTCTCCTTTAAGCCGCCTGAGCACTGAGGATGTCGCCGCTCTCCTCCCCAGCCTGGCGCGAACTTCGGCTTTCTGAAACCTCAGTGTCCCCTTAGTGTCCCAGCCTCATGGCACAACTGCCGGGATCTCAGTCGCCAAGTTTACCGCTGAGACTTCGACTCTAATGCTCGCACCCAGGCACTCAGGTCCCGGTACCCCCGACGCCCCGACCCCGAGTCCCTATCCTGAGACCCCCTTCCGTGCTGCTCCCGGGTCCGCACCTGGTCCCGCCGGCGGGTGGACAAGCTGTTCCGTGCTCCCGGCGCCCACGGCTCGGCAGCCGCCTTTTGACAAGCAGAGACAGCCCAGCACCTGGCCCCGCCCCTCGAGCAGGCCCCGCCCCGGCCCCGCCCCGGTCCTCTGCCCCGCCCACAGGTCCAGTCCTCTCTTGCCTGGAGTTTGGTCTGCCCTGCAACCATCTTGACTTGGAATCATCCACCCTACTGTCGCCTTAGAGACTCTGCCTCGTGAAACTTTCATCGACCGTCGTCCATAGGGCAAGGCTCGCTTCTGCCCTCTGTAGGACAGAGTTGTCGATGAATATATAGGTGCAGATCCCCGCTTCAGCCTGCGTTAATCAGGGATGCAGCCCCCCCCCCCACTCTTCCTGCCGTGGTACTACCCAGCCTGCTGTGGACGCCTGGGCCAGGTGCGTCACCCCTACCTGGGCTGACCCGGCCAGTACTTCGCCGCCCGCGGGACGCTGGGGGGTGCCTGCCGACGGGCATCGGCGGCTCGCTCCGCACGGGTGGGAAATCCCGGGCGCCGCTCGCCATCGTGTTACTGCTGCAGAAAGCCAGGAAGCTCAGCCTGATCCCACAAGTGAGGGTAAAAGATCCCGGGGGACCGAAGTGGAAACTGGAGTTGCATCATCGCTCCCACCGATGTCACCTTAGCAGCGACTGCGGCTGACCACGTTCCCGGCCTGTCTCGAATTTCACCCAAGGGAGCTGAGTCTTAGCTTCCCTGGTCCCTAGTCTCCAGTTCCCCCTTCCCCGCCGTGGCATCGGCCTCAAGGGAAGAGATAAAGAGTACATCCTGTGACGTGGAATTGTGGATGGCTGCGGAAAATACACCACAGAAAATTGTGGCTAAAAGTTACTCTCTGCTTCCCTTGACTATGTGCTAGGCACCGCTCTAGGTGCTAGAGGAGAGGTGAAAAAGATGGGGTTCCCTCCTTCTTAGAACTCACTGTGCAGTGGGAGAATGTATACATAAGTAGTAATTACAACATAATCTTCAGGAATAGAAATGCCCACAAAATCATCCAGCAGTTGATGATTAGCCAGTGAAGATATCGCTATTCCCCTCTTACAGAGGAGGAAACCATGGCTCAGAGTGACAAGGTGAAAGGGTGGGAAATTGAGGCATAGAAAGATTAAGTGATTTGCCCAACATGACTCACCTAATCAGTGAAGGACTAGTGCTAGAGTCCAGCAAGTCTGCTGGTGCAATGGTCCCTGAACCATTTCTGAAACAGCTATGCTGGGCTGCATCATAACCAGCCCCTCACAACTCAATAATATGGTTAAAAGAAAAAGACTGAGATTGAACAGAAGGAAGAACCTTCCAACAGGGAAGTTTGTTAAGCACTGGAACAGTTCATTATGGAGGTATCATGGAAACTTTCTGAGAAGACTCAAACAAAAGACAGAAGAGAGGCACATCGTTTGATTGAATTTGGGAATGGACCATTTATTGAGAAACAGATGAAGTGCTCTTTTAGAGGTCCTACCAGTCTAATGGATGGATTATCTACCTGTAATGAAATAATAGGAAGAATCCCCTTGCCCAAAGCATCATGGGAAAGCTAGCGGTGATTCTCATGGGAAGAAAAGTGTAAGAGGAAATTTCCAACTGCCAATACCTTGGGACATTCTCTGGAAGTCCCATGAGCCTCTGGAAGAGGTTGAGCACTCAGAAGTCACTTTTGTGGTGCTTGATTGGCCTGACATCTTGCAAATAAACCTTATCAAAAGATAGTGGAAGATTCATACTAAGTATTCCATAGTAATTGACTGTTAGTCTTTTTTACAGCTCTTTGTTGGAGGAGAGGTACTTATAATTCACATGTGTAAACTGCTTTACAATATAAAAAGAATTCTTTGGAATATCTTACGTGATCTTCATCGCAGCCTTTTCAGACAGGCAGAGTAGAAAATACTGTCTCCATATTACAACTGATGTGCAGAGTTGTCAAGGTTTTTACAGTTGAGGAGTGTCAGAGATACTGGACCCAGGCCTTCTCTCTGCACATCCCACTATTGCATGCTGCCTCTCAAATAATAAAAAAAAAAAGTTCCATGCACTTTTCACAGAGTTGGAGAACTCAGAGGTTCTGTGTTTGGCAAACTGGCGAGATTATAAATGTCATCACAGTCCCCAGCATATGCTGTTATCAGCCCCATCACCTTGTCCCTAACCATGTTCTTCTCATCTTCCCCCAATTCCTGAACTGTTTTCTCTCATCCACTTCTCCAGATCCTCTCCTGTTTCAGGTCCTGCCTATTCTCTCCGGCCTTTCTGACATCTCCCGGCTGAAAGGAGATGTCAATTCTCTGGTCTTCGTAGCAGGCATTGTCTGAATTGCATGGTTTGGCACCCAATAATGAACCATTATGTATTTACATTGAACAAAGATAGATTTTTTTGCCTGCTTTATTCCTAGTAGGAAGGTTATTTTGTGAAAGTTGAAAAGCAAGATCATATGAGATTCACTTCTCCTGTGCTCTGTTGTAATCCCTAATTGTCTCTGGACCCTGCTTCTCCCTAGCCAGGTATATAACCGGAAAGGGAGGTTGCTGGGTTGCTGTCTCACACCCTGTTCTCTTGATGCCTTGAGGACAAGCACCATTCCTGCACTACAGAGCTAATAATTGTGAACTCCCCTATCTTGACTTCTCTATAAACCATGTACCAGAACCACTGCAGAAAACATTAATTTTTCTTTTCCCCGAAGTTAACATTTCTCATATTCTCACTTATCCCTGGGATGGGTAGTGGTCTTTATTGGGATTTACAGATTGTTTTTGGTCAGTACTCATCTCTGCCAAATTACATCAGGGAATATCTACTAAGCACTTGCTTAGTTAATATTAACCAAGTGTGATGGTGTGCTAGACACCCCGCTATAGTGCTATAGACTCAACAATGTGTATAGAAACGAAAGAGCCCTTCCAGGTGCATCTGACTTTGATGGAAAGATTCCAGAGTTGCTAGGCTGAGGATTTCATTTCATTTATTTCATTCCTGTGCATTTCATTCTGGAGACTCCAAAGAAAGGCAGGGTCTGGCCTCCGGACTTCTCTGCCAGGCTCCAGGTACCTGGGGATGGCTTAGGCAGTTGTGGCTGCGGTCAGGCCACAGAACTGCAGCCTAGCCTCATCTCTAGGCTTCCCTTTTCTGCAGCCTGGCCACTGTCCTTGAGGCTGACTGATGCTCTCTGAAGCTCTTGCGGTAGTGTCAGAGCTTGAGTGGATCACATTGTCCCTGTGAGGCTCCCAGAGACTCTGTTTCCATGGACAGGGGTTTTTTGAGGTGCCTAAAGGCTATTCTGCAGGTAAAAATGTGCCCTTTGAGCTCTCTCTGGAACACTCCCATCTAACTGTTTGTTTTTCTCTTTTTAGGGCCCTTTTTTCCCCCTCAAATATTTTATGGTTATGGGCATGGTAGGACTGAAGGGAAGTCTCTCTTCAGTAAACACTCAGAGAACATTCTGAGAGACACGGGCACAGAGTTAGACAGAAGGGGCCAGCCCATCTTTTCAGTTTGTTCCCTTGTGTTTTTTTGTTGTTTTTTTTTTAAAGCACATTATTGGGAAGCTGAGGTGGGTGGATCACGAGGTCAGGAGTTTAAAACACACATTAAGTCCAGAAACATTAACTCATTTACATTTCCTAACCCATGTTAAAACAAAAAGGATCAGGGACAATTCTCCTTATTTAAGTTCCAGATGGTGAAAATAGAATGAATAAATGTAAAAAGCTGTAGCAATGAAAGCACACCAAGGGGTCTTCCCAGGACAGTGATTTTCAAATTTTTAACTGCAGCCTGTAATAAGAAGTAAGTTTTTATCATGACCTAGTTTACCCAGGAATATATATAAGTTTCCTGATACAAAAATGTTCTACAATGTTTTCTATTATTTTCTCCATCCCCTTTTCCTTCCTTCCTCCATCCCTCCTTCCCTCCTTCCTTTCTCTCTCTTTCTTTGTCTTTCTTTCTCTCTCTTTTTTCTCTCTTTCTTTCCCCTCCCTCCCTCACTCCCTCCCTCTTTTCCTTCCTGCCTTCCTTCTCTCCTTTTGGGATCCACCAAATTGATTTCACAGCCCATTAACACATTGTGACCTAAAATATAACATTAAAAATCCTACCCTGGCCAGGTGCAGTGGCTCATGCCTGTAATCCCAGCACTTTGGGAGGCCAAGGTAGGCAGAGCACAAGGTCAGGAAATCAAGACCACCTTGGCTAACACAGTGAAACCCCGTCTCTACTAAAATACAAAAAATTAGCCTGGCATGATGGCACACACTTGTAGTCCCAGCTACTTGGGAGGCTGAGGCAGGAGAATCACTTGAACCCGGGAGGCAGACGTTGCAGTGAGCCAAGATCAGTCCATTGCCCTCCAGCCTGGGTGACAGAGGGAGACTCTGTCTCAAAAAAAAAAAAAAAAGAAAAAAAAAATCCTACCCTACAGGGTAGGGCACAGGCCTGTAACCCCAGTACTTTAGGAGGTTGAAGTGGAAGGATTGTTTTGAGGCCAGGAGTTTGAGACCAGCCTGTGGGCAACATAGTGAGACCCTAACTCTACAAAAGATCTAAAAATTATCCAGATATGGTGGTGCATACTTGTAGTCTCAGCTACTTGAAAGGCTGAGGTGGGAGGATCAGTTGAGCCTGGGAGGTCAAGGCTGCAGTGAGCTATGATCATGCCCTTATGCTTGAGGCCTAGCAGGCAGAGTGGGACCCTATCTCAAAAAGAAAAAAAAATCTAGGTCATGGGCTAGGCTGACGGGATTGTTTCAGTAGCCAACCGACAAAAGACTCCATCCAGGCATTTGACTGAATCTTGCCTTTCTGAATAACAGAGCAAGTCCCTCTTACCATGAGACCCCCCTCATTTAGAACCTGCAACATGAGATTCACAGAAATATATTTGAGATATCATCAATGGCATACATGTAGCACTCTCAGAACCCTGCAGGGGATCCATGATGGTTTTGGTGATTCTACCTCCAAGGACATGTGGTCAGGGCTAGGTCACTGAGGCAGAATGTATCCACCCAATGTTTGCCTTTGTGGCCTTTACCCAACCGATGTATTACCACTCTCATGTATTTTCCAGGTTTGGGGGTTCTTTTAGCCTCAAGATGCCTACAGTATCTCAGAAATTCTGACTGCTCCAGAATGGAACAGAACAGCTCTAAGAAGTCCTGTGCAATACCATGAGAAGTGAATGCACACAGACTCAGCCTGCTCTAGAAAGAGTAGGGCAGCGCCAGTTATTCACTCCAAATCCATCTGGCTCCAGGTCTCCATTCCCGGTAGCCCAGCTCATGTCTTCTTCCTCGGGGCTTTGGCATTTGTCTTTCCCACTTGCTCCCACAACCTCCAGCCCCGGGCTGCCAGCCTGCTGGGCCACACTCAGTGTCTGCTGACATAGTGAAGCAGAGCCTAGAGGCTGAAAGGAGAAAGATTTAGACTCCCACCTGCACCTCCAAGCAAAGGCAGCTCAGAACTTTCTCCCAGGCTCCTAGGTATTTGCTGAGCTCCTGTCCAAATCCAAGAAAACAATGATGACTGTTCTCCAAGCCCCAACGCCAGCCACAGAGGCCAGCAAAACAGACTAGAGGCTCAGGGTCCTTTTCCATCTATGATTATCTATGCCTGCTGGTTTTGCAACCACCATGATTACTCTTGTACGGAGATGAGGCATGCCTCATTCCAAATGTCATTGGGGAATTCTTATTCTGCTCCTCTAGGGAAGAGTGTCTTGTGGAGGAGCCCAGGGATGGAGATAAATGGAGGGGCTCCATGGCATGGGAGTCAGTATCTTGGAAGGAGGTAAAAATGGAGTTGGTGTCGCGTTGCAGCTGAAGAGGTCAGTAGAGGAAAGCTGACTATTTTCTAAAGAAGCTCCCCATCCCTGGAGGAAAGTTTTCAGGGAAGACAACTGAGCAATGACCTCCTTCATAGCAATGAGCAGAAGCCCCACAAGCCTCATCTTGAGCATGCCTGCTTGTTTCTCCAGAAGAACAGGAAAGACATTCCATAAGCAGCCCAGGAATGCATTAAACAACTCTCCCCTGGGGGCCCAACTCCAGAAAGATGTGGCTGTTGACAGCCCTTCTCTTTTGCCTTTGGCCTCTGGCCTGGGACAGACACACTACGGAGCATGACTGCCCTTTTGGTTGTGTTTGCCTCATTGTCCTACGTCGTTAAAAATGTTGCCATTGTTAAAACTATTGTTTCTGGTGTCCACCTCCATTTCCAGCTGGATTTGCTGTGGACTACGTGATAGTGGTGGCGTGTTGCTTTGTTATCATCCATGTGTCCAACAGCCAAGAAGTTGTTTCTAAATGTTTTTAATTTAAAAACCCTATTGCAAAAAAAATTGTGATCCCATATATGAACATTATTTTCAAAGTACTATCATTAGCTAATATCTGAAGTCACACTACACAGGGTGAGATTCATCATCAACGGTAATGAGTGGCTTCCATTTCATGGAAACATTCATCTTAGGGACAAGAACTAGACAGACTGGCTCACCACATTCTATTCTCTTCCTCTCTAGAAATTCTCCCTCTAAGAATTGTAGCTTCTGTATTTAGTATGGTCTGGCTAGGGGCCTTGTCTTTGGTTGGGCCTATCTACACTTGGGTTTGAAATACAAAGGAATTGGATTAGTAATCTCCATGTACCTGACAATGTCCCTGTGACATTTATATATATATATATATATATATATATATATATTTTTTTTTTTTTTTTTTTTTATTGAGGCTCGCTCTGTGTCCCAGGCTGGAGTGCCGTGGCGTGATCTTGGTTTTCTAGAACCTCTGTCTCCAGATTCAAGCTAGTCTCCTGCCTCAGCCTCCTCAGTAGCTGGGATTACAGGCGCGTGCCATCATGCCCAGCTAATTTGTGTGTGTGTGTGTGTGTGTGGGTGGGTGGGTGTTTTGAGTAGAGATGGGGTTTCACCATGTTGGCCAGGCTGCTCTTGAACTCCTGACCTCAAATGATCTGCCTGCTTTGGCCTCCCAAAGTGGTGAGATTACAGGTGTGAGCATCACGGCCGACCTTTCCTGTTACATTTCTACAAGGTTCTAGGGATTTAAACTACAGGGAGAGTGGGAGCAGCAAGTCCAGTTTACAGTGTAGTGGCAAAGAACTTGGGCTTGAACTACTTCTGATTGGCCAAATGACTTTGGGCAAATTATTTTATCTCTATTAACATCAGTTTTTGTCATCAATAAAATGGGGATTAAAAATTGTCACAGGGTTGTTAACTTCATAGGGTTGTTGGGAGATTAAGTAAAATAACCTATCTAAAGCCTTTACCACTGTGCCTGGTGCATAAGTATCCAATGAATAGTAATAGTTAGTAGTCTGGTCATTAGCAAAGCACCTTAAAACTGTCATGGCCCTGGAGTTTCAACAAGGTATTACTTTACATCTCTCTGATTAGGGTGGAACAGAGGGAGAAAAGGAAGGAAATATGAGAAGTAAAAGGAAAGGAAGTGCTCAACCCAACTGTGATGTTTTTAAATATCTGTAGTTCTATCAGCTATACTGTCACCTATTCTTAAAATGGCTTTGCCTCTGATACACAACCCCAGTTTATTTTCGCCCTTTGCCCAAAATAGTTTAGATGTAGTCTAATTTCTTGGAGGTCCTTGGCTTGAGCTGCTCTGATCAACTGAGAAAACCAGTGGCCTCCAGACCGTGGGGTCTTATGAGATATTGGCATTATGAAGCCTTTACTGATTGCCTCCAACAGGCCACTTCCTCTCTGTGATAAGCAGGGAAAGGGGGGTAATCTATCTCACAAGACCAAGAAGAGAATCAACTGGAAAGAATTGCCAAGGATGTAGCTACTGTGTGTCTCAGGAGGTCTGCAAACCCTCTAAGATCTGGGCTGCCCATTGCTGTGTGGGGGCAGAGCCAGACCCAACGATGGGAGCTGTTTGCACCAGGGATACCCAGTCAGGGGCATTTGAAATTTTTAGAGTAAAGCATTTAAGATAATGTTTTATGCTTTATGCCAACAATATTCCATATCCAGGAAGAACCCTGTCCGTTGGGGGCCTTATCTCTTGATTACAAGAGGTGAATGGCATTGTTTGTTGTTGTTGTTGTTTAGAGAGACGGAGTCTCACTGTGTTGCCCGGGCTTGTCTCAAACTCCTGGGCTCAAGCAATCCTGCCTCTGACTCCCAAAGTGCTGGGATTACTGGCATGAGCCACCAAGCCTGACTATGCGTGGGATTTATATTCCCTTTTTGTGGGTGAACATGAAGGTTAACTGAAGGCTCTAGTATATATGAAATGTGGTTTGTACTGCAGAAAAATTGTGTTTTCTTTCAACTCACTAAAGACTGTGCTTTCTGAAAGCCATTAGAAGCACCAATTGGTACTTTAAAAGCCATGTCAGGAGGCTATTAGGAGCAATGCAGTTAGCAAAGGCCTCAAGAAGGCCCCTCTCAGGCAGCAGAAGTTCTTCTGTTTGGTACCAGGGCCAGTTTGCTGTAGCCTTCACCTATCACAGTGAAGACTTCTACCTTCTATTGTCCACTTCCACTGAAAGGTACATCAAATCTTTAAGGAGCTCCATGAAGCAAGCTAATGAGCACACCAGGGACACAAGGAGGGGCCCATGATGCCCTGGTGCTGTCAGCAGATCCAGGTGGCATTTGTGGATTCTCATGGAAGGCAGGATGCTCATATCCACAACACCATAGAGCCGGATTACCTCTCCATGCTGCAGTCTGGCCTTCTGGTTCTTGAGATAGTTGCTCAAGTTATTTGGGAAGATACTCACAACTTCCCAAAGTGCTCTCAGAAACATCTGCTGTGGCTCTGCAGCCCCAGAATAAAAAGGGTCTCAGGAAATTAGAATCACAATGCTCTGTGACAGTGCCCTGCTTGGCATCTACCAATACATATTATTTCGCAGGTTGTTCAGTTTAAAATCTAGTCTCTGAGTCTCTGGGGTTATAAGCCAGAACAGCGCTTACTTCTGGGATGGAGGCCAGAGATAATGACTAGGAGAGAGTAGGAGGGGGCTTCTATGGCAGTGGTCATGTTCTACCATCTCCCGTTTCTTGGCCTGTAGTGGTCACCTACGTGTGTTCACTTTATGATAATTTACCACCATGTTCTGCACTTAGCATTTGTACACTTTTCTCTGTGTGTGTGATAGTTCCATTAAAAGCTCACTTAAAATAATCTAGTCTATGAAACATCCTCGAGAGACGGACTCCACAATGTTTTTTATTCCTCTCATTTTACAGAAGAAGGAAAGTGATGCTCAGAGTGACTCTCCCCACAGGGGCAGCCTGAGGAGCTGGGTTGCCCCCTGCAAAGATGACCTGTGGGTGATGGAAAGCACAGCAACAGCTGGGTCAGAAGCTCTGTTAGGGCGAGCACCATGTCTTTGTATCCACCAGTGCCTAAGACAGTGCTGTATGTGCAACAAGGGCTCCATATTTGATCACCAGATCAAGATCCTCTTCAGGACAGCTGCAGAAACTGAAGCCTGAGAAGCTAAATTCTTTGACCTGCCTGGCTTATTTAAGTAAAACATAAGACATGATCCACAAAGAATTCAAATGATGGTCTGGATCTGGGATTGCCAAGGGCCAGATGCCACAGGTCTCTGACCAGATTAAACCAGATATGTAGGCTCCCTTGGCAGTGGCTATCTGCAGGAAAGGGTGTGCTGGCCACTTTTGGGTCATTAGGAGAGTAGCCTTTCAATTCTTCACTTGGCCACCACCAAGCACCTCATGTCAACCCCTACTCTCCAGGAGAGCTGCCCTCAGTTGGGGTTCCTGGAACCTCAGTAGGCAAAACTCTGAGTGGCCACTACCAGGTCCAGAAGGAATGTGGTAAAGAGGCCAAAGAATGTGATGAAGAAGGTTTCCAGCCTCTCTTCATGAGCCTCACCTCAGTTGACCGTTTTACCCTTTTAACTCCCTCTCTTCATCCTTCTGCTCTATGCAAACAAGCCAAGTTCTCCCTCTTAGAGCCTTCCTCCATCCTCCCTCTGCTCCCCTGTTCACCTCCTGTGCCTCTGCTCCTTATTCACCACCTTGTTCACCACCAGGATTCTGGTATGTCAAGAGTTTTAGGGCCACGGTGAGCTGATGGTCAATAAATCTATGACTTAGACCTGCTCAAGTAAGAGGACAATATCCTAGTTTCCAGTACTGTCCCTGACATTCTCCCTTACTTTCCCCACAGTGAAACCTAAAACCTAGGTGAAGAGGGGTGAGAGAGAACATTTAAGCAAGTAGTTCAGGTGCCCAGCCGTGAAAACACCCACTGTCGGTTCCTGGCAGGGCTAGGATGGAAATTCTGGGTAGCGTGCTGGACCTAGAACAATGCATCACAACAACTGAATCTTTTCTCTTTCTTTTCGAGACAGGATCCCACTCTGTCTCCCAGACTGAGTACAGTGGTGCAATCTCAGCTCACTGCAGCCTCGACCTCCCAGACTCAAGCAATCCTCCCACCTCAGCCTACCAAGTAGCTGGGACTACAGGCGTGCATTGCCACACTCAGATAACTTTTTGTATTTATTTGCAGAGACAGAGTTTTGCCATGTGGCCCAAGTTGGTCTCAAACTCCTGAGCTCAGCGATCCTCCTGCCTTGGCCCTCCAAAGTGCTAGGATTGCAGGCATGAGCCACTGTGCCTGGCCTCTGAATCTTTTTTCTGTATCCTTGAAGTAATCTCAACAATATCCCAGTTCCCTGTCCTCTTTTCCTCTTCCCAGGAATCCTATGCTTAATCTTGATAGGAATTACAAGTGAATCCCAGAGGCAATGTCAAAATTCTGTTGCTTCTTAGAGACAACTGAAGAAATTCAATCATTTCTGCCACATTGAGGGCTGAAGTCCCAGAGAATCAAGAGTCTTGACATCACCTTTCCTTCCCTGATCTCTCCCCCAATTCCAGGAGTCTTAAACTTTGGACTGATATGGTCTACCCTGTCGGTTGTAGCATTGCAATCTGGCCCAATAGAGAGGCTGATTTGGTGCTTACAGCTGGTTTACTTCCTTATCAAAGCTCTGCTTGTGAGGTGACACAATTCTTGCTTTGTGGTTAATAGTAGTCTCTCTCTAATCTCTTGTTATCTTACTGGATTAGATGATCCGTTGACATTTAATCTGTAGTAATTAAGGATTTATTGCCATGTTTCTTTCTTCCAAACAGCATACACACTTTAAATAGAGGGCATTTAGTGACAAGTGGTGGAACCAGAACAACTGACAAAGATGTGTCAAGATAGCATTACCTTCATCTTAAACTCAGCCTTGAAAAAGATGTTTCATTTCTAATAGTGCAGTGGATTAGGCATCCTGAATGAACCTCTCAGTTGAAACAATAATTTTCTAAGATCTTAAATTTATCACCAGGCTGGCACCAAAGAAAGAAATCTGCAGACCTCAAAATGAAGCAAAAATAGGACCACAGGTTGGCAAGCCAGGAACAAAGCTCACCTTCACCTGGAGAGTTCCTCTAGAACCCTGGGAACCTTGAGCTTTCTTTCACTTTAATAGCTTTGCAGGGCATAAGGACAGGAGATAAAGCCAAGGGATCAGTTTTCATAAGTTGGGCTCCAGGACTCTCTGTGTAAGGAGAATGAGAAACAAACCTGCACATAGAAGAGGACCACAGGGAAACTGGCCTGGGCCATTCTGGATGGTTGGAAAACTAACAAATATCCCCTTAAAATTCACAACCACAAGCTTGTGCCTATCTGGATTTGCAGTCCAAATTTATATGCTATGTGATTAGAAAAAAAAAAAAAACACTCTCAAGCACGAAATTTAATTTAAAATGATCCCAGGCTGGTACTACTCAGATAATTAGTGGAATCAAATGTAAATCTTCTCTGGCCAGGCACAGTGGCTCATGCCTGTAGTTACAGCACTTTGGGAGGCTGAGGTGGGGGGATTGCTTGAGCCTTGGAGTTCAAGACTGGCTTGGGCAATAAGGTGAGACTCTATCTCTACAAAATAAATAAAAAAATAAATCTCTGCAGGAAATCACCCCAGTACTCAAAGATTTGCCACAGATGAAATTTCAAAGATAATTAGAGCTCACAGTCAACTCAACAAAACACGTGGAAATACAGCACAATGAGTAGATTCAGCAGAAACAAGCCCACAAAGAATTCAGATATTTAAATTCTCAGATATAATACAAAGTAACTAATTTTAACAGGCTTCAAGAAACAAAAAAGAAGTTCCAAAAATGGGCAGGTAAGAGGAGACTATATAGATCACCAAGAAGATTCAGAAAAGAACCGAAAAGAATTTCTAGAAATAAAAAGTAATAAGGGTTAAATCTTACAACTCAGTGGAGAGCTTAAACAGCAGATTAGACATCCTGAGGAAAAAAATTAGTAAGCTGGAAGCTAGAGCAGAAAAAATTGTCTAGAATGTGGCCCAAAAAGACAAAGCCACGGAAATATGAAAAGTAAAGGAATACAGAGGAGAAAGTAAGAAAATTGAGTTGTTCCTAATTAGAGTTCTAGAAGGAAATAGAAAAATAGGGAAGAGGTAATATTCAAAAAGACTCAGGTATTTCCAACATTGTGGAAAACATGAATCATTAGCTTCAGGACATGCAGTGAATCCAACAAAATGAATAAAGAGAAATTCAAAGCTAGGAACATCATGAGACATAAAAAAACAAAGAAAAAAGAGAAGACAGTGAAAGCTACTAAGAAGAAAGATCACTTGCACAGAAATAGTGAATAGACTATGGCTGACTTCTCAGCAGGAATAATGGGGCCCCAAGAAGGATATAGCAGTATCTTCAAGGTACTAAAAGAAAATGACCGTGAACCTAGAATTCTGTATCTAGTGCGAATATATTTCAATAATGAGAGCATAACAAAAATATGATTTAACAAAAATTGATTGCATTTATAACTAACAGATATTAAAGAAAATTGCCAAGAATTTTAAAAATTTTTATTAAAGAAAATTCTAAATAATTTACTCTAAGCAGAAGAAAAATGATCTTAGATTGGCCATCTGACATGCAAGAAGGAATGGTGAATATATTTATTCTAAGATCATTTTCCTTCTGCTTAAACATCATAATTACTGTTTGAAATAGTTAGATTGGTTAGGATTCACCTAATCAATATTTTTGTGTGGTAAGGAAAGGTTAGAACTAAAAGAATACACATTAAAATCATCTGGGTTGTACAGATTGGTGTTAAAATATTCTAAAATCTTTGTATTATTTAGGAGGCAGATACAGGTGTTGATTAATTATAGACTTTATTAGGGTAAAAATGAATGTAAAAATAGCTAGGAAAATTATCAAAAATAGACGTAGAGGCCGGGCACTATGGCTCACGCCTATCATCCCAGCACTTTGGGAGGCTGAGGCCAGGCGTTTGAGACTAGCCTGACCAATATGGCAAAACCCTATCAGTACTAAAAATACAAAAATTAGCTGAGCCCGGTGGTGTGTGCCTGTAATCCCAACTACTTGGGAAGCTGAGGCAGGAGAATCACTTGAACCTGAGAGGTGGAGGTTGCAGGTTGCCACTGTACTCCAGCCTGGGTGACAAAGCAAGACTTAGTCAAAAAAAAGAAAAAAAAAAGATGTAGAGTATATAATTCCAAACCAAGTAAAGGGGAACGAAAGAGGTCAATAAAGGTATATTTAAAGAAAAATAGAAAAACAGAGACAAAGCGCTTAAGATGGTGGTAGCAATAAATCAAAATATGTCAGTCACTATAATATATTATAATTAAGTAAATGTTCTATTGAAGAATGAAGATAGATTGGGTTTTTAAAATTTCAGATACATGTTATTAAGAGTCAATTAACCAGGAAGCTAAAACAATTCTGAATTTGTATACATTGAATAACACAGCCTCAAAAATATGGGGCAAACTGAAAGTATGATAAGAGGAGATATTCAATATTACAGTGAGTGATTTAAACACACAACTCTAGACAAGTGATAGATTAAGGGAACAAAAAATGAGTGAGAATAGAAAAGGCAATTAATAAGCTTGATTCAATATTCATGTAAGGAACATAAGATACAACAATTAGAGAATATTCTTTTCAAAGCCTACGTGGAATGTCTATAAACGTTGATGAAAACTGGCCACATGTTCAGTCATAAAGCTAGTCTCAACAAATGTAAAGGATTATTTTCATTCTGACGGTATCCTTAGACCGCAATTTACCTAAAAGGCAGTAATGTCAAACAGGATAGGCTAGGTGATGCTGTGGTAATAACATCAAAACTGGAGTAGCTTGATTGACACCATGGAGGTTTATATGTTGCTCAACATGCAGACGGCCCTCCAGGGCAGCTGCTTTCCACCTGGGGCTCAGTGTTCTAGCCTAGTCTGAACTCCTGGCACCTGCCTGCCAACACGTGTTTCCCTAATCCCTGTGGAAAGGGAAAAAGCATAGAAGATCTCATGCTGCAGTGAAAGCATGTATGTATTTAATTATCAGAGTAAGTCACTTAGCCATGACTAACTTCAGGGGTCAGTGTGTAACCCTGAAGGTCCAGGAAAGGAGGAGAACTGGAAATATCGGTGAACATTACAATAGTCAATAATAAAGAGTCCAGGAAAAAACCCTTCACAACTGAAAATTTTAAAATGTATTTCTGAAGAATAAACCATAGAGTAAAAGAGAAAATACTCAGAACATAATAATAACAATGCTATATATTGAAATTTGTGGATGCAACTAAAATAGTATTTAGAGGGATGTGTACACTTACTTAGCATTTATTATGTGGCAGGCATTGTTTTATGTACTCTACATGTTTTACTCATTTAAGTTTTCTTTTTTCTTTTTTGAAACAGGGTATCGCTCTGTTACCTGGGCTGGAGTGCAGTGATCATAGCTCATTGCAGCCTCAATCTCCAGGGCTCAAATGATCTTCCCACCTTAGCCTCTACAGGCATGTGCCACCATGCCTGGCTAATTTTGTATTTTTGTAGGGTCAGAGTTTCACCACATTGCCCAGGCTGGTCTTGAATTTCTGAGCTCAAGTGATCTGCCCACCTAAGCCTCCAAAAGTGCTGGGACTACTGGCATGAGCCAACGCGCCCAGCCCTTGAGGCAGGTATAAATGAGAAAACTGAAGCACATAAGAAAAGCTAACTGAAGTCACACAGCTAGAAGTAGCAGAGCTAAGAATTGGACTCAGGCAATCAGGCTTTAGAGTTCATATGCTATAGTTGCAAATGTTTACATTAAATTTTTGAAAGTTCAAAATTAATGTTCTAAGCATCCTATTTAAAAAAGCTAGGGCCAGGTGCAGTGGCTCTAGTCTCAACAAATTTAAAGAATTACTTTCATTCTGACGGTATCCTTAGACCGCAATTTACCTAAAAGGCAATAATTTACCTATAAACCTAGCATTTTGGGAGGCTGAGGCAGGCAGATCATTTGAGCCCAGGAGTTTGAGACCAGTCTGGGCAACATAGTGAAACTCCATCTCTACAAAACATACAAAAATTAGCCAGTGTGGTGGTGCATGCCTGTGGTCCCAGCTACTTGGGAGGCTGAGGTGGGAAGATAACCTGAGCTTGGGAGGCTGAGGCTGCAGTGAGACAAAATCATGCCACTGCACTACAGACTGTGCGACAGAGTGACACTCTGTCGCAGAAAAAAAGAAAAAGTTAAAGAGTTGTGCTTGGTGCCTCATATCTGTAATCCCAGCACTTTGGGACGCAAAAGTGGAAGCATCACTTGAGGTCAGGATTTTGAGACCAAATCTGAATTTTGAGACCAAATTTCACACAGTGAAACTCCATCTCTACAAAAAAGTTTAAAAATTAGTTGGGCGAGATGGCACGTGCCTGTAGATCTGGCTACTCAGGAGGCTGAGACAGGAGGATCACTTGAGCCTGAGAGGTCAAGGCCGCAATGAGCCTTGATCATGCCACTGCACTGCAGCCTGGGCAACAGAGCAAGATCTTGTCTCAAAAAAATAAAAAGGTCAGGTGCAGTGGCTCACACCTCTAATCCCAACACTTTGGGAGGCCAAGGTGGGAGGATTGCTTGAGCCCAGGAGTTCAATACCAGCTTGGGCCATGAGGTGAGACCCTGGCTCTGCAAAAAATAAAGAAGTCAGGAAAAAAAGCAAAATAATCCTGAAATGGTTTGGCTCTGTGTCCTCAGACAAATCTCATGTTGAATTATAATCCTCAGTGTTGGAGGAGGGACCTGGTGGGAGGTGATTGGATCATGGGGGCAGATATCCCTTGCTGTTCTCATCATAGTGAGAGAACTCTCATGAGATCTGGTTGTTTAAAAGTGCATAGCACTTACCCCTTTACTCTCCTGCTGGCCATGTGAATATATGCTTGCTTCCCCTTCACTTTCCTTCGTGATCGTAAGTTTTTTGGAGCTTCCACAGCCATGCTTCCTGTACAGCTTGTGGGAATGTGAACCAATTAAACCTCTTTTCTTTATTAATTACCTAGTCTCAGGGAGTTCTTCACAGCAATGAGAAGGCACTGGTACAGAGCCCCAAGAAATGTAAGAAACAAAACATAGTTTAGAAATTAAATGTAAAAAGATACGGAGAAAAAGTCAAAAATTGATTATTAGAAACAACTAATAATACAGATAAGCTTATGTCAACATTAATCAAGACAAAAAGAGAGAAGAAGTAAATAAATAATATTAGCAATTAAAGAGAATGGAACTACAGATACTGTGAAAATTAAGTAGTTGAGAAAATGCTATAACCAACTTTACACCAATAAATTAGAAGTTTTATAAGTGGATATATTCCTAGAAAAATGCAATTTGCCAAAACTGACTAAAGAAAAAATAGAAACCTGAATAGCTCTATAAGCATTAGAGAAAAGGAATTGAATTGACAGTTAAACATGTACCACAGGCTGGGTGCGGTGGCTCACGCTTGTAATCCCAGCACTTTAGGAGGCTGAGGCGGGTGGATCACTTGAGGTCTGGAGTTGGAGACCAGCCTGGCCAACATGACAAAACCCTGTCTCTACTAAATATACAAAGATTAGCCGGGCATGGTGGCAGTCACCTGTAATCCCAGCTACTCAGTAAACAGAGGCAGGAGAATCACTTGAACCTGGGAGGTGGAGTTGCAGTGATCCGATAGCATTGCACTCCAGCCTGGGTGACAGAGCCAGAATCTGTCTTTAAAAAAAAAAAAATGTACCACAAAGAAGTTGCCAGTCCAAATAGCTTAATACTAGGCAAGTATCACAGCCTGGGTTCTCCCAGAAAGCAGAGCCTGAGTCAAGGGATTGGAAGTAGGTGGCTTATTTTGGGAAGAAAAGTGGTTTTTTTGTGGGGAATGAGGAACCAGGAAAAATGAAAGAAGGAAAGAGAAACAGCCAGTACAACTAGGGCTCAGTCCTGTGGAGTAGAATGTTCCCCAGAATCTCGTGCCTGAGAGATGAGAGAGCGAAGCATTTGTCCACCAGTTCCCATTCCCCATTGGTCAAGATTTGCCCCATGGGATGTTAACGTTCTTGAACTTCAAGAGATTTGCAAATTCTCAAGTGCTTTGCATTTCACCAGGCTCCCCTCACAACAGCAGTAGAGAAACCTTAGAACAGAAAATGAGAGATAGATGGGATAGCTGGGTGTCGATGCAATACCTGGAGTAAAAGGATGCCCAAAGGGTAGAGAGTGGGGCCCAAGAGGCAATGCATATAATAAGTTCTAGCAAACATTCAAGAACCACATAATTTCAATTTTATACAAATGCTTACAGACAGTAAAGAAGGGACATTCCTCAACTCATTTTATGAGAGTAGTATAACCCTAATACTACAACCATACAAGAACAGTATTAGAAAGAAAAACAACAAGCTAATCTCATCCATTAACATAGAAAAAAACTTAGACAAAATAATACTAAACCAAATCCAGCAATGTGTAAAAAGTTAACAGATTAAAAAGAGGAGATAACTATGTGGTTATCTAAACATATGCAAAAAAAAAAAGTGTTCAATAAAGTACAAAATTTGTTCTTGAATTTTTTTTTTTTTTTTTGCACTTTGGGATCTGGGGTACATGTGCATGTCCTGCATCCTGCAGGATTGTTGCATAGGTACATACACGCCATGGTGGTTTGCTGTCTCCATTCTCCCCACCGCCATCACCTATATCAGGCATTTCTCCCAGTGTTATCCTCCCCAACCTTCCCACCCGCTGCTGTCCCTCCTCTCCACCTCCCCAACCCACCCCAGTGAGTGTTGTTCCCTTCCCTGTGCCCACGTGTTCTCATTGTTCATCACCCATTTAGGAGTGAAGACATGCAGTATTTGGTTTTCTGTTCTTGTGTCAGTTTGCTGAGAATGATGGTTTCTAGATTCATCCATGTCTCTATAAAGGACACGAACTCATCGTTTTTTATGGCTGTGAACTTGGTTTAGAGGGAAAGTTCCTTACCATGATGAAAACAGCATTTTAACAATAATGCTTTGAAATACTTCTATTAATATCTAGACCAAGATAAGGATGTACATTTTTACTTGTTCTATTCCACGTTATACTGGAAGTACTAACCAGCTGACGTAAATCAAGAAATAGAAATGAAAGTTATGAGGGTTAGAAAGAAGCAAAACTGTCATTATTTGTAGATGATATGATTATCTATGCAGAAAATCCAAAATCCAAAAAATTATTACAATTAATAAGAACTTAGCAAGATTACTACATATAAAACTACAATAAAGTCCACTGAATTTTTATGCCCCATAAATAATCTGATGGAAAAATTACAGTGAAAGGCAGCAATTTGTAATAATAACAAAAAATATATAGTTCCTGGAAATAAAATCTAACAAAAGGTGTTCAAGTTCTTCATGGAGAAAGTTATAAAACTCTATAGAATATCAAATAAATGGAGAGCTATATTATGATCTTGGCTAAGGACAGTCAGTATAATAAAGACACCAGTTATTTACAAATTGAATTATGAATTCAATGCAATTACAATAAAAACCCCAATGGTTTTTTTTTTTTTTTTGGAACTAGGTAAGCAAGTTCTAAAATGTATTTGGAAAATCAAGTGCCAAGTACTGACAAAATACTGCTGATTAAAAAAAAACAAAAAGAATAAGGTGTGTTGCTCTACCCAATATCAAGTCATAGTATAAACCTATAATAATTAAAAAAGGAGATATGGGGGGCAGGGAAAGATGACTAGATCAATAATAAATCAGAATGGAGACATTAACCTGCACATGTTCATTTGTAATAGAGACAGTATTCAATATTAGTGAGGAAAGGATGGGCTATCCTGTGCATGCAGCTGGAACAGCTAGTTACCTGCATGGAAAAAGATGAAATTAGATCTTTGCTTCAAACAGTACACACAAACCAATTACAGGTTGCATAAAGATTCAAATGGGGAAATACAAAACTAAAAAAACTCTTAGAAGATAATATAGAAGAATATTGACAGAACTTTGACATTAAACAAGGCTTTTTTGTGTTTTGTGTTATACTTCAATACTCCATTCAATACTCATTCATATTGTCACTCAAATAGTTTCAGCTTTGGCTGTAGGGAGCTCCTTTATTTGGCTTTGGTGTCCTGTTGATATGCTCTCACAGTTTTGCTTTTTCAAGCACCTTCTTATTTTTTTGCCCTATAAGATGCTCCAGGCTTATCTTGTATAGTCCCTGCCTCAACCCTAGAATCAGCCATTTCTCCAAGGAGCCCTGGTTCCTCTTATTGGAGAATGGTATCAGGGATCAAAATCTGGACGCTGGGTGTCCTTATTGCGATCTGAGTATTCTTGCTTCTAGATCCTCTCAGCAGACAAAACTAGGAAATATATATGCATATACTATATATGTGTATATACACATATCTATAATTATTTCTATATCTATTCATCAGTACCCGTATTAAGCTAAAGATGAATTCATATTAATGTTTTTAACTGTCATTGAGAACTCCAAGGTTCATTCTAGCCTTGTTTTCCTGCTTTTCTGTAATCTCCCTCTCCAGTAGTGAAAACTTGTTTCTATCACCCATGTTTCATAAGTCAATATTCATGATAAATAAGTATCAGTTAGTGATTGAATGAGTAAATGAGTAGGGGAAATTAGATAAATCCCCTATATAGGAGAATTCTAAATAGCTTGCATAGATGCTACCCACTCAAGGAGGTGGAGCATAACTCCCTACTCATTTGGCGTGGTGTGCATATTATTATTCCTTTGACAAGCACAGTATGGAAAGGGTGAGAAATGTAACTTTACAGTGAGAAGAACTAGCAAACACTATCTCAGCCAGGTGGTCAAGGTGAACATTATTGGTGATAAGTTGATATCGATAGCATATACCTTTGATATGAAAGATATGATGAAAATGACGTTTACCTCTGTAGTCTTCTTCCCTAAAACACATACCTCCTGTGTAACTATGAAAAAAAAAAAAAAAAAGACATTAGACAAACCCAAGGCAAAGGATATTCTAAAAAATACCTGACCTGACCAGTAAAAACTGTCAAGATCATCAAGAATGTGGAAAGCTTGAGAAACCTTTCATAGTCTAGAGGAGTTGAAGGAGACATGATGGTTAATGTAATGTGGGTCTTGGATGGGATCCTGAAACAGAAAGGCTAAGGAAATGCAAACGAAGCATGGACTTCAGATAAAAATCATATGTCAGTATTTGGTCATTAGTGTCACAAATGCGCCATCATAATGTTAGATGTTAACAACAGGGGAGACTGGATGTGAGGCATATAAGAACTCTCTTTAATAGTCTTGCAACTTTTTTTTCTTTTTCTTTTTCTTTTTTAGAAACAGTGTCTCCCTATGTTGCCCAGGCTTATCTCAGACTCCTGGGCTCACACAGTCCACCCGCTTTGGCCTCCCAAAGTGTTGAGATTCCAGGCATGAACTACCAGTTGAGGCATGGCCTCAACTTTTCTATAAATCTTAAACTATTCTAAAATAAAAATTTAATGAATGTTTTAAAAGGGGGATTTCTTAAGGAAGAAAGAACAGGAGTAAACCAAAAGACTAACCAAATTGACTATATCACAGTGGAGAATGTCTGCTATAAAAAAACAATAGCCAGGTGAGGTGTCTCATGCCTATAATCCCAACAGTTTGGGAGGCTGAGGCAGGAGGATCACTTGAGGTCAGGAGTTTGAGACCAGCCTGGCCAACATGGTGAAACCCCATCTTTACTAAAAATACAAAAATAAGTGGGGCATGGTAGCAGGCACCTGTAAATCCCAGCTATTCAGGAGATTGAGACAGGAGAATCATTTGCACCTGCGAGGCAGAGGTTTAAGTGAGCTGAGATCGCAGTCACGACACTGCACTCCAGCCTGGGTGACAGAGGGAGTGAGACTTTGTCTCAAAAAAAAAAAAAAAAAAAAAAGGCAACAACAAAATAGAGAAAAGACAAGCCAAAGAGTGGAACAAAATAACTGCAATACAGTTAGCCAACAACTGGGCAATATCAAAGATATACAAAAGATGGCTATGAGTCAATCAGAAAAATATAAACTAGCACATAAAAAAGATGAGCAGAAGATTTGAGTAGGCATTTTACAGTAAAGGAAACACAAATGGTCCATAAACATATGAGGGGAAGAAGTCCTCGTTAGTAATCAGGAAAATGCAAATTAAAACCACAATAAGACATCATTTCACATCTCCCAAGTTGACTCAAGTTTTAGCTGAGGCGTGGGGCAATCGTAACTCTCATCTGCTGCTGGAGGCAGGGTCAATCGGACCCACCATAAAGTGCAGCTTATCTCCACCTAGTGAAGTTTAATGTGCTCAGATCTTACAACCCAGCAATTTCACTCCTAGTTATGTACTCCAGAGAAACTCTTGTTCACATGCACCAAGAGACAGGCACAAAACGTTCACTTAAAAATTACTTATAATAGCCAAAAAACTTAAAAATGTATTTGTCAATGGAACAATGAATAGATAGATTGTGGCATGTTCCAAAATGGAATACTTTATGGGAGTGAAAAATGAAAGAACTACAACGACATACATCCCCATGGGTGAACCTCACAAACATAAAACAGGAAAGAGGCAAGTGTTGGAATGTACGCAGAATAGTTTCATTTATTTAATGTTAAAAACAGTCAAGATTAGACTAGAGTCTAATATTTAGGGATACAAATATTATCATTATCTTTTGATAATAGTATTCAATGCTGTAAGAAAGTAATGATTTCCAAATATTGTTAAACATGATTTCGCTATTCTTCACATGCATCCCCAGAGTCCATGGACAGTTTTAGGGCTGGATAAGCACAAATTCAAAGATACAGAAGAAATATACTGGTCTAAAACTCAATCACACAGATGGCAAAAGTATAAAGAGGATGATAAACACAAAGCTTAGTGAGGTGTTGGGGAAGAAAACGCAGGGCACTTCTAATGTACTGGTGCACTCCCTTTCTTAATCTAGGTACATGGGTGTTCATTGCAGTATTAGTATTTGTATTTAACTGTGTGTGCTATCATAGTATACCTGTTTGTGTATCACGTGTGTGCCTCAATAGTCAATGATAATTAACTTGCTAAACAAAAGGTACACTGAGGGGCCAGCCATATAGACAGATAACTGATGGCAGGTGTGAATTGGGAACAATTAGTATGCAGAATCCCTTTCCTATTTCTTCTCACTAAGGCTGACTTGATTATCCAGTCCACCCAATTTCTCGTTTTAAATTTTTATTTAAAGGTCTTTTCTTTTCACTTTTCATCTGGTTATTCCAGGTAATTGTCCACATGGGCCTCTGTGTTGTCATGCTCTGGCCTTCCTGGCCATTCCTGGGCTCATGCTTCCTCAGAGGCTGCACAATCAGATCTGCTCTGCTGTGTTCTCAGTAGGACTGCATTTGTTCATGCCTGGACCTCTCTCCACATTCCCAGGCCTTGGCTCTGCTTTTCAAATCTGTCCTGTTATCCAAGGCTGAAGCTCTCCACGTTTCATGTGAACTCCTGGTCATCTTCTTTTGTGGGAATCTTGCCCACTCACAAGCACCCCAGTCTTTTTATTGCTCTGCTGTTTGTGTTCTTTTCATCTCAAGACAAGAAAAAAATTCAGAAGTCTACATTCAGACCTAGGTTAAAAAGATTCCTTTTCCCTACATTACCTTCAAATTCAATAAGTTAAGGATCAATGTTTTGCCTCCACACTTTTAGAGTATTAGTTAATAATTAAGTTCTATGATTCTGGACTCAAACTGACAGAAGTTTGAATTTCAGGCTTGCCATTTAACAGCTACAGAATTTAAGCTAGTTATTAAGCCACTTGAATCCCCAACTTTACCTCTATATAACAGAGATAATTTTTTCCTACCTCATAGAGGTATCATAAAGATTAAATTAAATAATGCACAAAAAGCAATTTGCAGGTTGTCTGAAACATAGAAAGCACTCAATACATTAGTTATTACTTTTTTTTTTTAATCTTAATTTTTACAAATTTGCTTCAGGAGCTGAGTTCTCCCGCAGAGTGAAACATTTCTTATAATTTTCCTAGCCTGAGATGGTCTTTCACCCAGTTTCTTACCCCCCTACTGTCACTTCCACTGGTTTGAATAAAAAATGAGAATCCAGGAAGTTAACCTAAAATCTGCCCAGGCAGATGAGAAGCCCATCCAGGTCCTGAAAGGCTGCTGCAGTGTCGGAACATTCAATACTCTTTCCAGTGATTCCTCACAGTCCCACATTCTTCTGCTAGTCCTGAGGGTCTTCCTGACTGCTTATTTCAATTCCTTTTGGGAGGCCCATGCCCATTCACTTAGGTCCTTCGGTGAACATAAGGAATGACTGGTCTTTATCTTTAACTCTATGATAACAGCTGAAAACTCTCAATCTCCCTTGCTCTTCTCTTACCCACACAAAGGACTCTTAATTTGTTTGTCATCCTTCCTCTCTTTCTGTCATTCAGTCATACTGACTTGGGAACTTATGTAATAAAAAAGTCAACAGTCAAGAAGCAGATTGGCATTAAAATATTTAAAACTTACAAAAATAGTTATCTACATAAATTGCCATTTATAAACTTTCAAACTAACCTTTGACCACTCAGGCATACTTTGTGATTCAGAATTTTAAAAACCAAAGAAGAAAAAAAAGAAAAGACAATACTCTCCCTCTGCTAGATGAAGTCTCCCATTTGACTTGAGAGCTTTACTCTGGTAGAACACAAATTCCTTCAAGAGGATGCAAACATTCTGAGAGGGATAATACTGCTAATCCTGGTTTGGCAGACGTGTTCCAAAGCATACTAGCTCTATGGGATGTTAATAAATATTTTTATAACAGAAAAAAAGTTATATGATCAAACAAGATTGGGAAATGTTATTATAGAGAAAGTAAATACCTTTCAGTAGTCCACGAGGTCCTGTTTGATCTCGCCCCTTCCTATCTTTCAGGTCTCACCAAACATGCAAAAGTTGACTTTAGCTTCAGCGCCTTTGCATATGCCAGTGCCTCTGCCTGGGATGCTCTTCCCAGATCTTCACATAACTGGCTTCCTCTTGTCATTCAAGTTTCTGCTCAAGTGTCACATCCCAGAGAGGGTCTTTCCTGCCCACTCCATTTCAGGTAGACACCCTTACCACATCACTCTTTATGGCAGTCTTTATCACTATTTGAAACTGGGAGTTTTACTTGTGCATTATCTGCTCTTTCAGTTAAAATTTTAAAACATGTTGATCTCATTTATTGCCATCAGTCTGGTGCCTAGAATAATCCAGGCACACTGTAGGAACTCCGTAAGTATTTGAATGAATGGATGAACCAATATTAAGTAGATTTCTTCAATACAGGACTTCTCAGGATCTTCCATGAGCAAATCTGTACTGAAACTCTTCAAGCAAGAGACATAGTATGTGGGGTTTTTCCAAACCTATTGGAAGTATTCCCTGAAGTATCAAGTGGGAAATTTTTCCATTGCTCATATTTTTGGAGACACTGCTTTAGGCTTCATAAGTGACTTTATACCTAAATCAATTTCAGATTCTGTCTGAAAGCTAGTTTAGCAAATTAGAAAGTTGGGAGGACCCATGAGGCTATAAACAGAGTAAAGATGTATAGATAATGAGAGTGAGAATGGAAAAGATCCTAGAAATAAGTAGTAATAAGCAGATGGAGATTTTACCCAAGATTGCCCAAATAGCTAGATGAGTAGATCTCTCTTAGGATATGTCTCTGAGGCTGGGCACAGTGGCTCACACCTATAACCCCAGGACTTTGGGAGGCCAAGACAGATAGGTTGCTTGAACCCAGGAGTTCAAAACCAGCCTGGACAATATAGTGGGACCCCATCTCTACAAAAAATACATAAATTAGCCAGGCATGGTGGTGCACACCTGTAGTCCCAGCTACTCAGGAAGCTGAGGGGGGAGGATCACTTGAGCCCAAGAGGTGAGGGCTGCAGTGAGCTGTGTTCACACCGCTGTACTCCATCCTGAGCAAGACAGCAAGGCCCTGTCTCAAAAAAAAAAAAAAAAAAGAAGAAGAAGAAGAATATGTCTTTGAATTAAGGTCTTTCTCAGTCTAGTTGTACCTAGCATTAGACCCACTTGCTTCTGCTGAAGTCTTATTTATAAACAGAAAAGTTACCACCCTCAACAAGGGCTGAAATCAGGACAGACTGAGAATGTCCTAAGGAGGTTGTTGTGTCCACTTTATCTTCTAGGGGGGAAATACTGATAAGTCTTTGCAAATATGTCTTTTTAAAGGTCTTCTCTGCTTGTACCTGGGCAGGAGAAAGGTGAACTGGGAATCGAGAAAGGCTCGTGGGCTGGAGGGAGAGAAGGCTGCTATCTTTGGGGAGTTAAAATAACATTTCATCTTCATCTTCGATGAACTGTAAACAGGTTCAATAATTTGCTTGAAAAATAGTTGTTCTAAATGCTTCTAAATTGGCTTAATAGTTCAGAGGAGAGAACACGATCTTTGCAGAAATAAGGCTCCAATTAGACTGTGTACTAGCTGCAGAGGTATTATGATTGAGTTTAAAATGCAGGCACCATACTTTTTTTTTTTTTTTTTTTGGAAAAAGATGTAAGAAACTATCAACACTGACAGGCTTTAGAGAGAGAAACTTGGGTCGGTTGGGTCAGGTGAGGGATGTGTTGAGGGATTTTTACTTTTTATTTTATATTTCTGTCTCGTTTGACTTTTTACCATACACATATTACTTTTTAAAAACTGTTAATGCATGAAAAGAATGTACTTCCCTGTGTGGGTCACCCATCTCTATTTTTGTATCTGGGTCTGGGGTAGGAAGAAGCAGAAACTGGAAACGTGGGAAAAGAACCAGCGAGGGTCAGCTTGGAACTCCTGCAAGAGGGGCTGTACATGGGGCCCAGCTGAGCCACCAGGTTTAGTGCTACTTGCCTTATCTGAGGCATGTGTCTAGCCATGCCTTATTACTGAAGAAAGAGAAGGATTGTATTAATGGGATCATTGCCCCTACTCCTCAGTTGATGGCATAAAGACAAGAAATCTGATAAAAATGTATGAATTTTCCAAATAGAAAAGTGTTGGACTTTTCTCATCTCCCTCTAAACCTTGGCGTGAAACTCAGAGATCTTGCCTGGTTCATATCTGCCTGAAACTGAAAACATTCCCACACCCCCAGAATTTGTCCTTCCTGGCCTGGCCTGTTGTCATCTTCCCTGCAAGAGAAGGAATGACCACTGGGTTTACCTACTGAGGACAGGCCTCTTGAATTGGTTCTTTTGAATTGATCATGCACTTTGCTGGGAAACAAGAGTATAGAACATTAGTTCTTGGGAGTAGTACTACCTCTAGGAGTGGTAAGTAATAAAATCAAGTTTGAAGAGGAAGAACTAGGAGAAGGGGGAAGAGGAGAAGGAAGCAGCTTAAGAAAATGGACTGAGGCTGGGCTTGGTGGCTCATGCCTATAACCCCAGCACTTCGGGAGGCTGAGACAGGTGGATCATGAGGTCAGGAGTTCAAGACCAACCTGGCCAAGACGGTGAAACCCCGTGTCTACTAAAAAAATACCAAAAAAATTAGCCAGCATGGTGGCAACCACCTGTAATCCCAGCTACTTGGGGGACTAAGGCAGGATAATTGCTTAAACCCAGGAGGCAGAGGTTTCAGTGAGCCAAGTTTGCAATCCAGCCTGGGTGACAGAGAGAGATTCTGGCTCAAAAAAAAAAAAAAAAAAAGAAAAGAAAAGAAAAGAAAAGACAGAGAAAGAGAAAAAGAAAGTGGATTGATCCCGAGTACTCTCAATATCTTTACAGAAATGTGACCCTTCAAATCAGATGACCTTTCAGGTCCTTATCATTATGTCTTGGTAGCATCTCCTTCCTTCCTTCCTTCTTCTCCTTCCTTCCATCCTTCCTTCCTTCCTTCTTTCCTTCCTTCCTTCCTTCTTCTCCTTCCTTCCTTCCTTCTTTTTCTTCCTTCCTTCTTTTCTTTCCTTCTTCTCCTTCTTTCCTTCCTTCCTTCTTTCTTTTCTTCCTTCCTTCCTTCCTTCTTTCCTTCCTTCCATCTCTCCCTCCCTCCTTACCTACTTTCCTTCCTTTCAATAGATGTTTATTGAATACCTACTAAGTGCTGGGCATTGGTGCAATAGAAGATACAAAGATGAGTAACATACAGTTTCTACTCTCAAATAGCTCATTAATACATCATAAGAGGTCTAGTCAAGTGTCAGTGAAGCTGTGGAAGAGCTGTTGATTCTGAGTGAAAAGACCAAGAAGGCTTCATGGAGGGGTTAACATCTGAACTAAGGATAGAAAGTGAGATAAGTAGATTTTAGGATGGTCCCATGACCTTCACCCCCCGTCTTATTCCCATGATTGTAGGGCAAAGGGAGATTACCCAGGTGGGTCTGATGTAATCACATGAGCCCTGTAAAAGCAGGGCATTGTATCTGGCTGGTGACAGAAGAATAAGTGAGAGAGACTTGAGGCATGAGAAGGGCTCGATATACCATTGTGGACTTGAAGGCAGAGGGACCACAGGAGAAGCAATGTGGATGGCTTTACGAACTCGAGAGAGACACCACTGACAGCCAGCTGAGAAACAGGAACCTCAGTCCTGCAGCCACTGGAGCTGAATTCTGCCAACAGCCTGAATGAACTTGGAAGGAGATTCTTCCCCAAAGCCTCCAGAAAGAGCCTACCCAGGCGATACATGAATTTGGCCTTGAGAGACTCTAAACAGATAACCCAGGGGGGCCCACCTGGACTTTACAGAGCAGTGACTAATACATGGATACTGTTTATCATCAGGGTGTGGTACTTATTATACAGCACTAGAAAATGAATGCAAAGTGTTTTCTATTCAGAGAGAAGAGCATGAACATGACGATATAGAACACTCAGAGACTTTGAGGGAGAGCATGGGCTCCATATCTTCAGGCACATCAATGGGAAAAGAGTGGCATGGAGAGTCTACAAAGCTGAGTTTGAGCCACATGGGAAGTCACTGATTTTCATGCATGTCAGGGAGTTTGGGCTTTATCCTTGAGCACCGCGTTCTACCTCCCCTTTCCCTTGGAAGCTATGTCACCTCCTGCCTGGCATGGAAATATCATCTATCTCTCTTTTCTCTTTATTTCCTTTCTGTTTATATCTACTTGTATTATTCTTGCCCTTCACTCTTTGCATTGTTCCCCTTGAGGTAAGAGAGTGCCCAGGAGCCCTGCCTGCCGATGTGGCAAGACATAGCTATGGTGGGAAGGCAGATTTGCAGTCATGGCAAAGGCAATGTCCCCCTACCCAAGTCCACCAGCATTCACCACTGGCTCTCCTCTCCACAAAGGGACTGGCTGATGAGGAGAGGGAGTGAAATCAATATCTACAAATGGGAGGAATGGAGTGTACCAGAGCCTGGATGTCTCATTTAGACAGTAATCGTGGTGAAGCTCTGAGCACTGACAAGGATCCCAGTAGTCATGGAAGTGCTATCTGTTTGGAAGGTGAAGGAAGTGAGATGTATCCATCAGGGCCCTAGCAGAAAACACAATTCACCCCAGAGGGCTCAAATGAAGATACCTTGAAGAAAAGTCAATTGACAGAGGTGTAGGCAAGGTTAAGGGAATGAAAATGGACTGTAGGAATGTCAGGAAATCATGACCACTTTGATCTCAATGGCCCAAGAGATAAGGAAAGAAATAGCAACCAGAACCCAGAGAGAGCTGGCACCATGGAGAATGGGATGCCTGGCAGGAACTGCAGTCACTGCGCAGAGGCTTGGCCATGGAGCAAGGAGGAGGAGGGAGAAATACTTGGCCTCCCACTCCTCTGGCCCTTGGATCCCCTGAAAGTGCCTCCCCTGCTGGACCCTCTCCAAAGCTCTTCAGTGATGGAGTCCAGGGAGATGTAGCCCAGAAAGCCAGTCTCCTGGGACACAGAACAGAACAGAGAAAGGTGAGAATAGATCCCAGTAAAAGGTGGGAGTGAGGAAAGGGAACTGAGATAAGGGAACCAAGAGGTTCATTGGCCTTGCCGTGATGTTGATTTTGCCATGACCTGGGCCATGTATGGACTCAACCAAGACCACTTTTGACCCTGGCACTGTTGCTATGGCTATACCCTTGCCAGTGGTGCCCAAAAAAGGTATGATCTGAGAGAGGAAAGGCTCCCATGACAGCGAAGCTCATATCTTGGCCCTGCAGTTCAGGGACCCTCTATGAGCACAACCACCTCCCACGACAGGAGAAGGCTTGGAGGACTAAACAACGGTGTCATATGTCATCGTGGGAGCTTCTGGTCATGGGACATTAGGGGCTTCCCAGAGATCAGAGTCTGAACTCATTAGGATCTACGTGTTCAGAGTGGTGGGAAACCATGCTTGGAACTGTGGGCTGGACTGACCATTTCTGCCAGGTCTGTAAGGCTGTGTTTTGGAGGGAGAAGGGCAGCAAAGGGATCACAAAGGGGAAGGATGTGGTTAAGCTCTTCTTTAAGAGCACAGCTTGTTATCTTTGGGGTCAAGAAAATTATAGGGGATTGATAAATTTACTAGAACAGCAAGAATCACACTGGGTTTTTTTCCAGCTTTAAATAAGGACATTCTTTTCCCAAAATATCTTCCTTAGGCTTAGAAGGATCCTAGGAAAGTTTCTGACCAACCAAAACACTTAAAAATTAATTTTGGTGAAGAGCTGCAGTCAGTGCTATTAGGACAGATGGAGCCCTTCAGTGACCCAAATCCTGCTACAGACACCACGAGGCTTCCTTGTCCAATTCAGGCAACCTCCTGCCTCCTCTTAATCTTTTGGCTCCAAAAGGTTATATATTATCTCTCATCTCTGGTTCAACCCTAGAGCTGACCCCAGCCACTGGGATCACTGAGCTGAAGTTTCTCCAGCCCTGTAGGACATGAAGGACCAGGTCTGTGATGAAGCAAACTGAAGTCCTCAATAAAGAGCCAGGGGTCGCATTAGTCAAAATAAGAGGACATATCCGATGGCGAAAGTGCAGTCTCTGCTTCTTGCAGATGATTCTGTGTGGCCTGGCCCAGGACAATGTGATCTCTCCTTCAACCTCAAACAGCTGGTCAGGGCAGTTCTTCCCAGGAACTCAGCTTATTTACTCTACCCTGTGGCCCAAATTCCCTCCCGAGCCCAAAAAATAACCCCGCGGTAGAAGTCTGGCCCCAAACTTTCACAATCAGACCCTCTTCAATGGGTCTCCAGACACAGGGACACTAGACCAAGATGGCATTGGGAGGCCCAGGTCAGCGTGGCCAGTAGGGAGGGAGGGAGCTGAGCCCAAGACCACGCTGTCCTGTGGCCTCTGCAGCCTGCCTGAGACCACAGGCGCGACGCATACAGAGGCATTATTGCCCAGGCTATCCACTTCCTCCATGGCTCCCCAGGGCTCTCAGACCTCTGAGCTTGGCATAAATCCTGCGTGCAGCAAGACCTCTGGACCCATTAGTGAAGGCAGGAGAGGTGGGTAGGGGGCTGAGGCCTGAATGATGATGGGTAGCCGTCATCAGAGCCTGCCAGGTTTGATGTCCAAAGACAAAGCAAGGGCCAAATGTGACTTAGAGTTTATTAGCATCATCAGCAAGTGAAACCACTGTGTACAGGCGGCCCAAAGCTGAGGATCTCTACCTACCACCAGTACCTCCATCCTTGCCCTAACCCCCAACTCCAGGCCCCAAGGTGTCCCCTGGAGCAGATTCTGCTTCCTGGAGGCACTAGGTGCAGGAGCTTTCCCTATCAACAAGCCAGCTTTCAGTTTCTTAAATCCACTTCATTAGGTTCAGGTCTACCCACGTGCCCCCACCCCAAGCCCAATTACAATCTCACCTGCTGTGGTGGTAATCAGTAATTGTGCCAATTGTGCTAACTGCTGGGTGCTGAGGAGGAAGGGAAGCACCCACACACTGCTGCTGAGATGCTTTCTTCCAGAGCTGTTTGCCTACTGTGAGTGGGACTGATATCTAGGTGCTCTCCAAGAGCTCCACGTACCCACTGCTCCCGACAACGTCTCTTTCCACCCCCACCAGAGGAGACACAGCCCGAGGCAAGTCAAGGGGGACAGAAAGCGCTTCCACATCTCCAAGATGCTGCAGACAAACCTCAAGTCTGTTCTCAGCTGAGCAAGTGGGTGACACAGGGTGATGTCTGCATAGAGTCCATCAGGATATCTGGGTTTATGTTCTAGGTACCTGGGGAAAACCTGAGATCCAGGGGGATCAAGGGAGCCTGGAATTAAGATGCATGCCACCCTGTGCTGTGGGCTGCTGCCCCCAACCTGGAGTTCTTGTTGCTCTGCTCCCATGGCCGAGAGTGCTATCCTTATCTGGCTCTGTCCATCCTGGCCAGCCTTAACCAGGTAATGCTAGATGGCTTGGTTATATCACAGTATGCTTGGGGATGAACCAAAGTAAAGGAAGAAGTTACCAAGTGAAAAGATGCCCCAGTTCCTGTTTTAGGTGAGAAGGCTAAAGAGCTCCTGCTCCAGGTAGCAGCACATGTGGAAGCTTTGCTCTCTTAGCTTAAGCAGTGGAGAGTGCTGTACAGACACACCCACCCATACCGGTACTGCCTTTTACCCTATCCTTGAGTACTGAAAACTAGGATGATTGGCCACAGAGCATTGTTTAGAAATTGTGGAAGGGTATCATTTTCAGTCAACGATTTGTGAACATATATTTTTAATGGGTTGTCTGGTTCCTAAGCATAGGTTATAGTTTCTGAGAACACTCTTGTTATCAAGTAAATTTGATCCTTTCTATCATTTTTCACCAGCTGAAAGGCTTTCAAGGAATGGAAGCCAACCATGGTCCCAAGGAGAGTCTCTGATGAGCTGGTCTTCGGAGTCTACCAGTTCAATGGAGGTTGGGATGATGGCGATGGCCCTAATAATACTAAAAAGTCCCCTTGATCACACCCTTCAAATCACTCCCATGCCCAGGCTCTGTCACTCCTGTTTCCCTGGGTCCCTGCAATTCACCTGGCATCTGATTAGGCCTTAAGAGAGCTCTTGCTGGGCCAACAGGTAGTGCGGTGTTGAGAACAGGTATGTGTTCCTGTGTTCCTGAGGTCTCTCGGGCCTCCATTGATGTGCCTGTAGAGTCCCTGCAGACTCCTCGGTGCTGCACCAACGCCAGGGCCCTTGCCTCCTACCACTCAGGACTTTTAGCTTCAATTTTCCCCACCAACGCCAGGGCCCTTGCCTCCTACCACTCAGGACTTTTAGCCTCAACCTTCCCCAGACCACAGACTGTTAACGTCTCCTCCACAGTTTCCAGCTCCTAAGCCACTAAGGTAGGAATGTGAGAAATGACACCATCTCCCCAGTCAAGCCCAAGCTTACCCTTTTGAGGTGTAAGCTCAGGATGGGTAGGAAGAGAGCTGGAGACTCTAAACCCAACCCTGCTATGGGAAGGAAACATGGGACTCACAATGGAGTAACCATGGTGCTACCTAAATCTCTCCCACTCACACCATTTGCTCACCTGATCAGGGTATCCACCTACACTTCCTTTCCCCACTTCTACTCCCCAAACAAAAACATCTGCTTTTCCAACTTCAAAGAAAAGCAAGAGACATTCCTGCCAATGAGACCCTTCAAAGCAAATTCCTCCCTAATCAGTTACACAGAAGCCAGCATAGGAATCTGCACGTGTATGTATGTCTGTGCATGCAAGGTGGGAGGGTAGTGGAGGGAACTATGGGGTGGGAGAAACCACAACAACTCAGGGAGAAGAGGATGGAGGAAGATTCAGGCAGACAAAGCCTGGGAGAGCAAAGGGTTGGCTCAGAATTGTAGGTGCCAGGAGGGCTCACTTTTGATTACTGAACTGAGTGGGGTTCAGTAACCAGAGTGGTGTTGACTACTGAACTGGATCAACTCCTTTGTCCATCCCTCCTACATGCTTAAGGACATGGACACCCAAAGTAAATTATCCACCTATGGCCAGGCGCAGTGGCTCACACCTGTAATCCCAGCACTTTGGGAGGCCAAGGAGGGCAGATGGCTTGAGGCTAGGAGTTCAAGAACAGCCTGGTCAACACAGTGAAACCCCGTCTCTACTAAAATTACAAAAATTAGCCAGGCATGGTGGCACGTGCCTATAATCCCAGCTACTCGGGAGGCTAAGGCACGAGAATCACTTGAACCTAGGAGGCAGAGGTTGCAATAAGCCAAGATTGTGCCACTGTACTCCAACCTGGGTGACAGAACAAGACTCTGTATAAAAAAAAAAAAAAAAAAAAATCCTCCTGTAGATTGTGTGAGCCAAGCAGTGGGGGCTAGAGGTACACAGGACAGATCCAGGGCTAATCAATGCTGGTGGCAGACTGATGACTGCACCTGAAGTAGAAGAGAAACGTAAAATAAGCACAAGATGAAGTCAGTTCCAGGGCCAGGGAATTTGACAATTCCCAGGGAATTCTCTCAGGAGAATTATGAGAGAATAATTCATGTTCATTTTCCTAGGAATGGCAATGACATCTTCGGTTTCTCCGGATACTTCCTGCTTAAAACCCCGGGATACTCAGAGAATCACTGTGTATAATGTTGATGGATATAGCATATCTGCTAAAGGACAGAGACTCTCAGACTGGATTTCAAAAGTCTATCTATTTTGTTTATAATCTGTAAGAACACAAAAGTGTTTTTAGGGGAAATGATATTAAAAAGTTTGGTGTAGCAATATTAATACCAGAACAAACAGAGTCTAAAGCAAAACAAAACCAAACCAAAAAAACCCACAAGCATTATAGGGATAAAGAGGATCATTATTTAAAGATATCATATCAGGAAGATATAATAAGACTAAATGTGCACATATTTAGCAATATAGGCTTGACATACATTAAGCAAAAATTGACACAATTACAAGGAGAAATTAACAAATACACAGAGTAGTAGATTTCTATTCATCATTTTTAGAAACACAAAGCTTAAGAAGCCAAAAATCGAATGAGAATATAAATCATTTTAACAAAGCTTATTGTTAAGTCCTGATTTGATGGACGTATATAAAATCTTACACCCCACAATAGAGAAGACACACTTTTTTTGAGAACACATGACAAAATATTTATAAAAGTAAAGCATAAAGCACTTTTCAAAACATTCCCAAATAAGTTTATATGTTCTGTGACCGTAATAAAGTGAAATAAAAATTTAGTTTCAAGAAGATAAGTAAAATATTTATTTGGAAAACTTCAAGTGCTCCCCTAAATGATCTAAATCAAAGAAATATAATTACAGTTATAAAATTATTACAACCAAATAATAATGAAAACAATACACATCAAAATTTGTGGATGCAGTAAAAATAGTTTTTATAGGAAAATATATGGTTTTAAATATGATTAGAAAGTAACATTGAACGTTAATGAGCTACATATTGAATTCAAAAACTGAGAACGTTCAAAGAAAGTAGAAAGAAACAAAAAAGCAAAAATTAATGAATCAGGAAACAAACAATAATGACAAACTTGAAAGCTGGGTTCTGAAAGGATTAATAAATCTGATAAACTTTAAAAAAGTGAAAAGCAAGATTTATCTAGGGAGAAAAGGGAGTGAAAGAGGGGCAGAAAGAGACTTAAAGGCAAGCAGAGGTACTATTTTTGTTCTGTTTTTTGAGACAGGGTCTTGCTTTGTCACCCAGGCTGGAGTGCAGTGGTGTAATCATGGCTCGCTGCAGCCTCAACCTCCTGGGCTCAATTGATCCTCCCACCTCAGCCTCCTGAGTAGCTGAGACCACAGACACATGCCACCACATCTGGCTAATTTTTAAATTTTTTTTGTAAAGACAGGGTCTCACTATGCTGCCTAGGCTAGTTTCAAATTCCTGGGCTCAAGTAATCCTTCTGCCTTGGCCTCCCAAAGTTCTGGGATTACAGGCAAGAGCCACTGTACCTGGCCTAGAGATACTGTTGATATGATAAAATCCTAGAGAATATCATGTTCACGGGGGAGACAAGGCCCCATCTCCCTTTCTTATTGGTGATGTGGTGCCCATGTCTTATTTATCTTTGTATCTTCAAAGGTTGGCAGCCCGGTACATAACAAGTATTCAATGGGTTTGCTGTATAGAATCAAATCCCCTTCTTGGTAGGTCGTCTATGGCCCCAATATTGGAGCAAAGAGAGAGTTGAAATTTGCAACAGAGAATTAAATGCTGCTATTTGATAATGATGTTAAGAAAAGAACCAAAGTTGGCTGGATGCGGTGGCTCACGCCTGTAATCCAAGGACTCTGGAAGGTTAAGGTGGGCGGATCACCTGAGGTCAGGAGTTTGAGACCAGCCCGGCCAACATGGCAAAACCCCATCTCTACTAAAAATACAAAGAAAAGAATTCGCTAGGCATGGTGGCACATGCCTGTAATCCCAGCTACTGGAGAGGCTGAGGCATGAGAATTGCTTGAACTCAGGAGGCAGAGGTTGCAGTGAGCCAAGATCTCACCACTGAACTCCAGCTTAGGTGACAGATTGAGACTCTGCCTCAAAAAAAGAAAAGGACCAAAGTTTAGAATCCTTAAAAAATAATAATCAAAGCAAATCAAAATTACCCTTATAATAATATTCTCATTTACTTGGATGAAATTTTCTTGAATAAGAAAGGAAGGAGTACTGTTGTAACCGCCAGGGAGAGTGTTCATCAGCAGGGCACACCGAGGGGACTGTGTCCCACACATGAGCTTCAGCTGCCATGACTGTCACACACAGGAAGCAGATTGATCATGGTGGCTGTGCCCAAGCATCTTCAAGGCTAAGAAAGCGGGACCTGCCAGATTCTCACATCAGTCTACAAAATCAAAAGAGTTCATCTTGGCTTTCACAGACACACTCATGCGGGTCAGGGGCAAGATCAGGAACGCAGCAAAGTTTGAGCATATCTGGCTGGGAATGGAAAATGGTAAGGCACACAGATCCAGCACACTGAAGACTAGAATTTCCAAAAATGTGACCCTTTCCAGGCACCTAGACCTGAGCCATTCCCTTGTGGCTCTGACGGCCATTTTGAATTTGTCCCCTTCAGAGAGGTCACCCCAAGCCTTATCAGGCATTGCAAACTCAGTGTGAATTCGTATATCAGATGATTTCCTGACATGAGCATTCGATGGGGGTGGTTTGGGTGAAGTAAGCTGAGGGCATGGGAGCAGGAGGGCATGAGGGCACTGGCTGCCTGAGGGGAAAAACTGGCAGGGAAAACTGCCTAATGCACAGTCCCACCCAGGGCCAGTGCTGAGCATGTGGTCAGCTGAAGGGAGAGCCCACAAGCCGGGAGAGACAGGAACGTGTTCTGGATGCCCCAGCACAGCTGGAAGGCATGTGGCCTCTCTGGGTCAGGGCCAGGAACACAAGAAGACTAGCAATCAGAGGGTGGAGGGAGAGACACATAGCATCTGACTCCATAAATAACAGCTTCCAGAGAAATAGCTTCACGTGAGTGCACCGTGGAGCGGATGCAAGGATGTGAGTTGCTATCACTCCATCAGCCCCACTTGCCGTGTCAGCAGTGCCCAGACACCAGGAGGCTTTGAAGGCGAAGCTCAGCAACCCCAAAACAATCCTAACAAACATTGTAAGGTGCTTTACGATGTAGAGAGGTCTTTCAAATGCATTATCTCCCTTGAGTCTCACAACATCCTCTGGAACTATGTATTTAAGAGTGTTTTTTTTTTTTTTAATTTTGTAAAAGAGGAAACTGAGGCTCAGCAAAGATAAGAAACTAGGGACAGACCTGGGACTTCTAACTCCAGACCCAATATGTTTCATGCCTTTGCTTTCAACGTGTGGTCCACAGATCAGGAGCATTGGCCCACCCTAGGAGCTTGTGAGAAATATGGAATTGCAAACCCAAATCTCATGAATCAGAATCTACATTTCAACAAGATTCCCTGGCAATTCACATTTTACATGCACATGAAAGCTTGAGAAGCATTATTTCTACCATATCAGATCACTCCTCATAAGCACCAGAGGATGTGCCCGAGACAGGTACTCTTAGGGCATCTTAGCATTTTAGAGCTGGAAGGAAATTCTCAAAAGCTCTTAGGTCCATTCTGTCGTGGGACAAATAATGACGCTGACACATTTGCAAAGCAAGCTCCTAGCAGAAGAAAGGTAAAAACCAAAATCTCTCTTTTGACTCAAAAGGCTTCCATTGTAACTGTCCTCTTTCTATTTCTTTATGTCTTTATTTTCATATTTGATGCTTTATATTTGGAATTGTGGTTTCTTTTGTTTTCTGTAACTGGCAGGCCAGTTATGTATCATTTAGGCTAATAGTGAACTTCATTGCATTTTCTGAACACTCATTAATAGAGAATGAAACGATAACAAGAACAGAAGCGATAATGGCCTTTTCTAGCATGCCCTCTTTTTCAGGCTTTTATACTTAGGGTCAGTCACATGATAGGTAGCAGCAGAAAACCAGCCTAGTATGAAAGATCAGTCCTAGATAATCTGAGACAATCGTGGCGTTGCTTACAAATATACATTAGATATAATGATATGTGGAGAGATCTACTTAATGATGTGTGGAGAGATATCTATGCATCTGCAAGGATTCAGGCCACCCTATTAAAAGTGCACCTGGTGAGCCCAAGTGCAGGACTTGGCACTTTTCTGGTTAACTTGCTAAATATAGATGGCCAAACCAGATCGCTCAGGCCAGTGGTGATAAATATTCTGGTTTGGCTGTTTTCATTCGTAAAATTAACCTGATACTTGCCAAATCACGGCTTCATTCATGTTCTATGAAGAGAAAAGTAATGCTCATGTGAGTGTGAACACACCTGTTGTTTAATACGCATATTTACATGTAACTCAGCTCTGTTGAAATGAGATAATATGGACTCAAGCATTCATCCCACACATGATGGGAAATCCAGGTATCTAATCCTAATATCTCTAGGAAGGTTTGGGGTTGGAATGGAGTTGGGCTTATGTTTCTTTCAGTCGCTTCTGGCTCTAAGTTCCTGCTTCTATGGAATTTTATCTCTTTTTTTAACGTCCTGCATCTTATGGACATTTCCACCTCCACCTCCATTGATTCAAACATGTAATTCAGCCCATATTTCTTCATTTCTCTAAGTTGTTACCACAAAGGTCAGGGAGTGTCGACTGTTTGTGGACTACTGTAGAGTTGAAAGTAACTGAGGGGCGGTTCTCTGCGGCATAACAGAATCAGTCGTAATGTTGATCACTAGAATCTTTGTCCTTAAAAGTCCTTCAGCGCTTTCCTCTCCCCATATTCCCACCATGGGGAACTATCTTCTACTTGGACTCAAGCCTCCTACCGTGTTGTGGCTCTTTCCTCATCCAGTCTCCTTCTAAACCAACCAGCCTTCACCCACAGATTCCTGTGTTGGTTATCTTTGTCTCAGTCAAAGCCCACTTTATGCAAGGACTGCCTTCCACAACTCAAACAGCCCATCATGGTGTTTGTTCAACAAGGTGCTTGAGGTGAATTTTCCCTGTCAGTGACAGAGGCCCCTTTCCCAGCACACCAACACCTTCTGTTACAGACAGTGGTCTGTGTGCTAGTGTGTACATGTGAATGTATGTGCAAGCATGGGTGAGAGCATATGTATGTGCAAGTGTGTGTATGTGTGACTGTGTGTGTGCACATGCAGGGAGCAGCCCTAAGAATTAGATCAAATGTGATTGGGAAAAGTAGATGTTTAGACTCACTCGTTAGGTGTTGGATCCAGAGCTAGGAAATCCCACATGTCAGTCTTATGAGAGCCCCAAGGAGGTAAATCCGTATACCCAAACTGCATCTGCTTGAAATTTAATCAATCCACTATGAAATGACATGGAGATGATCCAAAGGAAAATAAAGAGATAGAGCCATGGGGAACTGGAAAGACAGAAAAAGAGTCAGTTGAACAGCAAGTCCCAAGGTCATCTGGATTCTCAGAGACCTGGGCTACAGTGACTTGCCACACAGCCCACTGGGAGGGACAAAGGTAGGTAGGAGTTTCTACTTCTTGGGCATGGGAGACCTTGGTGCGGGGAACAAGATGAGCTGTATAGCCTCTCCCTCCCCAGAGATCTCTGAAGCCCAAGATAGTCCACCTGTAAAAATGGAGCCAGGACCTGGCCTTCCTGGAGGAAGAAGGAGGGCAAGGATGAGCTCTCAAAGCCAAACCTAGTTTGAGAGATATCCAAACAAAGGAACATGAGCCCAGAGTTAGAAGGAGTGGCTTCTTGAGCTGCATCCAGAGTTAGAAGGAATGACTTCTTGAGGGTTGGGGGAACAGGATGGGGTTAGCATTTCTTATTTTTTATTTTGTTTACTTATTTTGAGACAGAGTCTTGCTCTGTCACCCAGGCGGGAGTGGAGTGGCCCCGTTACGATTCACTGCAGCCTCAACCAGCTGGGCTCGAGAAATCCTCCTGCCTTAGCCTCACAAATAACTGGGACTACAGGCAGCACCCACCAACAAGCCTGGCTAATTTTTTTGTATGTTTTGTTGAGATGGCGTCTCCCTCCATTGCCCAGGCTGGTCTCAAACTCCTGGGATAAAATTATCCTCTTGCCTTGGCTTCTCAAAATGCTGGGATTACAAGTGTGATCTACTGCACCTGGTGTGGTTAGCATTTCACCAGCTCCTTCTCTCACATTGCTTGTGTTCCCCAGGGCTTAGAGCCTCCAGAGAAGTGAGGTCTCTAGACAATATGTTCAATGTCACAAATGTTACAGGGAGATGTGGGTAAGACCAGGACACCAGTGGATGTGTGCTAATGGCCTGCCCTATCATATGTCCAGGCAGCCCCGCTGGGCCCCGGCATAAAGAGGCCCCTGAAGCCTGGCCTCTGCCCTTGTTGTAGGGCAGCACTGTCAAGTCCAGGAGAATCCTCCCTCTACTCACCTCCTCCAGCCCCACTAGATCCTGACCTGGCTTGAACAGCCATGCCCCTCGAACTGGGATGAGTTCTTCAAGGAATGAGAAACAGAGATTGCACCCCAGCTCCATCCCTGACTTCCGGTGTAAATTTTGCTAAGCTGCAGAATCACCTGAGCACACATTTCCTTGTTTAGGGGAATGGCAATAATAATGCCTACTTTGTGGGGTTGTTTTAGGATGAAGTGGAGGGTACCCGGCTTTGGTCTGAGGGACACTGGAACTGGTTGTGGCTTCTTCCAGGGCCACAGCATGTTGTCCAGTGCTCAAGCACTGAGCACTTGAGGGCAGGGACAAGTCTCACTTATCTCTGTGCCCACAATACCTGGCAGAGTGCCCAGCTCATTCTATGGTACCCAATAAGCATGTGTTGAGCTAAATTTGGCAAGTCAGAAGGTCATAGAGAAAGAAGCATCTGACAGGTTCTGTCTGTCACCTTCGAAGGGCAAGGACCTAAGTCCCCACCCCCACCCTAGGACCCATCTCCCCCAAGCCCCACCCAGCTCTCAGTGTCTCCCAGTGCTTCCTCTTCATCTCATTTCTCTCTTGGGCCAAGGATCACACTGGGAGTGTCCCACACGGGTGCTCTGTCTGACGTGCCCTGCTCTTCCCTGATTAGGTTCCACATTGCTCCACCTGACCCCAGGCCTCTGCACACTCCTTGGGTCCTATTACCCCATCAGGCCTGGACCCCCCCTCACTCACATACATTCCTCACTCACCCGGTCTCCAGATAAAATATAGAATGCCTAATTAAATTTGAATGTCAGATGTACCTATACACACACACACACACACACACACACATATATATTGTTTATCTGAAATTCAAATTTAACTGAGAATCCTGTAGTTTTATTTGTGAAGTCTGGAAAGCCTACTTAGGCAGTACCTTTCCACCAATCACGGTCTTCCCATCCTCCATACCTGTCTTCCAGTCCTACCAGAACTGAAATGACCTTAGCAGCTGGCACTGGTCATTCATTTATTCATTCACTCATCCAACACATTTTTATTGCACGTATACCAAATGCCAAGCCGTCTGCTAAGCATTGGGGTTACAATGATGAAAACATCAGACGCAGCCACTGCCCTGTGGAGTTTACATTCTGGAGTGAAGAGCAAAGGTGAAAGTGAAAAAACAAATAAATAAAATTATTCCAAAGTACAATCCATGCTATTATGAAAATAAACTAAATAGAGGGCTGGAATAGAAATGAGAAGAGGTGGGCTGGTTTGGACAGGGCAGTGAGGAAGACGTCTCTGCGGAGATGACACTCAGGCGGACATGAAGGATGAAAATGGAGCTGGCTCGGGGTGTGTGTGTGTGTGTGTGTGTGGTGTGTGTGTGTTGGGGGAGGGCAGGATTCTAGGCCCTATGGTAGGAAAAGAAATTCGACTAGTGGGAGCTGAAAGATTCCAGTGCCTTGCCAAGGATAAGGGGTATAAGATAAGACTGGGAAAATGGGAAAAGTGCAGACTTACTCAGGGCATCATAGGCTATGGTAACATTCCAAACACACACACACGCATGTGCACATGTGCACACATACAGCACACATGCATGGGCACACCGAAAGGCTTCAGGAGAAAAGATATCATGAACCGAATGCTATTAAAAGACAGTTCTGTTTTGGGGTTTTTTTTTAGTTTTTGCTTTTGTTTTTGAGATAGGGTCTTACTCTGTCACCCAGGCTGGAGTGCAGTGGTGCAATCTCAGCTCACTGCAGCTTGGACCTCTCAGGCTTAAGTGATCCTCCCACCTCAGCTTCCCTCATAGCAGAGACCACAGGTGCATACCACTACACCATATTATTTTTTATAGATGAGGTCACGTTATGGTGCCCAGGCTGATCTCAAAGTCCTGGCCTTAAGTGATCCTTCCAAAAAGGCAATTCTTAATACTTCCTGGAGATTGAAATGGAGGAACTGAGGGTTGACAGCAGGCAGGCCAGTCTTGAGGCCACTGTGGAGACCAGATAAGAGCGGGCAGTGGCTTAGAAAAACCAGGGCCATGGTGGCCATGGAGAGGAATGGCGGAATCGCAAGCGCATTTTGTGTGGAGTCTGGTGGACTTGACGGCATATCGGATGTGAAAGGTAAGGCAGCACCAAGCCTGCAGTCTTCAGCAACCAGAAAGATGAAGGTGAGACAAGCTAGACCGGGGGTGACAGGCGGGAATCAAGGGTTGTCATCTGGATGCATTAAGTCAAAATGTCTGCGAGGCCTCCAACAGAAATGTCCAGGGATATCTGCTTCTGGGAGTCAGAACTCAGAGGAAGAACAGGGCTTGCCACCATACAGATGGCGTCTAAACCACAGAAACGCGGACAGAGGGGATCGCAGCACCAAGTCCACGGAGCACTGGCTTTCCAGTCACTTTGAAGAGAAACCTGCCAAGAGGCCTGAGAAGGAGCCACAGGTGAGGCAAGAAGGAACCAGCAAGGACAGCGCCGCATGGGGAAGCGGAAGGGAGAAGAGAGGGCCTCGGGAGAGGGGTCAGCTGAGTCCTGGCTGCTGCCAGAGGGCATGGGAGGCACAGAAGCGCCCCTCAGGCCCTGAGTTTTGTATGAACAGCTGCATTGGAGCAGTGGCCAGGGCTGGGGGAGTGGGTTGAAGAGAGAATGGCTGGGTAGGAAGCAGAGGCAGCAAGTGGGCCTGCTCTTGTGAGGAGGGTCAGCGCGATGGCCTGGCAGAAACGGATCCTGGAGAGGGACACTTTCAGAGACGAAAGGTAGAGCATGTTGATGGAATGGTCAAGGAGAAAACAGGGTGGGGTTGGGGGTCAGGGGAAGATACAAAGGACAGCTGAGGAACCCTCTCATTTAGGTGCCCCCACCTTCCCCCACAAAAGCGAGAGAACCCTGGCCCTGGGACCTGGACCCAGGCTTGGATGGAAGGCAGAGGCTCAGCCCCCACTCAGGTGGAGAAAGTCGTGGAGGAGAGGACCTGCCTTTGCTCTGGAAATAGAAAACCAACGCTGGTAACTGAGTAACTCCCGGAGAGGGGTGCAAAGGCACTGGCAGCATCTGAAGGAACAAAAATAATCTGTCCCGCTTGGGTGGTGAGGTGGATCGGATGTGGGAGGTGCAGTGGCCTGACCTGCTGGGGCCACGCGGCTCTTCCCAGACCTGCTCGGCCACGGCCAGGAGCGTTGGTTCCTGGGAGGCAGAGCATCGCCGAGAAAAGGTCATGCGCTCAGCCCCAGGCCGGCTAGTCCCATTTCCTCTACCCATCGACACTGCCTGCTCCGCCTGCAGCCTGCCACACCACCCGGTGGGACAGTCAGACAGACAGACAGAGGAGGAGGGCCTCGCAGCCCCAGCCAGCAGAGAAGGCCTTCGCGCGGGATCCAGCAAGGCTGCTGCCCTGCCTCCCTCCGCCCACTGCCCACCCGTCTCTGACCACGCCAGCCGCTGGTCCCAGCTCCCCTCCCACACCCCTCCCGTCTGCAGGAGGCAGCCTTGACTGCCAGCCTCTTTCAGACCTCCTTCTCCTTCGGCCCCAAAGTGCATGCCACACACCTGCGCACTCCACACACCTGCGCACCCCACAAACCTATGCACCCCCACACACCTGCGCACCCCACACACCTGCCCAACCCACAAACCTGCTCACTCACACACACCTGTGCACTCCACAAACCTGCACAACCCACAAACCTGAGCACTCCCATACACCTGCTCACCCCCACACACCTGTGCACCCACACACGCCTGCTCACCTCCACACACCTGCACACACGACTGAATGGCAGGCTCCTGGGAGAACTTTCTACCAGTGTCCAGGAGCCTCTGAGTGACGGGTTGGGCAGCGGGTGTACACTCTGCCCACTTCCTTTCTGCCTCGGTACCGAAGTCCTCCCACGCCTTGGGCCGGGCTCCTGCGTCTCTCTTTGGCTTCACCCCTGTCCCCAGGCTCACCGCCAATGTCACAGGAAGCAGAGGCACATCTCCCGCTGTAGCAGACCACCCAGGGTCCCGCTGCGATCGAGCCCCCAGGCCTGCCCTCCTCCCCACCACGCCAGGACAACAGGGCCTTGAGGCGCCAGGCTGCAGGGAGGGGGATGGGCCCACTCTCCTGAGGGGAAACGAAGGTGAGAGTCAGTGACCTGAGAAGTTTCCATGAACTCCGGCCATAAGGGAGCAGGGGGGGATCAGGGAGGCTGGGCCCCACACAGCGGGAGGGAGCCACCTGGCAAAGTGGTTTCCTCACCATCGACTTCTAATTGGATCCTGAAGTAAACAGACACACAGGGCCTGCCCTGAGGAAGGAGACCGGCTGGGAACTGCTTGCCACCATGGGCATTGGAGGAACCAGAGGGATCTGGAGCAGGGGGTTCAGGGCTGTGGATAGCCCTGCCGTCCATCCTGAGCAAGGGGAGATGGCTTGCCCAGGGAGGACGGTGAAGGCTGTGCCCATCCCCACCCCCACTGGCTCTGTTGAAGTACGATTTGTTGATGGGTAAACCGAGTCCGTGTGAGCGAGAGAGAAGGGCTCATGTTTGGTCTGAGAAAGCACCCAGTTCTGCACCTCCAGCTGCTGACTCAGCTGCCTCCCATCCCCAGCCCTCAACCCCTCCCTCCTAAGCCGATGGGAACAAAGACGCCGCCAGTTTCCAGTTGTAAAAATCGGAGAAACAATCAAGAACAAAGATCAAGGCTTCACATTTTCCATGACATTGGTGCAGGGGCGGGGGCACCATGCCTACCTGGCACAGTTCCCATTCCCCATGCCCTCTGGGAAGCAGAAAACTGCCATCTGGGCATGGGCAGTGCCAGCCTCTCCTTTAGCATGGCGCCTCCCCTAGGTTGGCCTGGGTGGCTGTATCAGCCAGGCCAGGCTGTCTCTGCACAGCCCTCTGAACTCAGGGTCTCTCAAGCCCCACTTCCTCCCAGTTCTGGGAGATCAGGCAGCCTCAGAGGCCAGGAGCTGGGAAGCAGGGAGCCCATCCAGCAGACCCCAAAACCTGCAGCACTATACAGAGGTCAAGGGTCAGAGGGAGAAAGGCAGGGGAGTAACAGACAGAGGACTGGAGAAGGAGGTGTGGACTTGGGGAGGGTGGTGTTGTAAGGGTGGCGAAGGGCAGAGTTCTGGAATCCACCTGCAAGATGTCAAAGGGCAGCTGAGCCTGGGCTGCTTCCCAGGGTATGGCGGACACTGGCTCATCTCCTTGTCCTCACCCCTCTCCTCTGGCGCCCGACTCTTGCAGCTTCTGGGGGAGCTAGAGTGATGAGTCCACCCAGGTAAACAGATGGTGATACAACTGTTTAATGGAGTACTCTTCAGCTGTGAAAAGTGAAACGAACCCATTGATACTGGCAGAGAAAATGACCAAGGTATATTAAGTGGAAAATAAAAGATGAAAATGATACGTACATTCTGATACCACTTTGTTAAAAATAAAGAAACCGAATACTACATTTGGATATGTGTATCTAAATCATGTAAATAACTATATATTTGAATGTACTTGAAAGAAGTATAAAAGGATAAATACCAAATGGTTAGACATTTGTGTATGAATTTTTTAAAACAAGCATGTATAATTTTATAATAAAGAAGATGGTTCAAAACAATCCAAGTCTGTGAATAGATGTGAACATGCCAGGTACACATGCACACACACACGCACACACACATGCACACATGCACACACATGCGCACAACTACACATGCACACACCACACACATGTACACGTACACACATGTACACACACACATGCAAACACATACACTCACACGCGCACACACAAATGAACACACATGCACATGCACACCAAGCACACCTGGCCCACAAGGAGGGCACACCTGGTGAATCTGGCAAAACTTGGGCAGCACTTGACTCAGGCACATACCCAAAATCCTGGGTTCCCTTGGCATGTGTCAGGATGGGGCCAAGGCTCTCTGGAGTCACTGATCCTATCCCAGGTCAGCTCAGCTCCTCTTGCTCCCCTAGCTTCCAACTCATCTCCCCAGGAGCCTCGCCATTTCTTGCCAGTACTCAGAAAGCAGGACCCTATTAATAAAGTCAGAAGAGTCAACAATTTCTTGTGAGCAGCACTCCGATTGGCTATGAAGATGGCCTCCCTCTTCTCTAGGGCACTGGGTTGGTATCTGCAATGCTGGGGCTGTCCCAGAGTTTCCTGTGGATTCTCATGTGACCAAGGAACACCCTGGGAAACACCCAGCCATTCCAAAACATGATCCTGGTTCTGCCACTTACTTCTTCTCCAGTGTGGGACTAGTTATTTAACCTTCCTGAGCCTCTGTTTCCTCATCGGTAAAATGGGAATAATAAGGTGGTTGTGAAACTCAAAGATGATAATATCTAAGAAACTCTACATTATTTGGAAGACAAACAAGGAAATGATGACACAAACATCAGGATACCAGTTCCCTCAGGGTGGGGCAGGGGTTGTAATCAGGGAAGGACACAGGGCTTCTAGAGTACTAGCAGTATTCTATATCTTGATCTAGGCAGTGAGAACCCAAGTGTTTGATTTATAATTATTTATTAATCTTTACGTATATATTTAATATACATATGTTTCACAATGAGAAAAGAAAAAGTAAACACTTCATTTTCTTGCTCAGTATAAACGTAAAAGTAGTAGGAAGTGCAAATTCCCATCTTCATACCCTCAGAGGAGCCTCTGGGACTGTACATTTTGTCTGGTTTCCCAGGGAATTGAAAGTGGGTAGAGAGTGGTAGGGCTCTGGCTGAGTTCACCGGAAGGCAAGGATCAGCTGATGAGTAGAGATTCCAGTTATAAATTCAGACCAATGTCGTTTTCCTTGCTGGGGGGTGCCCAAGAGGGCAGATGGCTTTCAGGGAAGCTGTCAGTCCACTCCAAACAGCTCTCCCTCCCGTGGCCTCTCCCCTACAGACTGCTGAGGACAGCGGGCTCATCTCCCATCTCAGTTCCTGGCCAGGGTGGTCCTCACCCCTGCAAAGCTCCCTGGACCCCAGCCAGGCCCGTTTCCACACCTACCCACCACCTCTACTCTTCAACACAACCTTTTCCTTGGGCCTCGGCACCCCACCTTGCTGGCCCCAGACAGGGATCCTTGCCTTCCCCAGGCCCCAGAAAGCCCCCACATCCCCAGCCCTTCCTCCCCTGCTATGGGTTCCCCTAGACTTTGAGGAACACTCTGCCACTGAACACAGGCATCATCCCCTTTCACCAGCCTGCTCACCTGGTAATCCCCACACAGTGAAGGTGGAGGCAGTGCACAGGAGAAGCCAGGACACAGAGGCAGGGCTTCCTGCCCACCCAGCTCCTGGACCCCGGGCATTGGGCAGCCCTGAGGGCTGAGCCCACCCTGCCATCGGAGGGCACAGGAATGGCCACGTGGGCCTGGCCAGGGCGCTGCCCAGTGGCTGTCAACGCCCTCCCCCCGAATCTGACTCGCTCCCTGTCCCTCTAACTCAGCTTCTGTTTGACTCTGTGATATAGTTTCTCCCCCATCCCTGATTTTCTGTGGGTCTCTGTCTTCACAGTCCCCCGCCTGCACAAGGGCAGCATGAACCTTTCCTCCGTCTGCATGTGGGGCAACCCTGGGCCTCTAGGCCTGGCTGTCCGCCTGCGCCAGGGCCCGCTCTGTCTGGGAGGTCTCCCCACTCCCACCGAGGGAGGCAGCTGAGAAGAAAGAAGCCCGAGGGCCTCAATGGCAGAGCCGGGCTGAAAGGAAAAAAGAAGCTGATGAAACCAGGGCGCTGGAGGATGGGGCTGTGGAAGGGCGAAAGGGACGGGCACCATGAGGTGAATGGGGCGTACTGGAGGCAGGTGGGGGTGGCCAAGGCTTTACATAATCAGAGCTGAGAAGGCGTTGAGGTTTAGAGAAAAAAAAGTCTTGGGGAAAATGAAGGTGGATTTCAGGGATGGGCTCTGATACTAAGAAGTTCCTTTCGGTGTCTAACTTCAGTCCTGCCTGCGGCAGAATCAGCTTTCTCCCTATGTAGTTCTTGCATCCTGGAAGCTCACGCAGGGCATAATGTGAAAGGAAGCACAGGAAGTGCTTGGGAGGGGCAGAGAGTCTTTCTCCTTGGCCTGGGAAGCCACCACAGTGTCCCGTCCCCACCGCCAACCACCTGATAGCTCCCTAGTCCTTGGCATGGCCCAGAGACCAAGCTGTTGGCAGTGGCAGCTCCTAACCGTTTAGACAGTCTTCTTTTCACAAGTTTATTTATTATTCTTTTCCCACCTCTCCACCCCTTCCCCACCAGCTGCTTAAAATATTTTTCAAACAGAAAAATCCAACCACAGCTGGAAACCAACCCTAAAGTTAGTCCGGAACGTGGGAGCTGCCAGGGAAAATTGCTGGGGCTCAGGCTGTGGGAGGAAGGGCCTCAGCCGCAGAGACAGGCTCGCTCTGCAGGGGCCCGCAGCAAGGACACGGACTCAGGGAGAGGGCACGGGGCCCCAGCATCAGTTCACAAGCCGTCAGTGAGGGGTACATACCAGGCCCTGCGCCACCACCGTGAGGGACACAAATTGCCTTAAGTAAAAAGGGCTGACCCCATTCTCAAGAAGTTACAGGCTTAATAAGGAGGTAAGACACAGACACAAACACTCCAGTGGCAATCATAGCATGCACGTACAGGGTGTTTGCCATGTTCAAGGTCCTGACCTAAGCACTTTACATGTAGTAGTTCATTAAAAACCCTCATCAGCCCTGTAAGAAAGGTACTCTTATTATTTCCATCTTACAGAGGAGGAAAGTGAGGTACACAGAAGGTAAGAAACTCTCTTTTTTTGAAAGACAGAGTTGCACTCTGTTGCGCAGGCTGAAGTGCAGTGGCGCAATTATGGCTCACTGCAGCCTCAACCTCCTGGGCTCAGGTGATCCTCCCACCTCAGCCTCCCAAGTAGCTGGGACTACAGACGCACATAACCTTGCCCGGCTAATTTTTACTTATTTTTTATTTTTGGACAGGCAGGGTTTAACCATGTTGTTCAAGCTGGTCTCAAACTCCTGGGTTCAAGTGATCTGCCCACATCAGCCTCCCAAAGTGCTGGGATTACAGGCGTGAGCCACCGCACCCAGCCAAGAAACTCTCACATCACAATTCAACTAATAAACAGTGGAGTCAAGATCTGGGCCCAGGGAGTCTCTCCTGAATCCATCTCAGCGGCTATGCTATGCCACCTCTGTACAGTCATGCAAGGGGAGAGGCAAAACCCCATGAAAGAAGCATAGACAAATTAACATGAGAACTCAAAGAAGGGAGAGAGAGTCCTCGGCAGAGGGTCAGAATCCAGGAGAGCTCCCTGGAGGAAGTAACGTAGAGCAGCCTCTGGAAGGACAGTGGGGCTTCTGAGCCTATACTCAGGGGCAGGGACAGAAGGTCTACAGCAGAGATCACTAAAGCAGGAGCAGAGACAGCACCCAAGAGGTCAGCTCCTGGTATGCAGCACCACCCAAAAGCCTGTCCTCAGGCAGTCCAGTGCCCAGAGGGGACACTGGCCAGAGGAAGATGTCCAGGTAGGCCAGGCTTAGCCACAGTGGAACAGCAATTCAGATTCAGGCTCCAGCTCTCCAGTGCCCTCAGACTGTGTTATCTCCCTGCACCTCCTACCTGCTCCATTTTCTCACTCTCATCACTAATCCAGGTCCCCTTGCAACCTGTTCACAAGGAGAGTGAAAGACAAAAACGACAACACTTGAAAACCTCTTTATAATATAAATATTTTGTGGCATCTGATTTAGACAAAAATCACCCCGCTGTCTTGTTTGGACGGTTGGGCCCAGTAGAGTGGCCACAGAGCCATGTGGCCTGAAGCCTCGGGAGATAGGGTGGTGGGTGTGTGGGTGGACTTCACCTCTCCTTGCCCGGCCTGCACTTGGCTGAGATGCCAGGTCATTTGGCATCTCTGGGCCTCAGTTCCGTTGGATGTGAAGATGAAGAAATATGAGCCCTTCCCCAGCTCTGGACCAACAGCTCCAGCCACAGCCTCCAGCTGCAAGCATCCACCTGTTCCAGGGTGCATCCTGATCCCTTCCTGTCCCACCAGGCAAGAGCAGGTCAGGCCAGCCCCCAGCCTACTGCTTTGGGTAATGCAGCCTTGGGTGGGCTCCTTCCCTTTGATCCTGGCTCCCTCCTGGTCCCTTCAGTGGAGGGAAGCAACCTCCAACCTCTTGTGGGTTTTTTTTTTTTTTTCAGAGATGGGGTTTCTCTGGGTTGCCCAGGCCAGAATGCAAAGGCTATGCATGGGTACGCTCATAGTGCACTGCAGCTTCGAACTCCTGAGCTCAAGTCATCCTCCTGCCTCAGCTTGCCAAGTAGCTGGGACAACAGGCACGCGTGGCTCCTCCCGTGGGTTTTAAGAAAGGAAGGAATTACTCCTGTGGGTTTTAAGAAAGGAAGGATTCTGGAGGCCCGGCCCAGGCCTCCCACGCCCCCTGGCGGAAAGAACAGAGCTGTGTCCAGACCTGCACTGTAATCTGCGGCCAACCTTCCCACCACGCTACCCTCCCACCCCTCCTCTCTCTTCCCCTGACCTTATTCATTCACCCTTAACTGCACATGCACTGGGTGCCAGGCACATGCCACGAGACGGGGCGTGGAAGTGACTGCAACACTGTTCCTGTCCCAAGGTGCTTCCTGTTCACTCAACTCTGTTCAATTCATTCAATAAATATTTGTGGAGCTTCTACTCTCCTCCAGGCTCTCTCAAGGCCCCCAGGACACCATTCTGCCCTCACAGAGTTTAGTCTAACAGGACATACGGTAAACAAACAATCATCACACAGTAGATGAGCCATATGCCAGAGAAGAAGCCAAAAGGAGATCCTCCAGATGCACCGACAGCTGCCCTCGTGCCGAGCTGGGGGATAGAGGAGCAGAAGAGGGTGTAGGTGCACATGTGTGTTAGTGGGTGCACATGCGTGTACGTGTGTGTGCGTGTGTGTACGTGTGTGCACACTGAGGGACAGTAGGAGACAGATTTGCAGAGATGGCAGAGCCACGTCAGGGCTAGGCTCGAGCAGCTTTGTAGGATCCCTCCAGGCGCAGGAAATGCGGTGTGGGGTGCGGCAGGGCGGAAAGAACATCCCACACCTAGAGGACAGAGCGAACAAGGACACAAAGTCCCAGCATGTTTAGGAAGTTACAAGTAGTCTGTTGTGGTACGAGTGTATGGTCAGTGCCAAGGAGGCAGCAGGAGGGTGGAAGAGGCCTCGCAAGTTGTATAAGGGGCTTGGGTCTGATCCTGGAGCCTGTGAGTAGCCACTGAAGGCTTCAAGAGACAGAATGATACCAATGCTTCTGCTTTCAGAAAAGGACCATTAAGGCCAGGCGTGGTGGCTCATGCCAGTAATCCCAGCACTTTGGAAGGCTGAGGCGGCAGATCATGAGGTCAGGAGTTCAAGACCAGCCTGGCCAACATGGTGAAACCCCATCT